>WHYT01016144.1:56012-66766 GCA_009806455.1 Tetrax tetrax
TGAAGTCTCATTTTTCCTTGAAACACCTTGGCTGGTGCTAGCCCAAGGTGGGATCCAGCATTATCATCCTCCTTCCCTCTTCCCCAAATAATCTGTGCAAACACCAGTGACAAAAACTGGAAGATTTCCCCCATTTATTTTTTTTTCCTTAGTTACCTTCCCTAGTTTCTGTGGGACTGGTTCACCTCCTGGGTTTTTCGTGCTGCGGACGTTCGGCAGTGCCTTGGCTGCTCCTCCACGCTCCTCTATACAGCATGGCTTTGCGTCGGTCCATCCCTCTCCATGCTGTGAGCACATGTTCAGACTGAAAGGCTTGATTTCTGGGGCTGTGGTTTAGCTTTCTAATGATGCATGAATGCTGGGGGCAATTTGTGTTTTTATTCTTATAAATAGATGTTCTGTTTCCTTGGATTTCTGGTGGTGTGAGGTTTAGCACATTCATTACTCTCAGCGTTTTGGGACTGAAAAAAAAAAAGGAAAAATAATAATCAGACAGTTCGTGATTTTTCTTAATAGCATCCAGAGGATGGAGAGCAACTTCCTCCTCCCCAAAGCAACAGTGATTCAAAACATGAGGGCTGAGTGAGCAAAGTCATAGCATTTCAAGAGCAATACCAGTAGCAAAGTCTACAGTTCTTCCCCCGTGGCTAAAGAGTCAGGGAAAAAAGGCTTGGGACCAGCTGTACCGTCTAAAACGTAGGTGCATTCAGGAAGACCACTACCACAACAATGTTGTGAGCTTCACTCTGACATTAATTTCATTCAGCACACCAATTCTCCTGGCCCTTGTGTAACCCTGCGTACATTTCATGTCATTGAGGAAGCATCTGAATCTAAAGGGGTTCACTGCACACTTTTAGAGTTAAGGCATGTGCCTCAGTCCTCTCCAAACAGGGATTATTTTTTATAAGGCACACAGAAACATCATTCAGAACGATCAGGGATGCAACTGCAAACTGAATTGAAGCTGATTCCTGATTTTTATAAAGTGTAGAATCATGGAATCATAGAATCTTTAAGGTTGGAAGAGACCCCCAAGATCATCAAGTCCAACCGTCAACCTAACACCACCATGCCCACTAAGCCATGTCCTGGAAGTGCCACGTCTAGAGGTTTTTTCAACACAGAATACAGACAAGATAGACAATACTGGTCTTGCAGTAAGTCTGCAACAGCAATGACAATTTCGTGCACCGGCATAGGAGTAATTAGCACAACATATCAGTGTTTCTGGTTGTGATGTAATGGGGAGTAAGGAGACAGGATAAAACTTTCGCCATGAGAATTATTTTTTTATCATGTCTAGTACAATACAGTTTGCCAGGTACAGGTAAGGATTAACAGGCAATGGTTGGTTTTTGGTTGCCTTCACACATCAGAAGTGCAAGGAATACCCTTCATACTTCCCTTTGTCTTGTATTTTAAGGAGGGTCCTGCACATCTGAGCAGTGCAGCCATACAGAAGGCTGAAATTCTTCTGCACCAATGTGGCTTTTGCTATGTGCGGTTCAGAAATGCTAAAACAGCTCCTGGAAGAGTTGTTTTAGATGGTTTTGATGCTGTGAAGTCTCACTGCACCAGAAGTGTTGAGCTGCTGCTGAGCTCTCTAAGCATTTTGATATTTCTGGGAAAAAACCTCTGTTCCTGATACATAGTAGGGTAGAGCCAGCCATGCTGGGCTCTGCCAGCATCCTGCTTCCATGAACCACGTGGCTTTGCCTGGCACCAACTCCCCTTGCAGGGTGAGAGAACAGCTTGCTGTCCCTCTTCCTTGTTGATTGAGGACAGCAGTTGGGAAGCTTGCTGCCACTGATCACCTTGCCCCACTGCAGCTAAGGTCAAGTGGTTGTGGAAAATATGAAGACAATTGAGCCAGCTCTCTGAGCAGGCAGTGAGCCTCCACCATAAGAAAACCACAAACAAAATCAAAGCAAACAATGCACAGCCCTCCGACTAGGGGCTGGAAGTACTTCTGTGAAGAAATTTGGAGTTTTATTGAAATGGAGAAATTCAGATCATGATGAGGAGGTTGCCAAGAGATGGTGTATGCCTCATCCCTGGAAACATTCCAGGACAGGTTGGCCGAGTAACCTGATCTGGTTGGAGATGTCCCTGCTCCTTGCAGGGGGGTTGGACTGGATGGGCTTTAACAGGCCCTTCCCACCCAAACCATCCTGTGATTCTATGAGGAGGTGGCTGGGAAGAAACTGGAGGGTACTTTTTGATGTTGTCACCCTGTTCCCACGGTGACTCATGGTACCACCATTTGGCACCATCTCTGCTAGCTTCCTGTGACCTTGGTGGCCTCTCAGATCTAGACTTGACCCAGATAAGCAGACCCACAGCCATCTCGGAAGGCCTCTGTGGTTGTGGGAGCCACATTTGACTTTTCCATAAGCGATGTGGCACAGCGTATACACAAATACACAAGCAGCAAGCGTTTCCTGGGGTCTCAGAAGCATCTGCAGAGCTTCAGCAAGCTCACCTTGGCCTGGGTCAAAGTCCTGGTGTTCTGTGGGCACAGAGGGATTCCCAAAGATGCCAAAAGACCAGGAAGGTCACTTAGTGGCACCCCTTCTTGGGTACCTCTGCTGCAAAGGAGATGTGGGTGCAAAGCATGTAGGTCTTTCTCTGCACTACAAGGGTCATAATCAGAGCTGCAAACTTAATTAGCCATGCCGAGTGTTGCGGCAAGAAACAACACAAAAAAACCTGAATTGCTCTTCCTGTTTCTCAGGAAAACTGTCAGGACAGTCCTGCCTGCCCAGCTTTGCATTCCCTTTCCTGCCTGACCACACCCAGCTTCATCCCCAGACCTGCACGCACTCGGCAGCCAAGATGCAGGGTGAGGGGCTCAGGCTGGGGGAAGCTGATGGCTGCAGGGTTTTACCCAGCCTGCTGCGCTGCCGTGACAGAGGGCAGGCGAGCAATGTCTGGGCTGCAAGTCGGGCTGCGTCATTCCTCAAGACACCACAATCTTCCCCATTGTATGATTTCATCGTGGCGCTGAAATCTTCAGAATTTATGGAGATTTTCATGCAGTTGGCTCTTGTACAGAGTTTCTTTTTTTTTTGCATATTTATTTCACATTTTACATTACTTTTTGCATTCTTTTTTTTAAATGAGTGCCTCCCTTTCTCATAATGTGATGCTTTATGTTTTCTGTAACATGTCCAAGAACTGGTGGGTGAAGCACTTCTCTCTCGAACAAAGGGAAAAGAATGCTGTACACATCACAAGACAGGCAAAGTCTCTGCAGCATGTCTGGGAACATCCCTTTGCTGGGGACCAAGCAGGTTTTTCAGATACATTCACCTGGGCCATACACCACGATGGCAACACACACACAGAGGCTCGACAGCAATGTGACGGTGGGCTTGTGGTAGGAGTTGGGCTGCATTTCTGCTGCATTTTCTTGCTCCTGACCTGGTATTTGAAATTTTGGCCTCTCACACATTATTATTGCACATGGATTCTTGTGCCTGGCTCAGCTCTGGGCACGTCTGTTGGGTGTGCTGAGCACAGCTGGAGGACATGGCCTGGCTAAGTCCACCTGCACTTCCAGGCGGAGAGGTATCTTTCAGCAAGCACTGTTGGGTAGAGTTGGGTGAAGAAGTGGATCTTTAGCCTGATGTTGCCCAGAGGCTCTCTTCAGAAATACCCACTTTCCTCATTTCTGTAGTTAAGGGTCTAAGTTAAGCATTGAGCTGCTTAGCCTTGTCAATCATTTGCTGCTGCAAGGCCACCAAAAAGGAGAACTCAGATGCAGAAGGAATCTTAAAATATTCTTCGTGAGTTGGCTGTAACTATGTAATAGTTGCCAAGAGAGTGATTTGGGGTTCAGAACACCTGTAGTCCACTCAATTCCAGCCTAAAGTTCCAAGTCTTTATCCGTCATCTGTAAGAAAAAGGGCAAAACTCTCAGAGGTTTGCAGAAATAATGAAGGTGAACACACGCAGGTCTTGGGACACATCAACTCATTGTTCTTAGAGCCATTCCCAGCATGGTTTCTGCTTACTTGTTGCATGGCCATTTATGACTTCCATGCCATCTCAAAGTCCCAAAGTATTTAAGAACAGAAAATCGATGGAAGACAAGAACTATGGCCTTCTGTGCAATATTAAACACCTTTTCATGCATCTTGGAGAATATCTTGCCAATACTTACATCTGATTCTGAATCTTGTTTTCAATCCTGAGTCTACCAGCCTTTCCTGAGTGCAGCACCTGTAAGGACCATATCGGATCATCACGCCACTACGCACAGCAGGAGACGCAAGAAGTCCACGCAAACATACCTGTAAGGCATTTGCCATACAGATACCCAAATCTTTTCTGCTCCTAGAAAGGGCAGCAATAACGCTGTGCATTTCTGAATGTCATCTCTAGGATCTTCCTCCCTTAACTACTCTATCTGTCCCTACCAACAGGTCTATCCTGAGCCAGCAAACACTGTGCAGCAGTTACCATTTGCAAGTGCTAGGCCTGCCGTCCACAAATAAAGTATTAAACTTTTTTTTTTTCTTAAAGTTAATGAGTTTTAATTTTACTAAGCTATAAAGCCACCTAATTGAAAAGTTCTCCGCATGGATGAGATTAGCTTGTCAACCAGGAACCATCACGGTTAGCTGAGTGGGAGGTTTGCATGGATAGTTCTCATTAGAGCTAATGCAAGTCATGTGGCAAGAGAGCACGCTTCAGAAGAGCTGGGTTGAAGAGCGTGTAGAGTGAAAAAGAAGTGGGCTATACTTGGGTGAAGACTCAGATTGGATGATCTTTAGGTTAAATAAAGCTTTTCTGACAGATGTCCCACAGCTTCTAGGATATGGACAAAGAACAGAACAGCAAACATCTAACACGCACCTTGCACCTCCCTTCTACCCCAATGCATTGGTCAACAGATCACTGTTATCTGCCACCTGTAGTTGGTGATACCTGGAAGCTTAGGCCGTGGTGACAGAAGGTGTACAGATATATCTTCACTGGTATCATGCTAAGGACCCATTTTAAGGAGAAAGTTTGGAGAAGGACAGCAAGTTTGATCACTGCAGTGCTACGCATTGACACAACGAAATTCTGAAATGTCCTCTTTCTCCTCCACAAAGTTTAGAATGAGTAGAATTAGTGACTCTTAGCCTTTCATTCCAGATTTCCAAGCTTCCACCAGTCCAATCACAGGGATAGCTGCTACCAGGCATTTGTCAGGCTTGAAAACATATCCAGACTTGCATGCAACATCTGTAGATAGCCACAGTACATCTAGGGCACCCTAGCACAACAACCTAACATGGACAATATCCCCAAAGACCCACTCATCCTCAGGGCAGCTGAAGAAAACCAGGACACATAATAGGTTGCACATAATAGTGTGAAACTCGTAGGGAAGCCCCAGCTCTGATAAGGACCCACGTTGTTGGGAGCTGTCCAGAGCAGAGCAAGAGTTCTTTGAAGCTGTGAAGAGCTTCAATTCAAGATAAGAGACAAGGTATTTCCGCTTGTAGACAGAAAGCAAAAGCAGATGTATTAGGAGTGGGGTTTCTGGAAGGACCCAGCTGCAGAAACCTGGCAAGGAGAGGTTTGGAAAATCCCCAACTTGACCACAGTCACACAAGAAGGGAGGAGCGAAGCAGAGACTTGCTTTCCTACCTCCTCATATCGCTTTGACTGCAATGGATCGTTCTCTCTCCCAGAAGCTGACTGCTGCTTTTCCCTGTGCCTTGGTTTATTCCCAGCTATGTCACTCGAATGGACAATCAAAGCTGAACAACCTCTACTGTTTTCTGTTAAATACTTTCTCCAAACACCTCCCTCAGCCTCTCTCAAGTCAGAACAAAAGGTAACCAAAAATGACATTTGCTGCTGGCATATGCAAGTGTCCCAAACTGTGATCGTTTCCAAAAAGTTCTAGGTTAAAGCCCTTGTAAACGTATTGGAAACATCTTCTCATCCCTAAAATAAATGCAGCTTCTGAGAAAAAAAAAGACAACTACAGCCTGCCCACCACCATAAGCATTTGCCCCAGGGCAGATGTCTTTTTCCCAAGGGAAACCATGAAACAGAACTGTGGTGGAAAACTGGCATGCTGACAGCCAAATTAATTAATCCTGTCCTAGAACAAATTCTTGGTAAATGCTGTAATGAGCCAACTAAGTATGCTGTCTACAGAGGGAACAATTTTTAAAAAAAAAAAGTTACAAAATCCTCTTGCAAAATCCTTGCCCAAGAACCCCAAACAACAAACTTTAGCTCACACCACAGGAAAAGGTACTTCTGGCTTTATCTTTCACCTGGCAATTCCCTCTGCCAACTGTTTTAAAACCTCACATGAAGCGTATTGCTATGTCTCCCAGAGCAAGTGGAGGTCGGAGGGATGTGGAGAGGAGGCAAAGAAGTGAAGCAATTAGGCTAGGAGACGCCTAAATGCCATTTGCTCTGCGTACCTCAACCACAGTCAAATTTCATCCGTGGAGCAAGGATTCCTCTGACAGCCTCTCCAGCTGTTTGCATCTGGGAGACCCCAGCAGAGAAACCAGGAGTCCTACCCGACTGCGGGCGCGCACGCTGTGAGCCACCGTGCTTTCAAAAACTGAGTATAAAACAAAACCAAAAGAGCAAGCCCCGGTCTGTTGGGTGCTACCTACCTCAGCGCCTGGGGAAAATGGCTTCTGCACATGCCACAGTGTCGCGATAAGATGCGAAGATTTACCTCCCTCCCGCTCTCTGCTCCCTTTGTTTTAGCTCCACTGGATAGCAACAGCAAAATGTATATTTAGGAGTAAGCTGACAAAAACCCTTGTAGGCCCAGAAGACAATTACTTATTGATATAATCAGTAGGGGAAAGTGTGTCCAAAACCCGCCCAAGCATCAGCTAGTACAAGCCAAATACTCTTGTTGGACTTCAGTGTTAGTCTAACCTAAAATAGGAGGAATCTCTGATTTCAGCAAAACAGCTGGACAGATGCAACCCACAGCAGATATGGTTAGTTGACTCTACATTGGTCATGCTGCAAGAGCTAGAGGAAAGATAGCTTGGCCCCTCGTCCTGGCTTCCTGCTTAGAGTTGGAAATAGGCAGAAGTACCCTCTAAAAAAAATCAGTCAGCTTTGTTATATCCAAACTGAAAAAGTGCAACAGTGAACCACTCCCAGCATCTCTCGCCGGACCCTGTCAGCCACCACTTTCCAGGGCTGCCTGAAACTTTTTGAGGGGAAGTAAAGCAGTAAGAATGATTTTAAAAGTCACAAGAGACTGGAAGCTTGGAAATTTAGTGAACCTGCTGCATTTTTTTTTATTATTTTATTCTGTTTTATTTTGTTTTATTACAAAAGAGTTGAAGGGATCCAGCACAACAGACTCCTCTCGTGAGCCATGCATGACCCTGCTCCACTTGATGGAAGTTAGTCCCATGAATAGTATCTTTAGCTGAATTGTCGCATCTTGGATGCTAGCCTAAATTCACACCAGGAAGTCTCTGGAAGAGCCACAAGCTGAGCTGTGATGTCCCAAATCCCAAACTAGCATCACTGGACCTTTCCCCCTACTTGGAGCTCACATTCATTTGTTCAGGTACAAGAAATGGGTCAACTTGCCTCCTCTCTCCCCAAACCATCAGGCTTCCATCAGATGACCTGATCAAGGGAGATACTCTCTTCAACTTAAAGCTCTCTCCCACTGTTTACATTCATCTCTGTCAAACCTTAAACTTGACATTTACTACACGGTTTCCTACTCTATCATGGGCATTCACTGTGACAAGAAGGTTGGTTACAAATGTGGGGTTTCAGTTTAGTTTAATAGAACACTTTTGAAATTTATTGCAGGGTGGAGAAGGAGAAATAACTTCAGGATTCCTCTGGCCTCAAAAGATGTATTATTTTTATTCCCCAGTTGTCTTAAGATTCCTTCTTTAAAATTCACTGTAATTTTGAGGCAGCTCTAACTGCAATGGTTCCATTATTTAACTATTAAAAAAGGTGCTTTTGGCAAGTAGCCCCTGGCTAGAAAAAACAAGGTAAGGCATGACCAGGAAAATGTTAAAAAACAACCTATCAGCCTCACACATGAAGGGACAGCAAGTAAAGTCTCCAGAGGGCTGGCATTTGGTTCTTCCATGGTCTGTTTGGTGACTTTTCCAGCAGAAGTCATGCAGAGAATGAGACAAGTCAGGAAGCTGTGAAAAGCAAGGGACATTCATTGGCAAGAAGGAAAAGCAGCTCTGCTTTACAAAATACCCACAAAATGCTCCAAACCCCAGCCCCACTTGCCCAAATCCTACCTGATGGTCCTAGCTGTTCTTCTGCCTGTATGGGAATGTGGGCTGTGCACAAAGCTCTGAAAATTCCCAAACTAGGGCTGGAAGTGCCAGGATACATCCTTGCCTTCTCCCTCTCCTAAACACATAATTTGGTTTTTCATGCACGAATCTAACAGTTTTTGCAGGGGCAAATAAAAAGAGGAGAGCTATAGCAAAAAGATCAGGTCGTGCATCAACATGAAGGGCTTGGAGTAGGTTCTTATTCTCAAGTGTGGAGTAAATTTAAGTTACCATGTCTTTACTCCTTCCTTTTTGCCATGTGCTGTTATCTTTAGCATCAAAGAGTTTCCTGAGCAGTGAAAAGGAAATATAAGGACTCCATGTAAAAGTTATAAAGACCCAGAATTGGAGACAATGGAGCTCTAGATTTTCCAGTGCAAAGATGTGTCCACCATGCATGTGAAAGCCATTTTGCTGAACCTTAAGTGCTGCCACATAAGAGTGAGAAACTACAGAAAGGCCAGGACAGCTCAACTTCACTGTGTCACCCTTTGCAATGGATCTACAGCAAGGTCAGCCATAGAAGTTAGACCCAGTTCTTGTGGATGTAAAACTCATTGAAGGATGATGATGGACAAGCAAATGCGTCTCTTGGTATGAGCTGTAGTGTCTCCTGGTTCAATCCCAGCTACAAGCCCACAGTAAAGATGAAAAATGGCTCCTGGCGTAGGATGTTCAATGCTGTTGATAAAATCTGGGAGGCTTTTCCCCTTCAGCTTAACACAGGCGTGTTCTGGCTAAGAAACAAATGTCACCTAGGAAGGAAACACCGAAGACATCTAAAATGCTTGTCTGCCCATCCACAGTCCTGTGAAACAGGACTGGCATTTCAGTTACACTTCAAAGACTGTACTTATCACAAAGGCCCCTCTTGAGAGGATCCCTTCTCTAGGGAATATCGTCTCCTGCAGCAGTCAGAACCCAGGAAGATGTAGAAGAAGCCAGGGTATCAGTTGGAGTCAGAGCACCTCACGGGGTGCCTCATTTCTTACTTTTATATGAACATTTCGTACGTTTATATGAAAGTCAGAGGACTCTGTTTCATATTTTTAATTGGGGCAGGATCCCCATCACGCCTCTCATCTATCCTTTTTTTTTTCCACCTGCCGTTTATTTTATTTCTGGCTCTTTATGGCCTCCCTTTCCAGCTGCTTGCTATTATCACCTACGATTCTAATCCCTCCTTAACTGCTCACATAATCACCCCTTTATTTGCGAACCTGGATTCATACCCTTTGATCCACAGGTTGTCCTTGTATTTCCTGATCTCAATTTGTTCCAGGACATCCAATGATTTCCAACGTCCTGGAGACCTTTTTTTTTGCTTTAGCCTGTCCTTCCTTGCCACAGCACAGGAATGAAGTAAATAATTAGCACCAGAGCACGTGTGATTGACCGAGCCTCTTCGTTCAGAGATGGGCTGCAGTTTGGTGACCAAGGAGTCATTTGAGTTTGCTGAATCCCATCTCACGTGTTATGGATGGGCTACAGCAACAGTTCTGCTTTAGTTGCTATGTGGCTTCTTACCACTTCAGTTGTGCAAATAGATGGAGCGATCCAAAACTCACTCCCAGATAACTTGGTGTGCAGGAGTCTGGCCATGTCAGAGTGATCATGAGCCAGGGTGAAGTATTTTAGCGTTAGAAAGGAGACCTCTGGCTCTGTGCACCAAGTCTTTCTTTCCCTGCTCCTCCTGGCCGCCCTTGCCCATGGCACCGGTCCTGTCCTCAGCTGATGCACATGCTTTGGGTAAACAGTTGTGATAACCCCACCAGATCTCTTTTGATCCAACTTCAGACAGGCTCAAGACATGCACTTTGCTTCCAGGCTCAGGCAGAGCGTTTTGATGGAGCACTTACTCTCCATTTCCATTTCCCCCTGCCTACCACACCCTGCTCTGTCACCAAGGTCTCAAAGATGTCAGTGGGCAAGGACTTCTGCTGCCTCCCTTTTTTGGCCCAAAATTTCCACTGTCAGCCTTTCATTTAGATGATTTCTGTTTCATAGCTCACAGCCAAACAGGCCACTGTGGCAACCTACTCTGGCCTCATGCATCAACCAGAGGACTTCCTGGATCAGGCGCAATAGTTGGCATCTTACCACAGCATGCAACCAAGGAAGGCATCAGAGAGATGACAACGCCAGCGCAAGCAGAGCGCCTTGATTCATCAGATGCAGTCTTTGAATGACGTCAGTAAATTACAGGCAAATGGAACCACAACCCAGTGAAAAAAACCACCTGATGACATGTGAAATGAAAACATCGCAGTGGTAGCTTCCAGGAGTGCTTTAACAGACTCCTCAAGAGAAAAGATGGAAGAGTCAAAGGACCAGCATGCAGGGAGTCTTCTTTAGGCACCTACAGGGTAAGCCATCTTAAACTGCCTCACGCACGTGCCAAGAGCTCCTGAACAGATGCAAAGCAGCTCATCCAAAGCT
>WHYT01016144.1:68656-81319 GCA_009806455.1 Tetrax tetrax
GCTTCCAGGCTCAGGCAGAGCGTTTTGATGGAGCACTTACTCTCCATTTCCATTTCCCCCTGCCTACCACACCCTGCTCTGTCACCAAGGTCTCAAAGATGTCAGTGGGCAAGGACTTCTGCTGCCTCCCTTTTTTGGCCCAAAATTTCCACTGTCAGCCTTTCATTTAGATGATTTCTGTTTCATAGCTCACAGCCAAACAGGCCACTGTGGCAACCTACTCTGGCCTCATGCATCAACCAGAGGACTTCCTGGATCAGGCGCAATAGTTGGCATCTTACCACAGCATGCAACCAAGGAAGGCATCAGAGAGATGACAACGCCAGCGCAAGCAGAGCGCCTTGATTCATCAGATGCAGTCTTTGAATGACGTCAGTAAATTACAGGCAAATGGAACCACAACCCAGTGAAAAAAACCACCTGATGACATGTGAAATGAAAACATCGCAGTGGTAGCTTCCAGGAGTGCTTTAACAGACTCCTCAAGAGAAAAGATGGAAGAGTCAAAGGACCAGCATGCAGGGAGTCTTCTTTAGGCACCTACAGGGTAAGCCATCTTAAACTGCCTCACGCACGTGCCAAGAGCTCCTGAACAGATGCAAAGCAGCTCATCCAAAGCTACAGCTCAACAAAGAGCACTATGTTAACTGAGCGTCAACAGAACAGACAGGAGACCAATCTCTAAAACACAACAGGGCTCCACTGATGGTTCCAGTGGCTTCTGCCCGTCTGGCTGGCAATGAACCACACCAGATACATTTTAAAGTTTGCATTTTTGTTCCTGATGGCTTCTCCCTGTAATCACTTTCAAATCTGTAGTCAAGAGCTTCATCTTTCATTTCAGCAATCCTCTCCCTCCTCTTTTCTCTCCCCACGGATAGCTCATGTAGTGCTAAAGCACATGAAGATGAATCTGAAAAAGAACAAAGGATAATCCTACCTACATCCAAATAAAGCAATTTTAGTGCCATCCTGGAGCAGCACGGGAATTGTGAGAACAGGAATTACCTTCCTCGCTGTAGAATCAGTGGACGTCTGACAGTCTTCTGAGGTGATACATCCCTATGTCTTCACCTTCTGGATAAAAAACTCTCTCATATCCAAAATTGTCTCCCCAAAGAGGTATTTATAGATTGGGAGCGAGTCAACACTTGCTCTTCTTCCAAGGAAAGTCTGTTTTCCATCTGTCTTCCCATACTCTTTCCCTTTTATTGCATCTTCAATTGAGAGTGGAATCTCACTGCTGGTATTTTCTAAAAGAATTAGTGAAGAGGACCATTTTAAAATAACAGATTGAGATAGACAGAAATCCTCTGGTGTGGCCTGAATTGGATCCCACCACATAGCTTTGAAGGGAAGCATGGTTAGGTAAACACCAGCTGTAATATAAATCATTGTTAAAGACCAAGAGAGTTCTGAATTCGAGGAAGTAGTTTCTCAGAGATGATCCTAACTGGGAATGTCCAAACGTATGAATTTTGCAACATGCAGATATTTTCTTTAAGTGGGGAATTTCTATTAGTCATGAATGTTAACATTTTTGTATGATTAGGTCAACAATGCAATTATTCAGCCTTCAGATCTGAGAGAACACAAGGTCATATCAGTTTCAGCTGATCTTCTGACAGCTTGCTTTAAATGACCAATTTTTAAAGGAAACTGAAATGTATTTTGACTGCTCTGTGAGTGATTCATGATTCATCCATCTGATTCACTCCCATGTCCAGTTCCTTGAGCTACTGGGAGACTCTCCACCTCTCAAGAAATAGATATGTCATTTCTCCTTTCAAAGGATATGAATCAGCTCAGGTCATCAGAATTCTATCTTCTACTATAAATTACTGTAACGCCTACATGCAGCTATAAAGGTAGTTCAGTTTAGGTTTGGAGTATTGGGGGAATAGATGGGGAACAGAACATATGTCCTCTGCACTAGCTTTAATCCCAGCTTCTTGGAGACGTGAAGGATACTGGAGGTTCGAAGTAGGAGAGGAAAACACACAGGAATCTTTCATTGGCAAAACTCTACTGGGGTATTGGGAGCAAAGCACAGGTCAGAGTAGTGCCAGCTTTGGCTGGACCTCCACTGTTCCACGAGTCTGTCAGGGATGCAGAGTCATTGTTCTCTTCCACTAGCCACAGAGTTGATTCAAACCCATCCTTGCCAAGAGCATTTTCTGTACCATCTCCTCAGGAAAGCATCCTTCTTATGAGCTGTGGTGAGGGCCCACTGCATGCAGCCTAAACTGTTCCTTACACCAGTTGCCATGACACAACTACAGGAGAACCACCTGGATGTTTCTTTCCCACAGGATACAAAGTTGTTAGCAAAGTATGTTTTGCCTGAGGCCTTATTGTTGTTACATGACATAAACGTTGAAAATTAAATATCAATATGAGGTGATTCTTGCTAACTGTAGAACTGTAGTCACATAGGTTAAATTTTACATTAAATCTATTTGTCTTTAAAAGGATGGGAATCTTAGAGTTAGTACAATATCCCATTTGTTAAAAGTTAGCCTAGCACGTCTGCGGTAATTAAGAACAATGGTAGGTCCCAAACACCACCTGTAGAAAATAGGCCCTGAGCCATCACTTTGGAGCCAGAAACCTCAAGGACAAGATGACCTTGTTCTCAAGACCATAGATGGAGATTTCAAGGAGGAGTTAGACCAGCGAATTCGAGGAGGGGGCGCTCTGATGACCCCCAAGACCACCAGAAGACCCTCGACTCAAAAGACAGCATGCGCAAGTGGGTGGAGGAATATTGTAATGACTTCCAGGAAAGTTAATGTTTATGTATAATATTTCTCAGAAATCTAGTGAATATGTATAACAGGTGTGTATTTAACCTACGCTGCTGATCAAACAGGTGCGCACGCTAGGTGGAGCGATCCCCTGTGCGCCCAGCGCTGCAATAAAGAAGTGCCTGCTTCTTAACTTCTCGTTGTCGTTAAGGAGTTTAATTCCAGATTTTGGTAACATTGTCTCCAGCAGTGTGTGAACAAGAAAGAACCCAACTTAATTAAAATATGCAAAGGCTTGCAATCAAAGATTCACTCTGACACAAAAACAACAAGAAAAGAATAATAGAATCATAGAATCTTTAAGGTCGGAAGAGACCTCCAAGACCATCAAGTCCAACCGTCAACCCAACTACACCGTGCCCACTAAACCATGTCCTGAAGTGCCACGTCTACACTTTTTTTTTTGGCGTAGGAATCTTTTTCACAGAGAAATAGAAAAGCAATAAAAGGGAACGCTGTCTTACCATGCAGATCATCAGCTGAGAAGTCACAGAGGTGTCACAGGAGACACAGTCTGGAATTGTGACGCTGGTACACATGCCCTCAAGTTCATCTCCGAGGAGCCATTCCAGTGCAACCCATCAGTCCGTGTAGATCTGGACTTTTGTGGCTCTGGTTACTGTCCTAACCTGCACATACTTTCAGCACAACATTGTAAATTGAGACCATGCAGATGGACACCACTGAACCCCAGAGTTCAGTGCAATAAGACAGACCTCTAGAAACTAGCGTTAATGACCTTAACCCTTGCTTGTATCAGGGTACCACATACCATGAACAGGGAGACATGGACAGGTCTCACTGTTATCCTGAAACTAGAAACTCAGGTGGAATTTCCTTGCTAGCAACTTGATTTCCCAGTGCTCTGTGCCTTTCCATCCAGACTGCACTCTTACAGCTTGCTTATTGCAACCAAAACCTGCTCACAAGGTGCAGGTACTGGCCTCTGTAGTGAGGAAATATCTATAATACGAGTTCCTCAACAGAGTAGTGAATGAAGAAGATATTAACTCCATCTTCTCAGAAAAAAATATTTTGCTTTCTGTCATACTGTAACAAGCACAGGTGGGCTCAGTGGGGAATGCATCCCTGGGGGTTTCCAGAAAGGATGCTACAGATGATGCTCAGAGGTCAGTAGCCTTTGGTTTCAGTGGAGGTCAGGTGCCACTACATTTCAGAGCTGCCTGCAAAAGTAAAACCACTGCAGCAGAAAACCTACAAAATTTAAGTGCTCTGGGAGCAGAGATGATCAGGGTCAGCTCTCGGGTGTAGCGTCCTCAAAGTCACACATCACCAGGGTGATCTGCACGTTTGCACCCTGCACCACCCTGAGCTACCGTGCACACAAAATGCATGTGCCATCCCTCTGCCCTGCATGCATGCTTACATCACACGGTGTCAAAGAGCTGCGTAGGTGCTCAGAAACTGGAAATGCCTGATCCAAGCTTGTCTGGGTAGCCATAATTCAGCTCCCTACACAGTCTTTTTTTTGGGAAATGTGAGGAGTCAGGTTACTAAAGGCTGTATCAAAGCACATGTGTGAGATTACAGTGGCACATAAATCTGGCATTTCCTAGCGTTTGAACACTTGACTTCACCTACAAAAATTTAAATGGCTTCCTAGGTTTCCTTCGGGGTGGAGGGAGCAGAATTTAGTAAGTAAAAGCCACGGTGTGCTAGAAGCTTGTATCACCAGCAACGCGTGAACACCAGTCGGCCTCCCTCATGGTACTTTTTTCCATAGAACACAATCGCTGTTGCCCAGAGGATGCAGGATGCTGTGTTCAGGTTCTTTGTTGTGGTCCAGTCCCAGCCAACAGACCCCAGAGGAGACCATTTCCCCGAGGGGACTGAACTCAAGAGCCTTCCACACCTCCAAACCCGCTGTTCCTAAAAGACAGCATGTTTTGCATTTCTAATGGCAGAACCATGGCGACATGGAACTATTTCCACAGGCTTTCAAAGTCCTTTTGAGCACCGCAAAGTAGAGGAAGGAAAAATGGCAGGGTTTGAAGACAATTAACTGATGCTGCACACCACTTGTGGGTTGAGGAGAGGGTACTTCTCAAAGCCTAGGGTCATACCTCTGCTGCACGGATAAAATCTGCTTCAAGGAAAGGACTGAGAGTTCTCAGCAGCTTTGGTCCTCTCTTCCACCAACCTGGGGAGACACACGTCCAAGGAGTTTTGTACTGAGGCAGTCCAAGACCAAGACCCAGACTTTTGCTGTGGCTTTGAGCAGCCTCTCAACCTCTGCTATATAGACCCAACACCCAGTGAGATCACACGGGAAGAGATCTTTACAACTCTTGGACACCTCCATCTGCCTACTTTCGTTCCACAGAGACTGTGGTTCTCCACTCGCATCCTTTTGCAGCCATAGTCTCATGTTGTAGCACAAGGCAGTCATGTCTGAGACGGCTGTCCTGGTCACTGCTGCCACTGGACAGCCCTTTCTTTGCAGCCAGATTCCTGCCCTTGTGCATGGGCTCTTGGTCCCTATAATGACCTTTTAAGTATTCCCTGCCTGCCTCAAGACGGTGCCATACCTCTCACACACAACATTCGACTTAACAACTCCAACAACCTGGACATAATAGAAAAAAACCCACCTCTTTCCAGTTTTTTTTTAAAAAACCACATGCAGTCCCACAGTGGCTGGTGTCTCCAGATGGCCATTTTTGTGGGCTTTCCAAGAGCTCCTTCCCCTTCTGCCCCTGTTCCCAGAGCTGCTGGCTGGGGCAGACCAGACCCATCTCACGCATGGTTCTTGTTTCCTAGGCAGAGTCCGCAGTAAATTGCTCCTTCATGGTCTATTATCTTTAGACATCCATGGAAAGAGAGAATAGGCAGGACTTCCTCCCGAGGAAGCCCTGAGCAGAATTGCAAGGGGAAAAATGCTTATTGAGGAAGGCTGGGATTTGATTTTTAAGTGGCCATGGCTGTTTTAGGATGAAGCCTTTGGTGTTTTCACACCTGCTCCCTCATGCCAATTAGACAGCTCTACTTGTTTTTTTTCTGCAGAGCCATGGATACCAGGCACCTTCTTGCTGCAGTTCCCAGTGAGCGTGGCTCTGGCTCTCACTCCTTGGCATCACCTCCAACTCACTGAGTGTACAGAACCTGCCGCATTCAGTGTTTGCTTGCTCACACCTCCAAAGTCATCTGGACCATCTAAGCCCTTTTTCTCAGAACGAGCATTTGCTGGGGCAGTGAAATGAAGGTTTCCTAACACATTGATTCCCAGAGGGCCACAGAGTTAGTCCCATCCTGCCAGCACTCACCCCACCACTTCAGACCTTGCTAACTCCTTTTCTCCCCCATTCCCCAGAGACATGTCATCTTCTGCCTGCAAAATGCTCCGAAGCAGAAGAGCCTGTGGGCAGCAGACAATCAATTTCTTGTTGGCAGGGAAATATTCATGTCACTCCTATCATCAGGACATGCCCAAGGGAGCTGGTGGCAGGGCTTCAGGCTAGGAGACAGCAAGACCTGGCATCAGATTGCATGGAAACTAACTGCGATGGTCATCCCTGCTTTGAGTAAGGGGGAGACAACTCAACCATGAAAGAAAAAAATTGTGGCGTAAAATAGCTCTGACCACCATGAGATTAATTCTTTAGTAAGAAAGAAAAAATGGAAGGAGGGAAAAAAAAGGAAAAGTTATACTTTGGGATGTTTTCCACTGGTGCAAGGTTTCAGGTCTATTTGGCCTGGCAGCCCACTCCAGCTGTGAGAAGGTCTTTGGTTTTCCCAGATCTCTGTTTCTATTAGAAATATCATATCTTGGCTCCCCATGGTGGTTGTTCTCAGGAGACCTTTGGCAGCATTCTTTGAGAACAAAGGACGTTTCAACTGTTCTTGGGTGTATTCTGGTGACATGAGGGAACAGGTCAAGGTTAGGGAACGGTTTATTCGTGCCATGGAGTGGGTCTGGGTTAGCATCTCCCCACCACATTGGGGTACAAACAGAAAGTTGAGTGGATAAATATTTTTGATTCTTTGAGACTGCTTTTTCTGAACCCCTTGATCTCAAGAAGCCCACATAAGTCTCTGCTCAGACTGGCTCCGTGACTCAAATGAACCACTCCCCTTGCTGACTGAACCTCTTCAGACTACGTGTGGAACAAAAACAGGATTATAAAGGAAAGAGTTGGGCACACCAAACTGCACAAGAGCGAGAGAAATGGTTGAAATACCATCTCACTTTTTAACGCCCGAGATACACTTACTCCTTTTCTCCCCCAGGCAGGGATTACTACAAGTCATGGAAGCCTAAGGCAAATAATTGCCCAATTTGCAATGATTTTACGTGAGATTTAGGCACCTCCTTCCTCAGCCTCCTTTGAACATCCACCCTTGTGCCTGGCCCCGGGGTGCACTGGAGCAGTCACATTATCCTGCAAGACTACCAGCTGCCTCTGCCCCCGCCACTGCTCACTATCGCGGGTGGGAGACTGCCTGGACAACGGGGAGCGAGCTGGGGAGAATTATTTTTAAACCCATTAAGGCAGTCACCTAGAGTTTTATGGTGCTCTGGTTTTAAAGCTCGTGGAGAGCCTGCATTTGATGTGGAATACACAGCCCGCAGGCATCGTTTCACAACGCGCTCACCTTTTACCCCACGCTGCCATGCCAGTTATCTCGCCTTGCTTTGATGTCTCCCATGCTAATGCTGACGACTCGGGGTAGAAGAAATCTCAAGAGATGCTCCATTATGAAAACAAGACCCAGAGATACAGCTGATGTCTTACGATCATAGACATCCCAAGGCGAACAGGGAAATTTTCCAACTTCAAGGGCTCTTTGGCTTTTCTACTTTTCAACTCACCGGTTTCATCCGGGAGCAATTTTCAGCAATGCTAATTGTGTGTTTTCCCTGAGCTGTGCAAAGTTATAGGCCAATTATTTCTCCTCTACCCCGTCATGCATGTGGATTGCTGAAAAAATGTATGAAGGAAGAAGCCAAACCTTTTTGACCAAGCAACAAATCAGCATCATTCCTCAAAGTCAATGAAAAATATTGTATCAAAACATAAGCAAGAAATGCAGTTTTATGCTGCCATTGGTTTCAACAGAAAAAGAGTTAAGATGATGCCAGATTCTTCTGAAGATGAGGAGACATGAGCGGACTTTGCAACAAAGCTACATATGCATTCTCTCTGTTATTAAAAATACAGAGGACCTGCACACAAACCAGCTGTCGGAGAAACACGGCAATTCGTTTGGCTCTCTGTAGCCTCCTGTTTCAGAGCTAATTGTGTTTGCTGCCTTTATAATCCCAAAATGTTGATATCCTTACAATTTAATTTTCAATTTATAAATTATATTTCTTCTGAGTAACAAGAATACAATTTTACTCACATCAAAAGTTTGGAAAGTCTGCATTTTCCCATCTTAGGATCCTTTGGGACATGAAAAAGTGTCCCAGTCTCAGAGAAGATCCAATTTGTAAAATGCAGGTGTACTTGCAGAATTAGATAGGATATCTACCCTCTTTCAAAGCTTTAAGTTTGAGGAAGATTATCCTGGGGTTTTGCACAAAACTAGGAAGCCAGCTCCTTAAAGTCAGAAATCCAGGTCTACTTTAAGTGAAGATTCAGAACTTTGATTGTTACAGCTAAGTGACGGAGAAGGGAGAGACAAGTGTAGTGAACATCTCATAGGTCGGTCTACCACAAGGTTTGTGAACCAGCATCTTCCAAATCTGTTTCCTGTGTTACACTAAGTGTCCTAAACTACTCTGATTTTCAGCCAAAGTCAGTCTAATGGACTTGTACAACTGGAATAGAAATACATATCCCATTGTCCTAGGGCCACTCAGAACATGGATTTTGGTTAGTTGACCTAGAAACTGAGAGAAACAGCATATGCTGTCATGCAGAGGCAGTACGTACACGACTGTCTTTCCCACATCGTTCCCAAACATTCCTGACTCCCATCACACGGCACCATGATTGCCTAGAGAACAGAAAAAAAGCCCCAAACATGCAGAGCCCTGTTTTTGCTGTAGACAGAAGCTACTTACTGGAAAGCAATCCCATCGGAAGCAAATAGCATGCGGTTATAGTGACAGGCAAACCAACTGCCCACAACAATGCTGAAGAAGAAAAATAGCAGAATATAATATAAATATTATAATTAATATTATTTTGTTCTGTATTAATTAATACGGCATATAACTAATGCAAACCCAAAAACCCTTCCCTTCCCCAAACCCATATGCTTTTGGCTACAGCCCCTGATCCATTAACAACCTCAAATCCAGATGCCAAGTTCGCAAGCCTTCCCCGAGACACGCACAACTCAAAGACCAAAGCTCACCAGCAAATTCTTCAAGGTTTTGCTTCTTTATAGGGGAGAAGAATTCAAACACAAGAGCTTGCTAAAGTTCACTCACCCACTATAGGGCAACCCATCCTATTTTCACTGAGCTCACGGTCACCAGGTGCTTCCAAGCTCAATCTGACAAAGATGCCAGGCTCCTCGTCTCAAAGAGAGAGACCCCTTTTTTTCCCAGGGGTGGCAGAGTGTTTATATTGTGCCTGATACAGCAGGGCTATAAAGCCAGAGACAATACTAAAAAGAAGGAGTGACCAGTGCGAATAAATCTGTGCAACAATCTAATAGCATAGACGATGCTCTCAAAAGGACAAGGCTGAAATACCTGTTCTGTAAACAAACAGCACAAGGAATGGGAGAGGCGCAGATAATAAAAAGTTCAACATTTGGCCAACAGCAAATCTGTTGATCAGACCTCTGAGAAGTCACACTTGTGTCACAATACCAGACAGCACCATCATGACATGACTTCTTGCCGCATTGCAATGCTTGGTTGGCTATTACTTGGGCCCCAGCAGAAAAGAGATCAAAACGGGACATCTCTTGGAGGCCAAGGGTAGGGAGCGTGTTCCCCTCCCCAGCATTTCCACTGGGAGAGCCTTTCCGAATGAGAGATCAGATTCTCCGCCTACATCAGCGCAACCCTGCTGAATCCAGTGATGCTATGCCAACACGCATATCATGCCCTGGTAATTCCTTGGCATTGCCATTAAGACCACTAATGGCAGTTGCTTCTCTGCTGTGTTGACTCCTCACAAAAAGCAGCAGCCAGCCAGGTTCAGAGAGATGATTTGGAAGTGAAAAGCTCCTTAACCTACTTTGAAAACTCCACGGCCCTAAAATGCACCATCTGAGACACAATATTTATGTGCAACTTATAGATCACAATAAAAGCACGTAGGCCAAAGACCTATCAGCTCTTTTATGTACACTTGGCAAAGTTACAAGACAGCAATACATTTCCCCGGGACCTTTTACTTTCCTACAAATTCCAAGAGCTGCATTTAAAAGCGAATTGGCAGATGCAATTTTTTTTTATTGTAAGGAAATTTGTTTTGCTTCAGCAATGGGCAAACATCTTCAGTCATAAACAATGAAAGGGAGGGTCATTTTCCACCAAAGCTGGCCTTAGTAGCCTAGCGGTATTTTCACGCAGAAAGAAAAGTTGGACTGTGTGGTGAACTACAAAGAAGTTCTTGCAGAAAGCTGGACAACAGGTTTTGTCTGGACACCCCAAAGTGCAGGCACTTTCGGAAGGCTATGGAATGTGTTACAAGTTGTAGTCCTCCCAGCAGAACCTCAAAAGCCTTGGCTTGCTCTGCTCTTTTAAATTCGGAACTTGGCAGCTATTTAACCAGAACCACAAGTGTGAGAGGTGGAAAAGGCCTAGGGATTATCTAATATATTCCATGACCTGAAGAGAAAACAGCAATATTTAAACTCCGCTGTAAAAGTGATGTGAAAATGCCTGCAGAAGAAAGAATCAGCAAAGCTGGCGGTGGAAGTCCAAGGAAGGCTGTTCTCCTCAGCTTCCAAATTGTTAATTAATCTTTTAGTGTGAGTAGCTGCTATGGTGTTGCTCCTGACCAGAAGGATGATGGCATTGTAGTCCGTGCTGCCTTCAAGGCTGTCAATGAATGCCCACACATGAAGAAATAATCTTTCCAAGTGGTGTTAACCCACTCAGCAGGCTCCCAGCTGGGGAAAAAAAAAAGGCAACAGCATTCATCCACTACCAAAACATGCATCTTTTACACTTTTATAGCAATGTTGGTTTGAGTCTTAAGAAACAAACTCTCTATAAATCACATCATAAAATATATCCAGACTGATGGTTTACAGGAAAGCTCAGCAATATCAAGGTTTTTGGTTTGGGGTTTGTTGGTTTTTTTTTTTGGTGATAACTCAGCTTTAAAAAAGCAGTTTTCTTCTGATGCTGGAGATAAGACAGTTTATTGTGTGTGGATTAAAAGCCTTGCTCACAGTTTAAGTATTTGAAGATCTATCAGCCACTGGCAACCGAATTCCACTGCCACCCCCTCCTTGTTTTATTGGTATTAATATTTGTGCTTTGCAGGTCTACTGTAAAATGCATTGTGGCTTGCTGAACTTTTCACCCTACCTCTTTCCTCAGGGTTGGGAGCTTGTAGAACAACTTAGTGAAATTATTTGTGTACTGGTTATGAAGAGAAGGTGATCTAGGTCTTGATCCATGACTTTGAGTCTTCTGAATGACAGAGGTCTCTTTCTCTGGTGGGGCAGGTAGCCAGAAGGTTGGATAGCAGAGGAAGAAAGTCAGGCAGAAGTCC
The DNA here is from genome assembly GCA_009806455.1 of Tetrax tetrax. Classification (NCBI taxonomy): domain Eukaryota; kingdom Metazoa; phylum Chordata; class Aves; order Otidiformes; family Otididae; genus Tetrax; species Tetrax tetrax. The sequence continues at coordinate 80,115 of WHYT01016144.1, forward strand.
AGTTCTGACAGATACTAATGCCCTAAGGGAACCACGCGTAGAGAAAATCCCTCCAAAGACCCATCTTTAAGGACAGTGCCCCTCTCTCAGCTTACATAAAGACCTCTTCAGAACAATCATGCTGGGACTGCAGCCAAGGAAAGCTATGGAATGAGATAATAGCAACAGGAAATAGAGTGAGATCAAGTAAAGATTCACACGCAGTTAGAAATCCATTCAACTCCTGGCTGCCCTCAGCAACAGGTCACAGCAACTGATGGACATGGGAAGACCATGCCCCCTCTACTCTGCTCTACTCTGCTCTGGTGAGACCCCCCCTGCAGCGCTGCATCCAGCTCTGGAGCCCCCAACATCAGAAGGACATGGACCAGTTGGAGAGGGCCCAGAGGAGGCCACGCAGATGCTGAGAGGGCTGGAGCAGCTCTGCTGTGAGGCCAGGCTGGGAGAGCTGGGGCTGTTCAGCCTGGAGAAGAGGAGGCTCCGGGGAGAGCTGAGAGCGGCTCCCAGTGCCCAAAGGGGGCTGCAGGAAAGGTGGGGAGAGACTCTTCAGCAGGACCTGGTGTGACAGGATGAGAGGTAACGGTTTTAAAATAGAGGGAGGTAGATTCAGATTAGATATTAGGAAAATTTTTTTTCCACTGAGGGTGGTGGAGCACTGTCCCAGGTTGCCCAGAGAGGCGGTGGATGCCCCATCCCTGGAAACATTCCAGGCCAGGCTGGCCAGGGCTCTGAGCAACCTCATCTGTTTGGAGATGTCCCTGCTCCTGGCAGGGGGGTTGGACTAGATGACCTTTGAAGGTCCCTTCTGACCCTAATTATTCTATGATTCTATGATTCTATGATTCTATGACCAAGCTGCCCTGTGTTGCCACCAGCTTACCCAACATATCAACAAAATCTCATCTCTTGTTTGATCCTTTTAAGTCCTTGGTAGTCTGAAGCAGACCTCTTCCCACGCAGGATCGCATATGCTCAGAGATGGCCTTGATGCTGGAGGCTGAAGCTCCCTTAGCTGCCCAGTACCCTTCCCAACTGCCAGAGTGACATATGCATCAAAGCAAGAGCAAAAGTCTGCTTTTTGGTATGTGAGACATTTAATTCACACTGGTCCTGCCTATGAGGCTCAGGTTAAAATCCAGGGCTGCCTGTGGCTGTCTACACTGAACTGCAAGAAAATTTGGTTCTTCCCTGCATTATACCTCTCT
>WHYT01016144.1:93656-113309 GCA_009806455.1 Tetrax tetrax
TGCTCAGAGATGGCCTTGATGCTGGAGGCTGAAGCTCCCTTAGCTGCCCAGTACCCTTCCCAACTGCCAGAGTGACATATGCATCAAAGCAAGAGCAAAAGTCTGCTTTTTGGTATGTGAGACATTTAATTCACACTGGTCCTGCCTATGAGGCTCAGGTTAAAATCCAGGGCTGCCTGTGGCTGTCTACACTGAACTGCAAGAAAATTTGGTTCTTCCCTGCATTATACCTCTCTTATGGGAAATTTGTTACCTCAGCACAACATCAGCTTGGACACAAGTCTCCTGGAAGGACTCAACACCTTTCCTTCGATGTTCCACTGGTTCCCACCAACATGTCTTCAGGAACAGGGAGGTTTAAGTCCACCCTGGAAGCCCATTAAGGCAGAATCAAACTCCTTTTCTGGGTCACTCCCATTCCTCAGATCTTCAAAGTGGGAGTCAAGCTTTGCTTTCACAGCAAGCTTTGGGGGTGGTAAAATATGCTAGTCAGGTTAAGACCACACATTGAAGCAAAAAGGCAGCCCATCACAGAAGCCCATGGTGCCACAGAAGCAGCCCGAAATGTGGATCTGGAGGCTTTGGCTTGAACATCTGTGCTGAGTACGAAGTGAGCCAATGCTTTCGTGCACAGAAAATCTGCAAGCAGATGGCTACCACCTCTGGAGTGTTCAGCAGCCCTTCCTCCTGCCCCGACTTTGCATGCCCCCGTCCTTATCAAAAGGAGTAATGACACATTCCCAGCTGGAATGCTTTGCCGAACTCTCCCCATCCCTCTGCTCTGCAGGACTGCACTGGGAAGATCAGGAGCAGATTTCTCCTGAGATTTCTGGCACTCCTCCTTCCAACCGTGGCGGGCAACTCCAAGAGGAATGCCTCTCTTTTATGTTTTGGCATTTCCAGTGTTGGCAGGAGTGAAAAGGGAGGAAAACAAACCTGAGGCTTCCAGAAACTCCATAAACAAACAAAGATTTATTTTCAATGTGGTTCTGAAGAGAGCCAGAGATCTGGGGAGCAGAAGGAGGAGGGAGGATTGTAGCCTCGGCACCGGCAAGTGTTCCTCCCAAACACAGAAGGAAAACTGAGCCTGCACTGCTCCTGCGCATCACCACGATGTTCAGCTGGGGCAGCAAGGTGCTCTTGTCACGAGGGAAAGATCCCTTGCAAAGCACACCAACGGCCTTGCTTGACAGCATGCTGATGGACTTCCCATCTGGAAGCTCCAAGCAGATCTGCAAGATACAAGATATTCGGGAAGAAACTTCTTAAGAAAGTAGTTTCCTCCTCCCCTTCCTCCTAATGGCTGCTGGGATTGTTGCTATTGTTAGAGCATCCTCACTGCCCTTATCCAGGCTCCCACCGCTTTGAAATTGCCCGACAGTGTACTCTTCTGGGGACTACAGCTTGATTTTGTCCAGGGTTATCCTCCTCAGCCAGTGCAGTCTGGTTTTACTCAAAGGTTAATTAACGTCATGCTCACATGCGTCGAACTGCATGACTTTGCAAGTTGTATCAACGAGCACCTGCTGGCCCTAACCCTAATCCCAGCCCTGTTGATAGTACTATTTTTGTACAAACTTAAACCAATTAAACTGATTCACCATCACATACTGCCCATAATTAAGTACTTGAGCCTGAATAGATCCAATTTCTCTTTTTCCCAGGAAATAGTTGTACCTGATAGAACCAGCTGTTAAAGGGTGGCTTGTTTGCCACATTGATGTAAGGTCAGGCAGCCACAAACACATTGGTTTAGTAAAACACTGCCTCATGGCCAAGCGATGCTGTTTGGCTGTGGAGTCACTACCAGACAGATGCGATCTGAAAACCAGAGCCAGTTGGTCAGATAACAAGAGCTCAGCTCTTAATCCCGTCATTAATGAACAAGTCAGTCACAAATTACTCACTTCTACCTCGCTGGCTTAGTTTCCCTATTAATAAAAATGAGTAACCTTTTCTTTTTTCTTCTTCATCTTTTTTTTTTTGTTTGTTTTTAATTTATCTACTTCACAGTGATGTTCAGCAGACTGATTAATGAGGTGTTTTTCTGTGAAACAAGGCAAAAGGATGCGTAGTCCTGGGAACTGCCTTCTGGAGATGCTGCTGAAGAAGTGCATATTGTCAAGGGTGACACAGCAGAGAGGCCAGAGATGCGATTTACTGCTCTGCAGCCCCAGGCCTTTATATTGCTGCTTCCCGCCCAGTAATTTTCCCTTTCGGATTGATTTTTTTTTGAAAAACAACTAGGGATTCTTCAGAAAGGCAACTCTTGCAATGCAATGAAAAATGCTGTTTAATAAGACCAACTCTACAAGGGCTATTTTCTCCCTTGGAAGCTCCATGAAATAAAACAGACAATTTGCTGCTACATTATTCAGGTAATAATTTTCCAGGTAATGGATGCAAGCAGTTATATGTACATATATATTCACTTTAACATTGGCTTCTTTCTGCTCTGACTCCAGCACAACAGCCCAACCGCTCTTGGAAGCAGTTCACACAACAGCACAAAGGGAATATTGCGAACTTCCGCGAGAGCTTCGCACGACCGATGGGGCTTGCTGTAGGAAGGGAAAGCACACATGTACCCAAGCCTTCTGAAGGTTCGGCCGTGTTTTCTGAGCCACAGGACTGGATTCTGGTATAAATTAACATTTTCCATTCCCAGATGTTCATTTTGCCTTGTTGCGACACCTCTTACCTAGTTTCAGGCTGACCTTGAGCTGGGCTTGAGACTGTTCACGAGTTTTTTAGTCATTGTTAAGAACTAGGAAAAAGAAACAAACATCTGGTTAGCAGAGCTGCCAAGTGCACATTCCTTCGTTGTTTTTCAACCTTTCAATCCCTTTGTTTTCAGCCTGAAATTCCATTTGATAAATGCACAGAGAGCCACGGGGCACTGATTAGATGCAATGCCGGTCCTGACCCGTGCCACAGCTCTGCCAGCATTGTCTCAGTGGAAGGTCCACTGACATCCACAGACCCCAAACCAGGAGTAAGGCCCTGGTGGATCCATCCCAACCGTGTTTATATAGGGGGGAGTCTGATCCTACTCCCACTGAAGTCAATGGGAGCATTGCCACCAACTTCAATGGGAACAGGATGGGGCTTTAAAGTTCTTACTGCATTGAAATGGTGTTCAAGCCCATTCTCTGCCAAGATGTGGGCTTCTCAGTTTCTATAGCTGTAGCGTGTTTTTTTTTTTAATTGGAAACAACAACTTCATTGAATCTTGGCCCATGGTGCTGGCACAGTCTGACCAGACCAGGTGGGCTTGTTCCAACAAAGGCTTGTGAAGTGCCAAACACAAGAGGCCACATGACAAAATCTTCATTTTCTTCACCTTAGCTACACGGGCTTCACTCTGCTGCACCTCTGCACGGGTGCATCCTCCTGGACCACAACTGCTCAGGTCTGCATGAGCTCAGGCCTGGGTTCATCCTCCTCAGCTATGGGCAGCTCTCTACAGCAGCTAAGTTGAGGAAAGGAGCTGCCTTAGATTTCATCTGTCGACAGATGAACCCCTCCAGGGGTCGATTCAGACCTTGAGCAGGCTGTACCGCCTTCCAGAGGTACCCATTTTTTGCAGGAGCCTGCTGAAGGGAGGCTACATTTTTTAGTTGAAGCCAGGAAACCAGGATCAAGAGCTCGGTGCGAAAAGCAGCTTTGAATCCCTTCAGAGAGATATCCCAGTGAAAAGGTAAGGCATGAAGGGACCACTATGTTCTCAGTCAACAGGATGTTTTAGCAAGGCATTGCATTAGCTGTTGCTTGGAATAGCAAGCATCTGAGTTTTTTAAAAGCTTCCCTCTGTTTCTTATTTACATGTGAGTGAGTGAGTCTGTGTCCCTGAAATCCAGATTTGAAGATCGTTAATCTGAGACAAGAAAGCGCCAGACTTATACAATGCTGTCCCACCCAGTTGTCAATCCTCACCGACCCCAACCTACGCAATGGCTGACGCTGTGAAGCGGGATTGTACCAGACTGGAAAGCCTCTCTTTTCCATCAGAGATGCCAAATCTGCGGTGTGGCTTGATGATCCAAGTTGACATCGGCCATGAGAACAATTCCATTTCCTCCCTGCTGGTCACTTCCATAAATGCCAAGTTTTGGGCAACACAATGTTCGGCATTTCCAGCAAACCGCTCAATGATCTCATTTGCATTGCCAGGTTTTTTTTTTTTTTAATGCTTTTTCTTTCAGCCATACATTTTAGATTAAAAAATAATAATCATGCAATCTCTCAGGAAATTGGCCTTTCAAAATCAGGACGCAAAGGAACATGGTCCAGTGGAGATCTGAGCAAGCAGACTTTACAGCCCTGCAGCCGCTTGTTGGATGCCCTTTATCAGCTTCTGCCCCTGTTCTCCTATCACGAGTCAGTTTTTTACCCAATGCCTTACCAAGGGTTCCCTCGTTCAAGGGAACTACAAACCCAAGGGCCAGTTATTAATTTCACTTGTGAATGCACAGTCCTCATCGAGCTTTGATTCTGACTTTAGGTGATCTCTGAGTGAGGAAATTATAGTCCAAAAGAGCTGTTGGTTGCCTGGTTTCTACACACAGGAGGTCTGAAAATTATCAGTGAAGTAGCTCAAAAAGATGCCAATCTTATATCCCAAAAGAAAGGAATTTCGGTTGAACTTGGGAATATAAAGGGAGAAAATACTTGGCATACTGGGCTTGTCCTGGTATTTCATTAACCTAAATGGCAATGGCCTTTTCTGAGCTGGAAGGAGGAACAATGCCAGTCACAGCTAGAAACGACACAATACTTGTATCAAGAAAGCTGGACAAGTATGGTGGAGACTACTGGAAAGTTCAGCTTTGTGGAAGGAAAATTGTTAAAACTTTCCTAAGCTTTCTACTAGTTTCTTCTATTCAGTCCTACCAATTCAGATTGGCTTAACAGCCTCTGCAAACCAACAAAAAGTACCCATAAAAAATAAATAAATAAATGAACTTTAAACACAAATAAATAAATAAATAAACAAACAATAAAATAAAATAATAAAATAAATAAAACATTTTAGAAAGCCAGTTTGACCAGGTCTTCTCCAAAAGAAGGGAGTGCATTGAATTTTTGGAAATTCTTCCTCTGTATTGTACAGATGCCCTCTCACTGACCCATAACTTCATTTAACTCTCCTCAAGAGGAAGAAAGGAATCCCTGCTAAAATTATTAGCTTTCACGAAGAATATTTTCTTTGAGAAAATGGCCAGCTCACGTGCTTTGCTTTCTCAAAGGAATCCCATGAATACAGCACAAACTCTGTACTCTTGCAGCTAGAAGACTCTTTTTTTGCCCCCAAAGACAAGCCAGTATCAGTACCCTGCAATACTGTTGCCTCTCCTGTTGCACTTCCCACGGCAACGTCACAGAGCTCAGCATACAGACCTCCAGTGGTTTCCATCCTGTCTTTCACAGCTAACTTGGAGGCTCCATGTTCCTTGGTCCCATATCCCACTTTGGTCCCATATCCCAGTACTCTCAAACTTATTTGCTGCTGCAAAATATAAGTCCAGAGATGCAAAACATAGAGCGTTTGGTGGGTAGCTAAGATGTCCAACGGCTTTAATTCCCTTTTGTTCAACTCCCTGCCCCCTCCCAAAAGAAGTGCCGCAAAGTGGGAGATTTAGACCTGAAACACAGCCCAGGGTCATTAGCTGGAACCCCGCTGCAGCCTCATAAGACAACATCTGCCCTAGACTTTAGAGGGGAAAACCAAACCAGCACGCGTTTGCGCAACACGTAATCGAACACAGTTGTTCTCCAAGGCGAGGAGGAAGAGATTCGTGCCGTCCTCCTAGCATCCATCCAGGGTCCTACGTCCCTAATGTGATCTTGTTCAGCTTCTTGGTTGTGTTTTCTGCATGTGGCTGGAGGAGTTCCCCCCTCGTGGAGGTTTGCTAACCATAAGGATTTCAAAGAGCGCAGAAATATTAAGAGCAGTTGACAGAAGAGCTCTCAGGGGGACACAAAGGCTCCTGGCTTACCACTCAATGTACAGGCCCTTAGGAGAATGCATATCATCTTATTGTTATAATTATTATTACTTTCATTAAAGTACAGGAGATGAGAGACCCGTAAGGGGAGGAGAGCCTGAAATCATGCATACCTTTTTTATGACACCCAAAACAAACCACGGTCCTAGCCAAAGCACCCAGACAGCCTATCTCATCGAATCCAGCAAGTTAACCTACAAGTTGTCTGACAAAATGCTGTGTTATGAGGCATCACGGCCTCAGACACAGGGGACTTCAAAGCTACTCCCACTATTGGCTGACACACAGAGTTGCCGCATCTCAATCCATGTTCAGCTTGCTATTTCAGAGCATTCAGAGGTGCTCTTCAGCCTCAGAAGATGCTGCCCATTTTGAAGAAAGATGGTAAGTTTCCTTTTTTTTCAAGACCAGATCAAACGCCATCTCAATGCTTCATTTCCCCGCAGCAAGGGGGAAAAGCAAGGCATTTTTCCCATGCAAGACAGTTCTTTGCCACCATGAGCTCAGTGAATTCAAATATTCCACCTTGAGACTGACTGCTTTTTAAGCTGGGATGTCTATTCCACTAAATAAACCCGATGGCAGCTGAGAGGAAAACATGAAGCTAGAGGCTGCACGGCAAAACCCACCCTGGTTTGCTCCAACTGCTTGATTTTGCAGGGATGCAGGTTTGAGAGCAGTGACTCATGCCTTCTGCTGGCAGAGCCAAAGGGAGGAGATCTTTGGCAGCAAAAGGAGTCAGGGTAGGCAGAGTGAACATCTGCTCACGGCTGAAGCAGGCACAGCAAAACCATAACCTGTCATCCTGTGAGGAAGACAGCATTTCTCAGAATGCTACCATATTGATTCCAACGGGTGCTAATTAAGCTTGTCACATCACCTGGACAACATGGGAACAAAGTGTTCCTCCCGTTTCCTTGTATAGCCACCGACAAGCTGAGATGACCTCGTATCATTGCACCTGCACATATTTCAGAAATGAGTATAAACCACAGGTTCCCCAAATGAGAGGATATCCATTCACATGGATATCATCTCGAGCATCACAAAACATAGCCTTCCCAATGCTGTGCAAATACCATCACCCCCAAAGCAGCTGGTTCTCCATCACGGTATCACAGAATGGTTTGGGTTGGAAGTGACCTTTAAAGGTCATCTAGTCCAACTCCCCTGGACCTTCAACTAAATCACGTTCAAAATGTTTCTTGCTCTAACATATTCTTGGCGACTCCACAAAGAGAAGTCATGCGCATGCAACTGACCTTGAGCAAGACGCAGTGTCACCTCCAGCGCTGCATCCATCCTACATTTTTCAGCTCTGAGACGAAACATCTCAGAATCTGCAACAACGAATAGAAACATATTAATCTTTATGATCCATCATCCTCTAATCCACCAAGGAGTGTCCTATGGCTTGTGACTGCTGGCTTATTACCCAGTCCTCCAAGAACTCATTAATCACTTTAAGATGTAATAAAGCTCACTAACGAAGAACAAACTCCAGCTGTTAAGAAAAAACAAATACTAGGCTAGCTTTTGCGGGCATATCCTGTAGCAATGCTACCATAGTGAACTTCCCACTGCCATGCCAATTTACATTAGAATCGTAGAATGGGTAGAGTTGGAAGGGATCTTCAAAGGTCATCTAGTCCAACCCCCTGCAAGAAGCAGGGACATCTCCAACCAGATCAGGTTGCTCAGAGCCTCATCCAGCCTGGCCTGGAATGTTTCCAGGGATGGGGCATCCACCGCCTCTCTGGGCAACCTGGGCCAGTGTTATACAACTCGCATTGTAAAAAATTTTTTCCTAATATCCAATCTAAATCTACCTCCCTCTATTTTAAAACCATCACCCCTCGTCCTGTCACAACAGGTCCTGCTCAACAGTCTCTCCCCACCTTTCCTGCAGCCCCCTTTGGGCCCTGGGAGCCGCTCTCAGCTCTCCCCGGAGCCTCCTCTGCTCCAGGCTGAACAGCCCCAGCTCTCCCAGCCTGGCCTCACAGCAGAGCTGCTCCAGCCCTCTCAGCATCTGCGTGGCCTCCTCTGGGCCCTCTCCAACTGGTCCACGTCCTTCTTATGTTGGGGGCTCCAGAACTGGACGCAGCGCCGCAGGGGGGGTTTCACCAGGGCAGAGTAGAGGGGCAGAATCACCTCCCTTGACCTGCTGCCACGCTCCTCTTGATGCAGCCCAGGATGCCGTTGGCCTTCTGGGCTGCAAGGGCACATTGCCAGCTCATGTTGAGCCTCTCGTCCACCATCACCCCCAAGTTCTTCTCCTCAGGGCTGCTCTCCATCCATTCTCCACCCAGCCTGGATTTGTGCCTGGGATTGCCACGACCCAGGTGCAGGACCTTGCACTTGGCCTGGTTGAACTTCATGAGGTTGGCACAGGCCCACCTCTCCAGCCTGTCCAGGTCCCTCTGGATGGCATCCCTCCCCTCCAGCATGTCAACGGCACCACACAGCTTGGTGTCATTGGCAAACTTGCCGAGGGTGCACTCTATTTCACTGTCCATGTCACCGGCAAAGATGTTGAACAGGGCCGGCCCCAACACAGACCCCTGAGGGATGCCACTTGTGACTGGTCTCCACTTGGACATTGAGCCGTTGACCACCACTCTCTGAGTTCGTCCATCCAGCCAATTCCTTATCTACCGAGTGGTCCATCCATCAAACCCATGTGTCTCCAGTTTAGAGAGAAGGATGTTGTGTGGGACAGTGTCAAAAGCTTTGCACAAGTCCAGGTAGATGATATCTGTTGCTCTTCCCTTGCCCACCAATGCTGTTACCCCGTCATAGAAGGCCACCAAATTGGTCAGGTATGATCTGCCCTTGGTGAAGCCATGTTGGCTGTCACCAACCACCTCCTTGCTCACCACGTACCTTTAATTAGCACAAAATGAAGGTTACCTTTATGATTATTTTAATATTTGCATTTTTTTGACACATTTGAGACACTGATGCTAAAGAACAATGCAGTCAATGAAAGCTCCACTGAGGTCAGTGGGAGGCAATGGTTAGGCAATGCGGTGAACTCTTCAAGAGACTACATTTTTAGATTTTAAACTAGATTTGTAACTTGAATTAGACTCAAAATATTGACCCCACATGCCTTATCTTCACCTCTATCTCAGTCTCAGTCACCTACAGCTGCACAAAGCCGTGTACCGTAGAGATAGTCATGCTTACCTTGCCAAAGGTGAAGTAGTTTAATGTAGAGCTTGGCTTTGCCGGAGTTAGACTGTTCCCGGTACCAGCTTGGTCTGCTGTGACTACATGACCTGCTGGTCTGAAATGTAGCCCAGTAAAGGGAACAGCAGGAGGCTGAGGACACTTGACCTATGTGGAAATGTTAAGGGCAGCTACGTTAAGCCCATCAATGAAGTAAAAGGCAAAGAGGAAGAGTGAACGTGGAGACAGACAGTGGAGTCACAGATACCAGTGGATGCAAGGGAAAAAAACAGTTTGAATATTAGAAATTATTTTCTGTTAGTAAGGATGGGAAAGCACTCATTGAGGCTGCGATCACTGCCAGCCTCTAAGAAGAGGTAAGACATGTCTGTTAGGACTGAAAATGTGCTATTGGCCACGTGTTAGGGAAGGAAGAGGGATTGCATGACCTTCTGCAATCCTGTGCAGCCACACTGTCCCACAGGAAGATATACAAAGTAAATATCATATTTTGGGGATTTGAGGATTGGGGATTTTTTTAGAGTTTTTGCTTTTGCACCATACCTGATTCTTTTGTGGTACTGCATTACTTCTGGCTGAATTATAGGACTATGACCAACACTAAACCCCGTGGGTTTAAAGCATCAAGCTGATCACATTGAGATCACACCTACTAAACCACTGGTTTAGGTGGTTTACCTGTGCCAATCTGAAAAGCACTGAAAAATAATTTATATTCATCACCTTAAACAAGCATAACTTATTCCCATGGTCTCCCCTCAAACCTTCTATACTTGAGGTTTTCACCTGTGGTCTCTGCAGGCACATCCTTTTGCGGTAAAAGTGTCCTAAAGGTCAAGATAGTTGGAGAAATATAAACTCTTGCGCATGGAGGAGAAGACAGAGGGCAAAAGAACCTGACCACGAGTTTCTGCAGCTTCACTTCAACGCTAAGGATTACCAAGAAGGACTTTTCTTTGGTTCCATCGAGGTCAAATGAAGAAGCGGGTTTTTCAATTCTGTGTTTGCATGTGTGTGTGACATGAGGAAGTTTATTCTCTTTATTTGTGGGTTTCACTGGTATTTTCAGCAAAAAGGACAGTGCTTTGAAGCTGGAGGCTGGGTATGTTCCTTAAGAACTGAAGGTGATTCCAGAACACAATTATGTTGCTAGTACAAATAAAGCATGGCATCTCCTACTACAGCACATCTAGAAGGAATTTTTACACAGTTTTAAAGACTCCGGAGTCACTTCAGCCTAATGCAGGCAGCCATTCACTCTGGAATACCAGCTGCTTGGAAGAGCAGAGATGAGTGAAAATAATGAAGTATTTAAAATTTCACTTTTCTTAAAACAAGTGACTTTCCTTTGTCTTGCTTCATTGATTTTCAGGGAGCTGAATAGATTAAGTTACTGCGTCATAAGCAATAGTTGAATTATGATCATGAACATCGTTTTCTTTGGTGAACACGTAGAGAAAATGAATACCATTTTTTCCACATACCTGAGGAATAAATGCACTTGTGGAGAGGAATCTCTCCCACAGGGAACTCTTGTGTACTTTGCAGTAGTATTTTATTAAGAACTGGAGAGTTCAAGGGTCTCACCAATGTAAGTTTTCAATTAGCTTTCCATTGTGTCCCAAACAGTCTCTAAATACTCAACTAAACTTTAATCCAATCACTTGATTTGACTCCAAGCATGATTTATCTTTTAATCATCATCTGTTCAATGAGGGAGAAAAGAAAGCAAACTTGTTCTTGGCCCATCATGACTCATACATGCTTTTGCTGCGATCAGAGTTGTGTTTTCCTTTTGGCTGATGCCTTGGCAATTGCAAGCTTTGGCTTTGGCTTTTTATTTAGGTATGATCATTCCTGCTCCTTCCCCACCTCCCATAAATGTTGAACAGCACTGGATGTTTGTCCTTTATACCTTTTCCCACCGAGGCATGTGATTTTTGTTTGCAATATCTCTATGTTGCATTAATCAAAAGTGTCTGCTATTTGACCTACACTCAAAACGCAAACCATATTTTAAAAAGGGGCTCGCTATTTTAAATGAATGGCATTTTTTAGGGAGGACATATTACACAGAGAGCACAACAACAGCAAGACACAAACCAGCCAGTACCAGCCAGGTGCCCACGAAGAGCTCAGCTGCTGGGGTGGGGAAGTGATGTTTCCCTGTAGACAGAGCCCAATGAGATTTAATCTTTTGTCCATGTGGCTTGCTTGCTGACCTCCTGAGCTGGTAACCATAGCATATCTCTGTTTCTCCATTGGAAAAATGATATTTTCATGCAGCACCTTTAAAATATTGTTCTCCCTTTCATAAGGTCTCCGTAACAGCTGAATATTATACAGTCAGCATAGCATATAAATAAAGATATAGGTACAAACTCTTTGGAGAAAAAGCACACTGCCAGCTAGCCCTCTGGGAGCTGCTGCACTCTTCACCAGCCACAGCTACATCATTTAGTGACCTGCCTCCCAGAAACATCCCAGCCACGCGCTTTTGTCTTCATGCAGTAGCCACAATTAGATGCATCTCTCCAGCTAAAAGAAGGAATGGACCCAACCTTTGCCCATGAATGGCACGAACCGCAGGGCCTTTGAGGTCTGAAAGTGTTGTGCAACGTCTTCCCATGCATTATTATTCATGTCAATGGCTTGTGCAACTCGGCGTTCCAGCTGACAGCGGGGGCAGAGCTTGCAAAAAGCTGCTCTCATCACAATTCGCTGGCTGCCCAGAGCCATGAAGTAACAGAACTCCCCAGGGCATACAGGTTTCTCAAGAGATTTCCCATTTAAGTCTTCCTCACTACGGCTAGAAATTTCAGACAAATTCCTTGAAGGCTGACTCAAATTTCAGTGCAAGGCTAATAGCGTTTAATAGTCTTCCCTGAATACCAGATTTTGGAAGCAGAAGATTTCATGAAAGGCTCAAGTTTCTTTTTTACTTTTTCCTTCTCCGTTTTTTTTTTTTTTTTTTTTGGTGGGAAAAACAGAATAAATAACCCCTACAGACTACTAGCCACCCCAAATACATTCAGATGGAAAAGAGAGGAAGGCTTTTTAAGCTAACGTCATGACCTAAGTGACCAGTTCTCCTATGCAGCAACAGATACTTGTCTATGGGTTTCACAGAGGTCATGGCCCTGAGTCCACACTCCTAGCTCTCATGTAGCCGGTACTGGATGCTCATGGAAAGAGCACAGGAATCTGCTCATGCTAATAATCTCTCTGGCAGCCTCCCCCAGCTTCCAACAGCCTGCAATTTAGGGACTTCTGGAGCTGTGGCTGGTTCATGCTGAGGTCGCAACTACTTGAAAAGTCAGAGCTGCTTTCCTCATGCTTTTGAGATGTGGCCTGAATACGTGGGTAGCAAAGGAGATGTACACAGGTATGTAGAAGGAACCATGTGTTTGTGGACACTCCCTTGTCCAAAGCTTCGGTTAATGGACTTGCTTGTGGTCTTGATGAATCAAGACTCAAGTAACAAAAGATAACCAGCTCAGCAGCCGGTAGGACAGCTTAGAGACTGCCAAGGAGGTTGTGGTCACTCTAAGTGATATTTATCTCCTGGAACCTGGTGTAGAGTTGTCCTTCTCCCATTCATAGGCAATCCATCCTCCCCGTTGCCTGCTTCCAGTTTCCCGTCAGCGTTGGTAAAGAGAGTCCATTCAAGCAGTTTAGATATCAACATCTCCTTTGAGGGCAGCTAAAGTGAGCTTTATAAGATGACTTTGTTATCTGGCTTCCCACGCAGGTCCCTAGCTAACAAGCAGTGGGAATTAGGTGCCTCATTGGGGAAGCAGCACTGGTTTGTGCCTCCCTGGTCCATCTCCATTGGCTTGCTCCTATGAGTTGGAGCTAGTTGGTCCCCCACTGCCGAGCCATGCTTCAAATCTGACCTTTCCGATTGAGGCACTTGGCACTACGTAAGGGCATGGTAAGGTCTTTGGCCAGGAAATCAGAAGCATGCCTTCATCAAAGACAATAACACCCTGCCAACATTTGCAGACCCTTTGGTGGTTTGTAACTCAGAGACTTTGAATCAAGATTGGATGTATCCTTTACAAAAATATTCAGCTGCAACAGAAAGATCCCCCTTGGGCTTAAGGCCAAAGGTTGCTGGGTAACAACCAAAGGGGTGTGTTATCACAGTGATCAGAGTGGAGGATCTTAATGATTCCCTTCTGGCTTTAAATCCTGTGAAAACTTGCTTCTTGTTGATGCTGAATTCATAGGGCAGGAATTCACTCTTGGGACCGTATCCAAGACAACTGGCAGCCACCACAGAGATCTAAACTCTTTAATGTTTTTATGGTGGGAGACTGCATTCGTGCTACTGGGAATGGCTCTCATCTCTTTCACTCTGATGCTCACTTGCTTGCCACTGCCTCTTTCTCTCAGTAATCATGACCTTGCTCTTCTGCAGATCTGCCCCGGAAAATGGTGCCACTGCTAACCACTGCCAATCCAGCACAGAAACAGATGGATGGGAGATGTTGGAATTAAGCTTAGGGTGTTTCATCTGATCCCATTTTCCCCCCAAGACTCTGGCTCCCTCCTCGTTGCTATGACACACTGGTCTTTCACACAGAGACCATTGGCTCCTGTCTTTGATCCAGCAGTGACCTGCCGGCAGAAAAAAAAAGGCGGAAATAGTGGAAAACAGAGTGAGATCATCATCAGCTGGGCATCTCTGGAAGGAGACTGTGACGCTGGTCGTCCCAAGCCTCCCAGGCAGGGCATCCTACTGCGGGGTCCAACTGCCGAGCTGTGTCCTCACCAACCATACTCAGTAAACAGCCCGTCCAGTTAATTCCAAAATTACTTTTTAAGACTTAAACCTTGCTTTTTCCATGGAGTACAGCAAACCGCTCACAGTCCTTTGGTTGTACCCATCTGCTGCTGTCTTTGTCTCCACGCAGATCTGGGAGAGAGTTTTCTAATCCAGACCAGTTTGTTGTCATGGCTGGCATTTCGTCTTGCTCTCAGATTTCTGATTTTTTTCTCCTGATTTCATAGAGACATTTCTGCAACACAAAACAACCAATTGGCAAAAAAAAACCCCAAAAAACTCTTCTCTCCCCCAGTGCAGCATCATGATAACACAGTGTGACAGCTTTCCATTAGAAACAGGTTTTGTGTGTGCTCAGTCTTGCCACTGTGTCCTCCGCAACAGCTGTGAAGCCAAAGTGTTTTTTTTTTTCCTGAGAAAACTGCCTGAAGCTATAATTTCTGACAGGTTCGTTTTTATCCACAACCTGATCAGTAACAAATACACCTTCAGCGACGGCACGACGGTGCTGCCACACTTCAGTGACTTCTTAGCTTTTGTCCAAGTCAACCAAGGCTACAAGGGACCGAATGGCATCCAAAGCACATCTAAGGTGGTTGGTAGCAGCCAGGAAGAGCCACCTTCCAAACGGAGAGCGGGGCCAAAGCATCTCATGCTGGCAGAGGTTTTCCTGAGCTATTGTTCCTGTTTCATAGTGCAAACATGTGCTGGCTTCCCATAAAGCGGCAACAGCTGTCAGTCAAACAGACATCACTCCATAAATCTGCCCAGGCAACTCTGTTTTCAAACCTGAGATCTCCAGGCAGGTTTATGAGGTGTCGTCTGTGTGATTAACAAGTCCCAAGAACTGCTGTGCAGGTGCAGCGAGCAGGAGGGGAGTGGGGCTGGGGGGAGTCGGGGAGTGGGTCCTAGCCCTGCCAGAGCCCTGCCATCAGCCACGCCAGCCTGGACTTCAGGCTCTGCTCTGGTGTGCAGTAAGCTCCTCAGGCTCCGAAATCCCACAAAGATGCCACATTAATGGGAAACGTCATGAGATTTCCAACAGTTGTGCAAGACAGTGCTGCACAAGCATGGGTCTCTCCACTCTGTCCCATCCTTTCAGCTGGGCCCAGTTGCGTCTTCTCATCAGCTCTCTCCTTAGGGAAAGCACACATGCTAATGAAGAAATTAGCTTCAGTACAGGTATGTGAGACATAATTTGTGGTCTTTTAAAAATATATGTATTTTTAATTAAATCAAGACCGCAAACAATGCATGTATTCAGGATTGCTTGTACCCAAAGAAAGGGCAGCTGGCCAACATGAGTGGATAACCCACTCCTTTAAAAACTGGTCATGCACCTTGCAGAACACACATTTTCCACAATGGTTTTGCAAAGGGGCTGAGATTTGTTTTCCTCACGAAGAAAGTGGCAGAATTATTTTCTATAGCTCCTAGCTGGTTGAGTGCTGACTGAACTCACTGCTCTGATGATACCTAGATTTGAAGGCACTTACCCGTGGACAGGAACAAGGTACCTAATGTCATTGCTTTGAGATAATCAAATAACACCATGAGTAACAGCACCAGATGTGACACGAAAGGCAGTTTTTCCTATCCCTGGAGATATTTCTCGTCGGTTATGTAGACCAGGTTATTCGCAGGCATTATCTGCAATCCCTGGAGACAGCGCTGTGTTAAACTTGCCAGGAGTATGCTTCAGATGGGTGAAGAATACGCAGCAAAATGCAGCACAAGCAACCTTCCTAAGACCATTGCATGAAGAACAACGCTTTCCTCCAGAAGTTCCCCATGAGCACTTCTCTCCCCTTGAGATCAAAACTGTCTAGCTAGGCATAGGCTGGTGTACAAGTTGTCTCCCAAAGATGGACATTCACCCAAATGAACAGTCACAGACTCCGTTGCAATGACTTGTATGAGGAACTGTTTGGCAGCAACAGACCAGAGGTCATCCCCCAACTCATAAAAAGCTCTGTGAAAAGGAGGAAGCCATGAGTGAGTGTTTTTACTAGCGAAAATACCTTCCTTCTCCTAGAGACTGGGATTAACTTTCTGTAACTTTGCAAGCACCCTGCAGAAAGGTTGAAGTGACTATGTTCACTTTTAAACACCAAAGGCTTTTAAATCAAAGACTGTCTTGACTAGTTTATGCTAATAGTGAAATAAATCTGAGTTATATTAACAATCATTTACCAGTGCCTTCCTCCACAAGCTTTGACATCTGATGTTTCTACCCTGCGAATAATAAAGGTCCTGTTACCTTTTTCACTTAAAATCAACATCCCACATATAATATGAACATTTCATTTCACAATTATTTAAGCATCTCAGAAACAGCCATTATCCCTTTGAAATTCTCTTGCCCTGGAAATCCTTGTTCTGCTTTTCATTACATTGTTACATTTGCTATTGTTTTAGGTTAAAAAGAAGCACATTCCAGTGTCAAATGATAATACTTGCACTTTTCTTGCCCCCAAGACTTCACAAACCACGTGCCCAGTAGTTCAAGTATCCCAGGCCACGGTAGGTGGCTCAAAAGGTGGTGGTGATCCAACCTTTAGCTGTGGCTGTAAGGAGCTCAACCAGCCAATTCTGAGGCCAACTGAGGTCCCGGAGATCCCTTTGTGTAGTTGTAGTTTGGCAGTGCCATTACTGACACATGTTGAGTGAGCCACACCACCAAGAGCTGCACTCTCCCACCTGGATAAAGCATTCCCCAAGATTTTTGGCATCTTTCATCCTGTATTCTCAGCTCATCTGGGACCCAATTCCCAGCTTTGAAGATGAGCTACACAGCATAACGTTGGATTAGCAGCAATGACATGATGGACTTGTACTTCGGAGTGGTCTAACTTGAAAGTAAAGCATCTGGTCCTTTCTACATCTGTTCTTTGTCCAGGCCAAGGACTGACTCCCTTTATTAAGCAACTAAAGATGATGAAAACATGCTCAAACTAAACTCCCAGGGGAAAAAAAAAAGAACAACAACAACAAAAAAAACCCCAAAACCCGCAAGCCATTTTACCAAAACTGGGACAGTTTGCTAACTCCACTAAAAATGTCATTGGGAAGGTTCCCCTAGCTGAGTCTGAAATAAGGCCAATGGGACAAGAAGGGGAGAGAAGAATCTACCTCCAAAATAACCTTAGGAGAATCTGTTATCTTTGAGAGACAGGTGCAGGGTAACAACTTTCAGCTACTAAGGCACTGTGAAGAAAAAAACATCAGTGGAAATATTCCCTGAAAGCAGATTTGTACCCAAAATTCTATGAAATATGCAAAATCACAGAGTCTGCTCTGCGTGAATTTGTTTAGATGAAAGAGAAAGAGGAACAGAACTGAGGAAGGTAGTTCCCAGAATAAATAGGGAAAATTATAAACAGAGATGTGAATATCTAGACCTGGAAGAATTCAAACCCAAACAACCATGGCTCCTTTGTCTATCATAGACATAAACCTAGGAGAAAGTTTCTGACTCGAGAATTTGCTTTCATTGGACCCTACAGATTAAAAATGACCAGCAGCCAAATGCTATTTCTGTATCCCCTTGGATCTGAAGAGGTTTTGGGGAAGTGATGGTTGAGCAGATCTTGAAATTATACCATCATGTCATAATCAATAGCATCCCCACTCAGTGTGGTACCTGTGCTACCTCATTCCCTGTTGGAGCTTCCTTCACCCACATCTTCCAGACAAGTACAAAATTATCCCAGTTGTCCCAGTCTTCTCTCTGATGAAGAGAGTTGCAGAAACACCAGGAGTGCAACAGGTTTGAAGTTGTGGTAAGGGTTGTTCATATGAGTGATGGGAACCTCAGCTTCTCTTCTGAGACCTGACCTCTTTCATAGCTTGCTTTCTAAGGGGAAATCTTTTCTTGCTTTTCGTTCTTTCTTCCCCTACCCTCCCCCCCTTCTGCTTTGTCCAGAATCTCTCCAAGAGAGCCAAATTCCCTGTGAACACACTAAAAGTAGGCTTGCTGGAACATCTGCTCTCCATCTGTGGAGCCAGACATATCCCCAGGCAACACTATTAGCAGTGATGGATCTGGAAGGGAACATTAAGCGCTGAAGAAGCATCTGCTAAGAAAGAGGAACCCAGCACATAAAACTAACCATGTTATTTGCTGAGTCTCCTTGCCTCTGCCCATTGCTCCCAGTAGACAGCAACTGCATCCTCCAGAGCCTTGTTCAGGAGAAGACCTGCAGTTCCCTTGCTGATTTTGGCATTTTCAAGTGTCTTACATTTGTGTCTAAGGTGGCCAAAAGAGCACTATCAAGTGCTCAGTTAAAGAGTGACTGGGGAGCCACGTAAGCATCCAAAAGAGAATCTGAAATCTGGGAACTGCTAAACATCCACGGGAGGCCAACAATGCAACTGCAGTGCTGCAGAGGTGCTGTGGGTAGAGGTGGTGCAGTGTGCAGAGGTAGGGAGCTCGAGCAGGAAGTCTTTTCTGCTGCCTATTTTCTGCAATAGCTGAGCCCAAATCTGCCTATGAGGGTGTAGAAGGGACTGCTGGGCTCAGACGTACAGCCCCACTGCAGCCATGGGGACCGTAGTGAATTGGTTTGTTTGGGATCATTGCTTGTACGTGACACTGGGAAATACAATGATATAATTTAAAAGAAACCATTGGAGAATGACCTCTGCATCGATTGGCCCAAGTTCAGGTCTCAGCTATAACACCTGTGACTGTGGCCACTCCTTTCACCCCTCTTGCATCCCCTCCTGCCCTGTAGCCAGCTGCCTTGCCCCTTGTTGGGATTCATCTGGAGCAGAAGCTGTCTGTCACCACGGGCTTTCCCAATACCGACATTTTATTGTTGGACATGTTGGTATAATAGCAAACATTTACTTTGTATAAAACTAGTGCAAACTTTGTACCCTGAGCTAACCAAAGACAAACACACTCACACGTGGTATTTTCCTGAGTTCCTTCTTCAATTTGCACAATAAGAAGAAAAAAAAAATGTAGTCCTAGTATTTCATACATTGCAACCTTCTCACGTCTACTCTTTGCAAAAATCTTTCCTGTAGCCTGTTTTCTACTGCCTTAAACTTCCAGGAGCAGGTAGAACTGCCACAAGGCAAAATCCCAAAATTACTAAGAGTCACCAGTAGCCAATGCCCTATGTCAGATTAAATCCCTCTATTCACAGGGCAAAACTACTATACAAAGCATTTAATCTTAAGTCATTGTTAGATGGAAGACCTGATCATCCTTTTGGATCCATTGAAAATGCAGGTCATTTTCTACTCTCTGGGTCTTTATCTGAAGCGACTGAGATTTGTGGTTTCAGCTGTCCTATCAGGAAGCTGTCTGTGGCTCATAAACTTCACAGCAGACATCTCTTGAACCTTTGCACAGCAGCAGGACATCAGTTTATGCATCTGTTCAGGCTGTTCAGTAGGGCATGTTGTGATAGGACAAGGGGTAATGGGTTTAAATTAGAAGGAGGTAGATTTAGATTGGATATTAGGAAAAAAATTTTCACAATGCGAGCTGTAGAGCACTGGAACAGGTTGCCCAGAGAGGTGGTGGATGCCCCATCCCTGGAAACATTTAAGGCCAGGCTGGATGAGGCTCTGAGCAACCTGATCTAGTCAGGGATGTCCCTGCTTCTTGCAGGGGGGTTGGACTAGATGACCTTTGAAGGTCCCTTCCAA
>WHYT01016145.1:2420-15888 GCA_009806455.1 Tetrax tetrax
CGTCGGGTGGGGGTTGCAGGGCCGCCCCGCTTCGGGGTGGGCGCAGGGAGAGGACAGGCGGGTCCCCCCGGGGGCCACGGAGGGGCCCGTGGGGGGCAGAGCTGCCCGGAGCCCTGTGCCAAGGGCCTGTTCCGCACAGAGGAACGGCAGCGGCATCTCCCCCGCTCCCCGTGTCCTCTCCCCCCTCTCCAAGCTCCCCGACCCCCCGAGGTGCGGTGTTTCGGGGAGTGGGGCGCAGGCTGGCAGCTGGTGCGGGGCCAGCGATGCTGCACGCCGTGACAGCACGAAGCGGCGCCTGTCCCCGCACCGGGGCATGCGTGGAGCCAGCCGCCAGCGAGGGGCCGTGGGGGCTGCGCTCCAGAGACCTCTTGTACCCCTGCGTACCCCCGCACCTGGCTGGAGATGAGAGCGACTGACGGTGCTGTCGGTGCCGGGCTGCTCCGCACGGATTTGGGGAGCTGTTCCCCAAAACTCGCCCATGCGGCCATGGCGTCAGCAGACGCTCGCCCGACGTGAGCATCACGAACCACTGCTGCTCTAATTTGCACCATTTTGGTGTCTAAAATAAGGCAAGGGGAGAGGAGGCAGCGATGGGGACCGCTGGCCTTTTGCAGCTCGTGCTGGCAAGTTTGCCGCCCGCCATAATGCGGTGGCGTGGTGAGATTTTGACACAAGACTGCTGCAATCAAACTTTGGTCCTTCCTTAGGGTATTTAAGTGCAGCATGGGGATCTCTTCGCGTCTGTGTTACCTGCTGGCTGCCGGCGCTTTGTGTTTGGGGCTGATTTATTGGCCTCTGGGAGTCGTGATTTGGCGGCTGCGCGGGGGCGACGTGGGCTTTGCCAACGATCGGGGCGACGCAGATAACACTGCCAGAGCTTGCACCCTCCTATCCCCAGCCTTTGCTCGTTCTGCTGAGGTGCTTAAAACAATGTCTCAATGGGATGGGACCGCGCTTGGGTTTGGGTTTCGGCCCCGCTGACAGTTCAGGGATCCCCGAGGTGGTGGGGTTTGCACTGGGAACGGGGCTCTGATGCTGCTGCGCTCTTCGGATTTTCCCCTTTCCTCCCCAAATCTGACTGGGGGACGTCTGCTCCCGCCTGGGTCACCGTGCCTGCAGGGGGACATTTACCCCGTGTCACAGGAGCTGCTGCGCATCTCCCCCACCTTAGCATCCCTTCGCCTGCCAACGGACCCCAGGTACAGGGCTGAGCCTCGCGCACAAGCTCTGGCGATGCCGGGCTGCGACCTGTCAGGTTAATAAAGCAGAAACCCACCGTGTGCCTTCACCCACCATGAAGGTGTCTGGAAAGATGGCGGGGGAGCCTGGGGCATCTTCTGACCCGCAGGCACTTCTCTGGGAAGCATGCGTGCACTGGTTTTAAAAACTGAAGTCGGTTTCCCCCCTACTTTTAGTTTTCTTTGTCCCTCACTAACTTCCTAAACACTGTTAATCTTAACCGTTGTCTTCCTGTGCTAAAGCCTGCAAAAACCCCAAAGCTGTTCCGTCTGTTGGATCTCTTTATCTTCAGGAAACATGAAATCTCATGTGCCTGTTTCTGGGACGGGACTATATCAAGAAACAAAGCTGGGAGAAGCACCTTGCCTGGAGACACAGCACGTATGGTTTATCTCTAAACACTTTGTACAGGCTCTCTCTAAACCCAGGGAAGAACAAAACAGGGACAAGTTATTACGATCGCAGACGTTAAAAAGAAGCCAAATCAGGCAGAAGAGCATGGCTTTTTCAGCAGGGTGATCTGTGGCGGAGCTGCCTGTGGGTTTTAACCTCCTCACCGGGAGCCCTGGGCCAGTGGCTCTGCAGGGCTGTGGTGGGACGCGGAGAGGGGCCAGCATCGCCTTTGTCCCGTCCCCTCTGGTGCTGGGGGCTTTGTCTGCCGCTCCTGGCTCTGCGCGTCCCTGGCTGCTGCCTGGAAGGTCTGCGGGAGCGGCGAGAGACCCCGCGGGGCAGGCAGGAGGGGTGTCAGCCTGCCCCCAGTCCAGGTGCTGTCAGCGGGGACCCTGGGCTCGCGGTGCGGGGTCACGCCATCCGGACGAGCCGCCTGGTGCGTTCGACAGAGGTGGTGGCACTCACGGTGCCGGGTGCTTCTCACACCCCGTCAGAGGGGCTAAAAAGGGGGACACGGAGCTGCTGGCTCAGCAAGACCTCGCGGGTCGGCTCATGCCACCGCAGGTCGAGTCGTGTCCGTGCCGCTGCCGTCACCACACCGCGCTCCCTGGAGCCAAGGCAGCTGGTCTGCAGTCCTGTGAGCGGGCATGGTGGAGGTGGCGATGCTCTTGCTGCTGCTCCATCGCAGCATCCGCCGGCTCGCTCTCTGGCCCAGCCCAGCTGCGGGACTGCGCGTGCTGGCGTGCAGGGGCACCGGCCTCGGCTGCGGCGGCGGCAGGGCAGATTTTTAACTTGCTGCTTTCAAGTTCGTCGCCCGTGATTTCCAGGTGGAAAGCTAAGGTTTGACATGGCACAACTGCACCCTTTGCAGTGCTTGGCGCTGGGTGTCAAGGGTACGAAGAGTTAAACTGCTTTCAGAAGGAAACACCGCAGTAAAAAAAAGATTGGACCCTGTTTTGGCACATTTCTTGGACGCAGCCGCCACAACGTGGGGCGGGAGCAGCACTTGTGGGGCTCAGACTTTCCCTTGGAAGAAAGGCTCTTGGGCACAGGGCGCATCGAGGGCTGCAGCCGGAGCTCTCTGCCCCGCGTGGGCCTGATCTACTTAAACTCAGTTTAGTGTGGAACCAAAAAGGGGCTGGAGCTGTGTGAGCCTGGTTGTGCTCACGGCGACTCGGGAAGGAGCAGGCGGCGGGTGCGAGGTCTGGGTTGGCAGAGGTGAGGTGGTGCTTTTTGAAGTCTGGGCTTTGTGGGACAGCATTGGTCACTGCTTAGGGCCGTCGGTTTCCATGATATTGAGCCTGGAGACTGGGAAAGCCAATTGCTTGTCCCATCAGCAGTTACCTTTCCTGCTGGCGCTGCTGCTTGCTTTGCCTCCCGACGAGGGGCTTTCACTTCTCTGAGGGGCTTCTGGGGCTGGTTTAGGGTGGGAGATGGCTCAGGGTGAGGATGGACCACGCCACGTCTCTGGCGCTGTTTAGTGTGCCGTGGCCTTGCTTGCTTCCCTCTGACTCCCGGCTGTGTTTTGGCGGGGCCGGCTGCATGGGGAGGGGGCCGTCACGGATCTGCTGCCGCCGCAATAAAACTCCCTTTTGTCTCGGCCCCGTTCCCGCGGCCCCTCGGCTGAATACGGCGCTGGAGAGGATTTAAATGACATGGTAATTTCATGCCGTCTCACCGGCGGCTTTGCCCGGGCGCAAGCAGCTGTTGGGCAGTGGGTCGTGTTCCCCAGCTGTTACAATAAATAATAGAAACAAAGCGTATTCCAGCACTAATTACCCCAAACAGACTTTCACCTTGGCGACACTCCCCTCACCGCCGTCTCTGCCCGTTGGTGCGTCGAGGGCGCCCAGAGAAGGGATGGTGAAGGGTTGGTGGTGACGGCGATGCTCCCGCCGCCGGTGCATCCCCAGGGCACGGCTTTTGTGTGCGAAAGTCCGTGATTCCTCCCGGGCCGCTGAATTTATAATGGCAGGCAGATTTCATCCCGCTCACTGGCCGCATTGTGCTGCAGGAACAACACTCGCCCTCCAGCCCCTGGCCCGGGGCGCTCGCATTTACATGACAAAGTGGGAGCCTGTGCAGCTTCGCCATGGAGAGTCGAGGTATGCAGGAACCACCCTGTCTCTGGGCGCTTTGGGGCGCTTTTTAATGAGACTTCTGCCACTGTTCCCTTTACTGCTGTTCCGGGCATGAGGTGCCCAGGGATGCCACCTCGTGCTGCCCCGGGTTGCCTGGCACAGCATCCTCTGAGGCATCTGGAGGGTGATTTTTGGGAGGATTTGCACCGAGGCAAATTGTGGGGGGACTCTGAGCGCCCCAGGGCAGGGACGTGGCGCAGGAAGGAGTGAGCCCAGCCTGCGTGTTCACCAAAGGACTTTGAGGTCTCTCCCAGCTGGGCCGAAGCAGACAAGGCCAGGCAAGAGCCCGTCTTGCGCACAAGAGGTGCCAGATGCTGCAGCTGCTGTCGGGCGCTGAGCGTCACCCCTGGTCCCCTTCCCTGTGCTGGCTGCCCCCATGTCACCATCCTTATAAACAGCTGTGTCCCGCGTAGGCACCGCTGTGCCAGGCCACGCGCAGGCACTGGGAGATAATGGCTTTTTAAAAATGTTCGTATCTCAAAGTAATTTAGAAAGGAAAAGTCATTATCGCTCCCCACTTTGCTGGGTGAGCTCCCGGTGCATGGCACGATCCCTGCAGCAAGCCTGGGGCTGGGTGCCGAGGCGGCGACCCTGGCTTGTCGTGTCTGAGGGCTGTGTGTCTGCGGTCCCCAAAATAAAGTGTTGGCCCGGGGGTGAACTTCCATCTTGTGTCCTGCCCTGGCCTTTGTGGAGCATCTCCCTGCCGTCGGTGCTGCTCCCTCCAGCCAGGCTCCCGTTTATCTGATCTTGTGTTGCAGTATCTTGTGCCTCGCATCAAACTCCTGAGCCAACTTTTGATTGCTGGAGGCTGACTCCTTCATCTGTGATTCATGATCCTAATTGCGAGGCTTTACCTTCATAAAGCATCCCGCGATCCTCCGGGAGAGGGTTTGTGTGGCACAGTGTTGTTTTGGGGCTGAGCGGTGCAGCACCGGGGTTATGGGATGGGTGTGGGACCATTCAGTCTCCCCTCTGCAGTGTGGCTCCTGCCAGCCCCGAACCTGCTCCAGCTCCTCTCAGGCACCGAAATGCCGCCGGGGCGGCTGCTGCACCGTGGCTGCTGCCCTGCGTCCCCCGCATCCGCGGGAATGCTGTCGGCATGCAGAGATGCTGTCCTGCACGGCTGCCGGGATCGTCTCGGGGGTGAGAAGGTCCAGAAGACGAGAAGCTGCAGGTGCTAGCCTTGATGTGGTTGCAGGGAAGGTGTCGGAGAGCTGCTGTCCTCCGGCGGGTCTTGCAAGTGGGCTGCGTGGTTTCTCGCTCGAAAGGCAGAGCAGGGACCGGAGGCTCCAGCAGCGCTGGCAAATACCTCTTTGATCGCAAACCATGATTTAAAAATGCATCAGCTTGCAGCCAGGGAGCTGGCGAATGCCAAGAAATGTTCGTCATGTGGAGACATGAATTACACCGTGAGCAGCTCATCTGAAAATTGGTTTCTTAAAATGAGCTGCCCCTGGAGCGCGGCGCAGCCGTTTGTCTCAGGGGTGCGCAGCCACCCTGCCCCAGAGCAGCTGCGAGAGCCTGCAGCGCTCCGAGCCCCGCGTCAGCCTCCGACATCCCCGTCTTGCCCGTCAGACTGCTCCGAGTCCCGGGCTGCCTTGTCCGAGGAGGTGCTGGGGCCAGGTTAGCCCCAGGCTCAGGGCTCTTGGCAAATTTTGGAGCTCCTAGGCTCCTGCCACAGGGGAGAAGCAAGAGCAGAGCAGGAATTGACTTTGCAGAAGTCAGTGCTGCGGTTCGGCTCCTGGACGCTCACCAGTGTCATCCCGTCCCCTTGGTGTCCTGCGGCGCGGTGGCCTTCCATCAACAGGAAGCGTCTTGCGGAGATGGAGTGCCAAAGTAAAAAGCAAATTTGAAGCTTAGTTTGCTGCTCTTCTGTTTTTCTGCTTTTGATATTTTTAGACTGGAATTGAAATTTGGATTTAGCAAGAAAGTGGATGGGGAAAGGAGTGCTAAGAGCACCATGTGTTCAGGAGCCGAAATAGGAGCCGGGATGCTGTTTCGGGGCTGACTTGGACAGTTGGCCACCCAGATGGAGCTCTCCGAATCTCCCCGTGCTGCGCTCCCCGCACCCGGCCCAGCTGTCTGAGACCTCGTGGTGCTTGAGACACAGACAGAAGACGCAAACCGGGATAGGTGGAGACGGGCAAAGGGAACGGGGCAGGAAGGGCAGATCTCGCCTCGGAGAGCAGCGGTGTTGACTGCTTCTGTGGCAATATTTCAGAAACCTTTGAGTTCAAGGGTGCTGCCAGTTTAGGGTTGCAGTTCAGTCCTGTGGCCGTGTGTTGGTACCCATCGCTCCATCTCCACAGCTTCGTTAGTGAGTCTGTGTAATGGGCTTTGTGCAAAAACTAGTACTTGCCTCTTCATGGGTTTGGGGCCCGTGCTGCTTGAAGTGGGGATTTGGGATTGGGTTTTTTCGCTACCTCCCGTAATTCATAGGAGGTTTTCATCAAATTGTTTTTAATTTTATCTGGTTTTTATTAGCAACTTCCCTGGAGTTAACTTTCCTCATCGATGTGACTTTTTTTTCTGTGAACAGCAATTGAGAATTACACTGGGGAGGGGTCAAGGATCAGAGGAAAGTTCCAGTACTGGAACTGGAGTTATCCTGCGACCTGGAGTTCCAAACACGATCATTAATAACTGGTATAAAAGCAAAGCGAGCTGTTGCCCTGCAAAACCTAGCAGTTAAATAATGTGCAGACACAATAACGTGTTTCCTGTTTCTTGTGGCATCCTCCCTCCGGCAGCGAGTCGGAATTAGCTGGAGGATGGAGGGGAAGATGGGTGGGTCTGCAAGTCCCTGGGGGTTGCATCCCCTTGGAGAGGGGCAGACCTGCCGCTCTGTGCCGGTGAAGCCGGTGCTGCTCTCCCGTCGGAGGTGGCAGATGCTGGAGCCTGCGCCACGCAAGCCGGCGGGGAGGGAGGCGATGGAGCCGCTCCTGGCTCCTTGACCCCTTGCTTTGCCTCCAGCAGAAGTCCTTGGTGTCTCGGTGGGGCTGTAATTCTCTCCCCAGAGCAGATGTGGTCCCTCGCCTTCTCCCGCTGGGCAGAGCCTCCCCATTGTCCCAGCACTGGCCTGTAAATCACCAGGGCCGGGGCTGGCCTGGCCGTGGGACGAAGGCTGCCTGTGCTGCCGGGGCGTCCTGGCTGAGCTCCCCACAGCAGGACCACCCCAGCCCTGGCACGGGGGCAGAGGGTGCCTGCAAACCCCTTCCCTGCTAAAACTGACCCCGGGTGTTCCACGAGCTGAAGAGCGGTGTGTTTGGATGAAAATCCGTGGAGGTGAGGGTAGAGTGTATCCACCAGCCACGACTGGCAGAATGAACGGGGCGAGACTGCGCTGTTCGTGGCAAAGCCCCTTGGCCGTGCCGGATGGGTGCTTTCTTCTTTGGAGTTTGTAACAGCGTCCCATTTCTCCTCACCCTGCGACCCAGCAAGCCTGGTGCCGCCTCCTGCTTGGCGCTGGGGAGCTGTCAGACCTGGACTATTTTTGGAGCTGCCCTCACAACAAAGCACTCTGCGCTCCGGAACCCAGCGTGGGTCAGCTTTGATGTCTCCGTCGCTGCCGTGCAGTGGGGCAGGCGATGCCTGGCCCTCGCTGCCCTTGTTGGTCGGCAAACGCCGTCCTGTGGGATGGGATCCTGGGGATGCCCAGAGAGATGTTGCCACAGGGATTCCTGCTGCAGGAGCCGGGGAAGGTGGGCAATAAAAACACACCACAGCCCCGGGAGAGCTGGCCTTGGCCTAAGTTTCTTCACTAATTCAGCGTGCCGATATCTCCCACGTGCGTCAGGCAGAGGTTGCTGCTGCAGACTTGTGACGAGCTCTCGGCACGGATCCGAGGCTCTACCTGCTTTCTGAAACCAGGGCTGCAGAGTTTTTTGCCTCCGTTCTGGTTGTTTGCGTATTGCAACATTTCTTGTGTGAAACAGAAGTTGAATTGCAGCTTTGTGACAGTGTAGCAGGCACTTTCTAAGCTCTTTTAATGTGACATTAGCTACAACCTGTTCTTTGGTATCAGAGGAGCTGAACGTGGCCTTCTGTCCCCACATCTGCTCAGGGAATTGATTTACTGGTGTCGTGTATGCCAGGACATGGGTGTTCTCAGGCTTGGGATGGGTGGTAGGAGTCCTTTGTCCTTCCATGGTCCATCCTGGTGCCACGTGTGGCCCCGGATGCGTTCCTTTCCCTAAGGCAAAGCAGAGATTATTTATCTGCCAGTGGATGGTTTGACATCCGCACAGCTGGTGGTGGCACAGCAGAGTGGGGGGCTTGGCACTGCCCTTCGACTGCTCAGCTGGCGCTTGCCAGATGGTGCCCAGGAAGCTGCTTCCAGCTGGGCTGGTCCAAATTCTGCCACTGCCACCTCCCGTCAGGAGCGTGAGTAGTGGGAAACCTCCGGGTTTGGGATGCGGTGAAGGGGAGCACTGTGTCTGTGCATTGTCTGTTGGTGCATGGGGTTTCTCCCAGCCCTCCTCACCTGTTTTCTCTCCCCGCAGCTGCAGGCGCATACCTGCCACCCTTGCAGCAGGTATTTCAAGCGCCGCGTCGGCCCGGGATAGGAACCGTTGGGAAGCCCATCAAGCTCTTGGCCAACTACTTTGAAGTGGACATTCCCAAGATTGATGTGTATCATTATGAAGTGGATATCAAACCCGACAAATGTCCGCGCAGAGTCAACAGGTAAGGCAAGTATTAGAGGTTTTGGCACTTGTTCCCCACTTCCAGTTTCCCTGTGGAGGCTCTGTAAGTGCCTGGCGCACTGTCTTCACCACTGGAAGCCATCGGGGTGACATTGTGGCAGGGGTCACCGGGCTGCCCAGCGTCTGCAGGTGGCTGGACCCCACCAGCCATGTTTGTGCAGCGGCGCTGCTTCCTGCCCTTGACGCCTCGAAGGTCCCGAACCTCAGCACAGTCCCCTGCTTCTTCCCAGCAGCTGTGCTAGTTTGGCAACGATCCCGTATTTAAAAATAGCAAGCCCCAGACCTTCAGCCATCGTGTGCTTTGCTTTTCTGTGTTTTTTTTTCTTTTTGACATCCTATTTGCTGCCCCTCCCTGGCAGCCTGGGTAGCTCTGCACCCCGAAAGCCAGGGAGCAGATGCTGCCGATGCTCCTGGCAGCAGTGGGCAGCGAGTCGCTGCCTCTCGCCCTCCTGGCGCGCGCGGCGGGTTTGCAGCCAGCTCTAGCAGGTGCGCGTTCCTGCGCGCCGCGTAAACTCCTCCTGCTGAAGCCTGTTTACTGAGCTGCGGGGCAAAGCGCGTGGCTGCTTGTCCAGGGGCTCTCCTGCCCCGGGGGGACCAGCTCTGCTCTCTGGTGCCCTCGGAAGCGCCCTGGGTAGGGAGGCTCCGGACTGGGCAGGTCGCAGAAGGTGTCAGGCTGTAAAGAAAGCGGCAAAACGAACCTCGCCCTTCTCTCCTCCTGCCCCTCTTTCCTGCCCCACTCACCTGCGTAGGGAAGTCGTGGAGTACATGGTGCAGCACTTCAAACCGCAGATCTTCGGCGACCGAAAGCCAGTCTACGACGGGAAGAAGAACATCTACACTGTCACGGCCTTGCCCATTGGAAACGAGCGGGTAAGAGGGGGTGGAGAGCCGTGTGCGGGCAGCACGACCTGCCTTCTGCCTGGGAAGGACCGGGTGAAAACGACCTCCGGCCCTCGCGCCTGTGGGGATGCCATGATCACATCCCCTGCCCTTCTGCACCCAGGTTGACTTTGAGGTGACAATCCCGGGGGAAGGCAAGGACAGGATATTTAAAGTCTCGATCAAATGGATGGCCATCGTGAGCTGGCGCATGCTGCACGAGGCTCTGGTCAGCGGGCAGATCCCTGTCCCCTTGGAGTCCGTCCAGGCGCTGGATGTTGCCATGAGGCACCTGGCTTCCATGAGGTACCTGCGCCAAGGGGCGACGCGGCGGGTGAGCGGCAGAGGCTGTGCCGCGAGCACCGAGCGTGACGGGGAGGGACCGGCTGCCCTTGGCAGGCTGTTGTGGCTGGGACTGGCCTTGGTGGTCTTTGGGAGGAGGTGGCTGTGCCTGCCATGCGACCACTGTGGATGCTCCTGTAAAAGAAACAAACAGGGTGACAGAGCCAATGGGGTGAGCGACGGCTTGGAGGGGCTGGAGGTGCTTCATGATCGCTGCTGGTGGGACTGGCACGTGCTGTTTGACATGGTTTGCCCTGGTTTGCAGGTACACTCCCGTCGGCCGCTCCTTCTTCTCCCCCCCTGAAGGTTACTACCACCCCCTGGGAGGCGGCAGGGAGGTCTGGTTTGGTTTCCACCAGTCGGTCAGGCCTGCCATGTGGAAGATGATGCTCAACATTGATGGTAAACGTATTTTTCATGCTGGGGAACTGCAGCGGTGGGGCTGGGCGTGTGTGGTGAGGCTGGATCTGCCTGGCTCGTGGGCCAGGTCCGTCTGCTGGAGAGAGCAGAGATGCATCGTGGTGTCTGTCCCGCAGTGTCGGCCACCGCCTTCTATAAAGCCCAGCCCGTAATTGAGTTCATGTGCGAGGTGCTGGACATCCGGAACATCGACGAGCAGCCGAAGCCCCTGACGGACTCGCAGAGAGTGCGTTTCACCAAGGAGATCAAAGGTAGAGCCCCCGGGGAGCACTGGGGACCTGTCCCCAGCCAGGCACGGCCCCAGACACCAGCTGTGGCTTGTCTCCCACCCAGCCCCTGCGGGGAGGTGGGGGTATGGGGGGTGCACATTTAAAATGTCTCCAGGGGCACCATTGCCTCCCTTGTGCACTTCACAAGGCGTTTGCAGGCACGCCGGCTCTGCAAACGGTTAATTATTTACGGAAGGTGTTGGTGGTGTCCCAGGGAAGCTGGACGAAGGGGAATCGCTCCCGCCTTTCCTAGTGACTCTGCTCTGTCTCTCTGTCTTGCATCAGGTCTGAAAGTGGAGGTTACCCACTGCGGGCAGATGAAGAGGAAATACCGCGTGTGTAACGTTACCAGGCGGCCGGCCAGCCACCAGACGTAAGGCGGGTGGGAAGATGCCCTTGGAAAAATCTGAGCTGTTCTCCTTTTGAGCAGCTGCTGGTGTTGTTAGGGAGAGCTGGACGGGAAACTCCAGCCTGCCACGGCAAAAGGAAATGTGTTCGTGCTCTGCAACAGTTTTGGGCGCAGCAGCTCGCGCAGCTCTGCCGTGCATGGTGAAGGCGAGCGGGATGCAGGGGAGGGTGGGAGTGCAGAGGATGCTTTGTCTGGCAGGCAGCACGCTGCAGCGGGCGGGAGCTGACATGCCAGGAATTGTCCTAGTTTTTACCTCTGGGTTTGGTTTTCTTCTTTCTTAAAATAGACACTGCCAAAGCAGAAGTTTTATCAAGGCATAAAGCGATTCCCTGCCTTGAAATTATTAGCGTGTGCTCCCCACAGCCCCCTGCAGGGGTGGTGCCACAGCCCACAACAGTTTCCAGGGCTCAGCACTGGGATTTGCCCTGGGAATTGACCCTGGGGAGGCTAAGAAGCAAAACGGGGCTTGGGGGAGAGCAGGCGGACCCTCCAGAGCTCCCTGTGAGGGGCTGTGCTTGTGCTCGCTGAGTGAAGCTGGAGGGGAGGATGTTTTTCAGGCTGTCTGTCCCCAAAGTTTCTTCCATGTTTTCAGAAATTTTGCCAACAGAAAAAAAAAAAAAAAAGGGATCGGGAAGAAGTGCCTCGCCAGGGCGCTCGGGCTGGCTCGCCTGGCTAATTTTGGCTCCATAAAGAATATCGGGTCAATTCTTCATTTTCACAGAGCTCTTTATGGGGCTGGGAACAGCTGGTGCTGGGTGAGGCTGGGTATCACGCGCTCCGGCTGTGGACGGCGCAGCACCCCTCAGCTCTGCTGCTGGGAAGTTTGATTTTTTTTTTCTCTCTCTTTTTTTTTTTTTTTCCCTGTGGTTTTGAAGGGAGATGCACCCCTCCTGCCCCCTGCACTCTGCCCACCCCGAAGCCACTGCCCTGTACTGGGAGAGGCCAGTTAACCTTTGCCTGGAGCTCAGCTCTCAGGGAGGGCAGCAAGCACAGAAGCTCTCCTGAGTGCCAGTGTGCTGTATTTATGTACCTGGCAGTGGCATGCCTGGCATGTCCTGCAATAAACATTTGTCCTGATTAGCTGGATTAGTGAGGGAGAGTTTTATTTAGGCACCTCAGTCCCACTCTGGGGTCAGAGTATTCATGACTTGATGTCTGAAAATACCACTGTTCTGTTTTTTATTTTCTTTTATGGTAGCTTGGAGTGGGAGCCTGCCAGTTCCCTCTCTTCCCAGCCGGAGTAAGTAGTGGTTGAGGTCTGGAAGTGTCTGTTTTGAGTAGGTGCATCCTTCGTGTCCCGCCTTTGCCAGGTTTCCCCTGCAGCTGGAGAGCGGTCAGACAGTGGAGTGCACAGTGGCTCAGTACTTCAAGCAGAAATACAACCTGCAGCTGAAATACCCCCACCTACCCTGCCTCCAGGTTGGCCAGGAGCAGAAGCACACATACCTGCCCTTGGAGGTGAGTGTTGGCTCTGCACAGCTGGGCACCCCGGCTTTTGGGCGCCGTGCAAAGCAAAGGCAAGTGGCCTTTGCTGGCAGACGCATGAAGATATTCTGCAGCTGATGTGTTGTGGGCACTAGTTGCATCAGTGTTGCCCTGGCAAGAGCTGCTTCTAGTAAGTGAGGGAGGAGACCACGCTGTAAAAATGCCATTTTCCTGCAGCTGCAGGCTTGGCACCTCCGGTGTGCGGCTGGCTGCCGGGCCCGCGTGCCATGGGACAGCTCAGCGGTGGTCCCCGGTGTCTCGCCTGCCTCTAATGCCTGGCTGCTGTTTCTCCCCTACCGTGCAGGTGTGCAACATCGTGGCAGGCCAGCGGTGCATCAAGAAGCTCACAGACAATCAAACGTCAACCATGATAAAAGCAACAGCCAGATCTGCTCCGGACAGGCAGGAGGAAATTAGTCGCCTGGTACGTGGCCTGAGTCCCTGGGAGGGCCAGGGCTGGGGCTGCAGCTCTGATGGTGGGTTACAGCGTCATGTCCGTGATGAACCTTGTTGTGGTCCTGCTCCTCAGCTGCTCTGCACTGGAGAGCTGAGACCTGCTCAGAAGATGCTGGTGGGGTTAGTGGTTTGGTTTTGTCCCCATCTTCTCACTGAATCCCCTGTCAGAGAAGCTTGCATATGTGTAATGGACACTTGCATAGAGCAGCCCAGCTCAAAGTGACCCTTTGTCTGCAGCAAATTCAGGTCCTCGCGCTGATGGAACCCTGACCCAAAGGGAGCTGGAACTAAAAACAGGAAAATAAGTTTGAGAAATGGCTCCAGCTCTGGGTGCACGTGGTGACTGTGTTGTGGCGCTGCGGTACAGGAACTCTGTCTGCGAGTCAGCCTGGGGCAGCCAGGGGATCCCGGCTCTGCCAGCGGCCGGACAGGAGCTGGTTAATGGTGCTGTTGTTACCCAAACTGATGTTTCTGGGCTCTCGAAGACAGACATTTGATATTTCTTCTGGGACTCTTGATAACAGTCTCTTGCTAGTCTAAACCTCCCCACTGAAGCCTTAAATCTCAGGAGCAGACTCTGCTCTCGGTTGCTTTGGACAGTGTGTTCAAAAATCATAGAATCATAGAATCATAGAATCATAGAATGGTTAGAGTTGGAAGGGACCTTCAAAGGTCATCTAGTCCAACCCCCCTGCAAGAAGCAGGGACCTCCCTGACTAGATCAGGTTGCTC
>WHYT01016145.1:27518-65042 GCA_009806455.1 Tetrax tetrax
GGGCTGGGGCTGCAGCTCTGATGGTGGGTTACAGCGTCATGTCCGTGATGAACCTTGTTGTGGTCCTGCTCCTCAGCTGCTCTGCACTGGAGAGCTGAGACCTGCTCAGAAGATGCTGGTGGGGTTAGTGGTTTGGTTTTGTCCCCATCTTCTCACTGAATCCCCTGTCAGAGAAGCTTGCATATGTGTAATGGACACTTGCATAGAGCAGCCCAGCTCAAAGTGACCCTGGAAACTTGTCTGCAGGAAATTCAGGTCCTCGCGCTGATGGAACCCTGACCCAAAGGGAGCTGGAACTAAAACCAGGAAAATAAGTTTGAGAAATGGCTCCAGCTCTGGGTGCACTTGGTGACTGTGTTGTGGCGCTGCGGTACAGGAACTCTGTCTGCGAGTCAGCCTGGGGCAGCCAGGGGATCCCGGCTCCGCCAGCGGCCGGACAGGAGCTGGTTAATGGTGCTGTTGTTACCCAAACTGATGTTTCTGGGCTCTTGAAGACCAGACATTTGATATTTCTTCTGGGACTCTTGATAACAGTCTCTTGCTAGTCTAAACCTTCCCACTGAAGCCTTAAATCTCAGGAGCAGACTCTGCTCTCGGTTGCTTTGGTCAGTGTGTTCAAAAATCAGGTCCCTCGTGGGTCAGTTTGGAGGACAGGGTTTGACTCTGCGTTAAACCGCTTGCCCTTCCCTTATGGAGAGGACTTCAGCTGTGTAGAGCACATGACTTTAGATGCCCGTGTTTCCTGGCCAGCTGAAGCTGTGTGGGATGCAGCAGTTGGTCTCACTCCCTCCCACCACCCTTCCTTCCCTCTGCAGATGAAGAACGCCAGCTACAACCTGGATCCGTACATTCAGGAGTTTGGGATCAAGGTGAAAGATGACATGACGGAGGTGACGGGGAGGGTCCTGCCAGCGCCCATCCTGCAGTACGGAGGCAGGGTAAGCAGGGCTGCGCTGCCTGCGTGTTGGGCTGCATTGTGCAGGGAGATGCTTGCACACCAGAAAACACTGTTTCTGAACAAAAGTTGTGCTGCCTTCAAGTTTGTAGGTAGAGCTGGAATTTTTTATCAGAGTGCCTTGGGTTTGGGTTTTTGGTTGTTTTTGGTGGTTTTTTTTTGCAATATAATTCTTCTGAAAGTTGTAGCTGAGAGTCATTTGGTGACAAAAAAGTGAGCTGAAGGGGGAGAGGGATACTCAGGGTAAGGCAGCTCGGGTGAATTTTCCATCACCTTTGGGGAGCTGAGATTGTGAGTTGCCCATCACCGAGTGCTGCAGCAGACCCTGGCAGTGCAGGGCGTTGGCTCCGGTGAGGGCGTACAGCTGTGACGGGGAGCGCAACCACGGCCCGTGCGGGTGCTCCCCGGGGGCTGCCGGCGTGGGGCCGGGCAGGACGCGGCAGCGCTCTGACCATCTGTTTGCCTTGCAGAACCGGGCCATTGCAACTCCCAACCAAGGCGTGTGGGACATGCGAGGGAAGCAGTTCTACAACGGCATTGAGATCAAAGTCTGGGCGATTGCTTGCTTTGCCCCGCAGAAGCAGTGTCGAGAGGAGGTGCTGAAGTAAGGAAAGGGGCAGCCTGCACGGGTGGGATGATGTTGGGAAGCATAGCTCATGGTGCAGCCACCCTGCTGCTCCAAACCTGAGTCTGCACGTCCTTTGTTGTTATCGCTGGCTCCGAATTGCTCGTGGTACAAATTTGACCCAGGTTCGGACTGGGTGTTCAGTCTTGTTTCTGTTAGTTTATCCAGAGTGCCTGACTGTTTATCCTGGCTGCGAACAGTCCCTGAGCCTTTGCAAAGCCTGCCAGGCTGGAGTGAGCACACGGGCACTCCAGCATGCGTGAGCTGGCAGTCAGGCTCTCCTTGGTCTGCTCTTTGTAGCAGGTGGCTGCCATCATGATCGGATACTGCCAGCTCTAAAGCTGTATGGAACTCTCTGAAGGTGAATCTCAGAGAGATGGGGTTGTGAGGGGTGTTTAATTAAAAGTTTCCCCAATACTCTACCTTGAAATAATGTAATTCGTGTAGGAAGCATCCTAACTCACCACAGGTTTTTTTTTACAGAGAAGTCTTTATGCTTTATGAAAAGCTTTGGTAGCTTAGAGAGTCTCTGCTTGGGTAACAAAGTGACACAGAGTGGGGACAGGAAAATGGTCACCTTGGTTTTGGGTTCTGCTGGGGACTCGGATTTCTCCTGAGAGAGTGGATGCATTGAAGCAAGTGTTTTGTGTGCCTCATCTGGGTGTTTGGCATGGTTAATGTTTGGGATGGATTGGAGCAGCTCAGAGTCTCTGCATCTGAAGTAAGTGGGTGGAGGTGGGAGTGACACCACACTCCTGCTGTGACCCCTTTGGAGCAGAGCTGGGAGCCCTGTGCTCCCTCTGGCTCTCTCTGCATCAAATTTATCCTTGGCAATCCAAAAATCTGGAGTGTAGCTGAGCATTTTGTACCTGGTTTGGTAAGAGAAGGCTTGCATCAGCTTTGCAAATCACCTGGAAATCAGCTATCCCAGGCAGCAGGTCTGCTTCCTGCTTCTCCGGCTTTCTAACGGAGAATGGCTCACAGCTCCATCCCTTAGGAAGAGTCAGGACCTGGGTAAGAGGGCACCAGGAGGGGACGGTTCAGCTCTAACACTTGTTAGCCTTGCATCTCCTGCGCCGTGCGCTTGCTGGACGCTGTAAAAGCGCACGCGTGGTGACGCGATGTCCCTGTCTCTGTCCTGCGCCGCAGCACTCCAGCACCTTGCTCGGGGGCCGGGGTGCGTGGCAGAGCTGCGGTGCGGAAGGGCTCGGGGCTGACTGCTTCTCCTCCCGGGCACAGGAACTTTACGGACCAGCTGCGCAAGATCTCCAAAGATGCAGGGATGCCGATCCAAGGCCAGCCCTGTTTCTGTAAATACGCCCAGGGCGCGGACAGCGTGGAGCCCATGTTTCGACACCTCAAGAACACCTATTCCGGGCTTCAGCTCATCATTGTCATCCTGCCAGGGAAAACGCCGGTGTACGGTGCGTCTGGGGCAGGGGCGAGCGGGGACAGGAGAGGAGCTGTGCTCTGGCTCAGCAGGGCTGGCTCTGCTCTTCCGGCTGTGCTTTCTCTCCCTGTTTCCAAGGATGCTGCTGCAAGCGGTGCATTGCTGATTGCATCTGTCTTCATCTGGTTCCTCTGCCCACAGCCGAGGTGAAGCGCGTTGGAGACACCCTTCTGGGAATGGCCACGCAGTGTGTCCAGGTCAAGAACGTGGTGAAAACCTCCCCGCAGACCCTTTCCAACCTCTGCCTCAAGATCAACGTCAAGCTTGGCGGGATCAACAACATCCTTGTGCCTCACCAGCGGTTCGTATGGCTGCTCTCTCTCGCAGCTTTGGGGCTTATTTCCCAAATCCCTCGTGGTGCTGCCCACCTGGCTTTACCTGGGGAAGAGGCGCCCTGTGGCCTGCTGCACAAAGTCGCTCTTTAAAACGTAGATGTGCACTGTCTCACCTTGTAATGATGGGATGTGCCCAGGCCAGAGCCTGGAGGTCGGGAGATGCCCTCTGTGTGATCTGCTCACCTCCGCTGGGCCGTGCATCGCCCCGAGATGGCTCCAAAAGGCTGACTGTTGCTTTCTCTTCTTTCCCACCAGCTCTGCCGTCTTTCAGCAGCCAGTGATCTTCCTTGGGGCCGATGTCACTCACCCACCGGCAGGAGATGGGAAGAAGCCCTCCATAACAGCTGTAAGTTCCCTCTCCGTGGCCAGGCTCGGTGCCTGAGAGCCCTGCAGGGATGCAGGAGCTGGAACACGACTCGTGCGTCTATAAAGGGGCTGTGCCACTGCTGTCCCTGTGCTGACACTTCACAGGGTGGCCCAGTGCCCTGTTGGGCGTTTCCATCCCACTCTCAGGGCAGTGGGTCCCCAGTCCCCTCCTGCGGTTTTGGGGAGCCGCTGGGAGGGCTGGCAGCTGCCAGCAGATGGGGCTGGTGATGTGCTGGACCCCGCGAGCGCTGTTGGACAGGGTGTGCTCCAGCTCACCAGAGTCAGCCCTGGGCATGGAGGGACCTTCCCCAGGCGGGAGAGATGGGGACAACTGGGGTGGCGGGACTGCTTCAGAGCATTTTAGGGAGGAGAATTTCCCTTCACCACAAATGAATAACGAGCACCCGTCGAGTGAAGTGCCGCTCGCGTGCCGGGGAGGCTGGGTGGCAGCTCGCGCCCTTTGTCGGGCTGGAAGGTGTTGCTCGTTGCAGTGAAGGAGAGCGTCGGGTTCTCGTAGCGTCTGTTTTAATTAAACACGTCAGCGTTTTCACATTTAGTTCTTCACTTTCCAGGACTCATAGCTCAGGTTTTCCTTGGCATGTAAATACATCTTTGGAGGAGTGGTTTTTTTTCTTAATTAGAAGGGGTTGGGAAATATTTTTGGCTGTTTGCTGTAGGTGTGGGCGGGACAGAACAGTCTCTTTCCTGGCGGCGGCACTTTCCCTCTGAAAACATCTTCTGTGTTTTTTTTGTGCAGGACCACTGTGGGTGGTTTATTTCTTAATTTTTATGAAAGCTTTTTTGAAGCTGCAGGGGAGGAGAAGAGTAGAGCCTTCAGGTGGCCTTGATCTTGTCCTCGGTCCTTGCTAATAACACAACAGAAGGGCGTCTGTGGCTGAGGCCAAAGGAAACATAGCTGTTGAGCGTATCAGCTCCGGTGGTGCAGCCCAGACCCTAGAGCTCCATTTGGGAAGCAAAAGCGAAACTGATGCTGAGCGGAGCCAGCAGACTCTATGCCACTGAGGATATGGGGTCTGTGGTGCTTTCCCTCCGCTCGGGGACATGTGGACCACGCGGTGCACCAGAGCAGCGGGGTGTTTGTCTCCTAGCATGGCTCAGCACCTCTTTTGACGCCCACGACTCACGCTGCGCCCCCAGCGCTGCGTCACAGCCGAGCTCGGCTGCTCTCGGGTCTCTTTGCCCTGGTGTCTTTGAGGTCTCCCCTCCAGAGCGCCCAGCTGCGACAGGAGCTCCCTGCTCGAGGGCTGCCCTGCGGTGACTCAACCCCGCCGTGTCCTCGGAGGCGGCAGTGCCGACGGAACAGACCATGGCCTGCTGGGGCAGCTCCGCTGCCTGCGGCTGCGCGAGGGCAGGGACGCGATGCTGGCAGATGCTGTTTGCAAACGTTGACCTGGTTCAGTCGCCTTTTGGGCAGAGGGTCTCTGGGCAGCCCGGGGAGGGGCAGGGCAGGGCAGGTAGCAGTGGTGTTGCTGTGGTTTAGACCTCAGCAGCAGCATTGCAACTGCAGGTGGGGTTTTGTACCTGGGATACCATTGCCCTGGTGAAACAGTAGAGCGGGAGTCGCACAGTCCTTCATGGAAGCCAAAACCCTCAGGAGTGAGGGGTGGAGGGAGAAGGGCTTAGGCAGGTGGAAAGGGCAGCCCTGCTCCTCCCTCACCCCTCCGCTTTTGGGCAGGAGAGGTGAAGCTGGGGCAGAGCAGCAGCAGCCCTCACAGCCACGTCACTCAATGACACCAGCCAAGTTATCTCACTGGAAGTTCCCCTAAACACCACAAAGGGCACAGCAGGGTGTGAAACCAGAGGATGTCCTTTTTGGGTGCTAGTTGCCTGCAGAGTATTTGCTGTCCTGTTTATGAGCTCGGGTGCTCTGCCCCTTGCCAGCTGTGGGTGTTGGAAGTAGGCAGAGGCTGGGAATGTCCCACGTTGCCTCCGTCCTTCCTGTTGTAACGTGTGGGCTTGGCCTGTCTCTGTCCCTGCAGGTTGTGGGCAGCATGGACGCCCACCCCAGCCGGTACTGTGCCACAGTGCGCGTGCAGCGTCCTCGCCAGGAAATCATCGAGGACTTGTCATACATGGTGAGGGAGCTCCTCATCCAGTTCTACAAATCCACCCGCTTCAAACCCACCAGGATCATCTTCTATCGCGACGGCGTTCCCGAGGGGCAGCTCCCACAGGTGAGGACCCCTCGGGTGCCCGTTGGCCAGCAGGGCTGCGCTGGCTCCTGTGGGGTTCCCCAAGGGTGCACATGGACGGCTGGGTGCCGACGTGTTCCCTCATTCGGTGTGTGCTTGTCTCTCCAGATCCTTCACTATGAGCTCCTAGCAATCCGAGATGCCTGCATCAAACTGGAAAAGGATTACCAGCCTGGCATCACCTACATCGTCGTCCAGAAAAGACATCACACCCGTCTCTTCTGTGCAGACAAGAACGAGAGGGTGAGCGCGGCGGGGTGCCAGGGCCGGAGGCGGCTGATTCATCCCTGGCCTTTAGGAAGAGCCAGCCCTGACATTGCCAAGGGGAAAGCTCACTCTTTCTTGAATGAAACGTGCTACTCGGTTGACCCCCGCATCTGAGCAGATTAGGCTGCTTCTCGAAACCCAGACAGCTGTTTGCTGTTATTCTGAGTTACTGGGTGCTGATGATCCTGGTGACTCTCTTGAAATAGCCTCTGTCAGCTTGAAAACATCTGTTGTTTTGGTGATAGCTGCAGCCGCTGACATGACAGGATGAATAACCTCTTGCTTGCTCACAGCTTGTTCACGTGTGCTGTGCAGTAACATTGATTGCTGTAGCTTTTCCTAGATCTGGTCTAAATTTAATGGTTAGATCTAGTCTAACCAGACTGGCTCTACTTGAGCATGAAGAATTGA
Source organism: Tetrax tetrax (assembly GCA_009806455.1). Lineage (NCBI taxonomy): Eukaryota > Metazoa > Chordata > Aves > Otidiformes > Otididae > Tetrax > Tetrax tetrax. Next base: position 34,141 of record WHYT01016145.1, read on the forward strand.
TCTTAGGAACTGAGGACAGTTTTTGAGCAGGGTGAAAAAGCTCCAGTACCCTGTGGCAGAGACTCTAGCTTACGCTCTCTACAGAGATCCGTGGAGTTTTGCTCACTTAATCCTCATTTCTGCAGCAGGCTTGGCCAATGGCCAGCCCTCACCCTGCCTGCTTTCTTTCTGATGCCATTTGCTCTATCTCTGTGTCATACCTGGTGTGGATGTAGCAGAAAATGCCAGCGAGCCTGTTTGGGCAGGGAGCAGAGTGGGATGAGCTCCTTCTGTCCCCCCTCAACGGGCACTTGGGGAGCAGCTCTGCACGGTGCTTTCAAAATAGGGTGCTGAGATGGGGACTCTGTGCCGTGGCCCTGGCGCAGGGCGAGTGTGTTACAGACAGTGCTCTGGGCAGCTGGAAATAACCAAACTCTGCAGTGCTTGTATCTCTCTTTTTATTTTCTGTAGATTGGGAAGAGCGGGAACATCCCAGCAGGAACAACAGTGGATACGAATATCACTCACCCCTTTGAGTTCGACTTCTACCTGTGCAGCCATGCAGGCATTCAGGTACTGCGCTGCGGAGCTGGCTGCTGTGATGCAGCTGGTTGTCTTCAGCAGTTGGTGCGGATCGCGCTGTCGTGTGTCTGAGCCAGCCCTGTCCTAGCCTCCCTCGGCACCGGGGACGTGGGCAGCTCGATCCGCGCTGCCGTTGTGGTGGTTTGGCGAGCAGGTGCTGGGCAGCGCTGCGGCGTTATGTGACACGTACTCGATTCCTCTCCTGGAGCCAAGGACCTGTCCTGGGAGGTTTTCCTCCTTCAGAGCGGCCAATTCAGCAGCTTGTCAGCTGGCGTCTGAGCGTGCTGGGCTCGCTGGGGCGCCTGGTCGTCAGCAGGGACCTGCTGTCTGGCCGTGGGTGGGAGAGCTGGGGCCCAGCCGTCCCTGGAGCAGGCGGCTTGCTTTGCAGCTGCTTTTCTTCAGGCAGCCAAGATTAGTCAGAAACTGTACTGAAAAAATTGCACTCATTTAATCTACAGCTGCTTCCTCAAGGGAGGCTTTTTGGCGTCCTCTCCCCCTGCAAGGACAGCGGGGAGCTGGCCCGGTTTGGTGGGGAGCCGGTGTGATACGCGATGCAGTGGGCTCTGCGGTGTTGGGAGCTGGGGGGGCGGCAGTGCAGCAGCACCAGCAGTGCCTTGGCACGGCGCAGCTGCGTTAGTGCTGGCGTGCACCTTGGTGCTGAGGGCTTTCCTGCCTCGCGGTGCCTGTGCACGTGTGGGGCTCTCGAAGGAGGGAAGCATGGGCACGTCTCCTGCCCAGGCTGTCTGCCAGGTTGTTTTGGTCAGGGTGCAGGCAGCAGCTCTCACGCAGCCCCCTCTCCTTCCCAGGGTACGAGCCGGCCATCCCATTACTACGTGCTGTGGGATGACAACCGGTTCACCGCGGATGAGCTGCAGATCCTCACGTACCAGCTGTGCCATACCTACGTGCGCTGCACCCGCTCGGTCTCCATCCCGGCCCCGGCGTACTACGCCCGACTGGTGGCGTTCAGGGCGCGGTACCATCTCGTGGACAAGGAGCACGACAGGTGAGGGGGCTCTGCCTGCAGCCCCAGGAGGGCAGGGGCCGTGCGCAGCACCCTGCCTTGGTGTTTGAAAGTGCCTGTGCCAGAGCAGCGCTGCAGCAGACCCTTCCTAGGGGGGAGACCTGCACGTAGCTGCATCCTCTTAGGTCCCAGCCTAGGGGGAACTGGGGTGAAGGAGGGTTAAATCCCTCCAGGTACCCGCAGTAGTGCATCCCTGGGTCGAGGTACGGAAGGAGTCATCCCTGCCGGGCTCGTCCTGCTTGAGAGCATCCGTGGTGTAGGACTGGCCACGGAATCTACCAGCGCTCACAGACCCCGATTTACAAGGGGGTTTCTCAGTGTTCCTGGGGGGGAAATATGAAATAATTATGCAGTGATTTCCTTGATTTTCAGTGGCGAGGGCAGCCATATATCTGGACAGAGCAACGGCAGAGACCCCCAGGCCTTGGCGAAGGCTGTGCAGGTTCATCAGGACACTTTACGTACCATGTACTTTGCTTGAAAGCCTAACTTTTGTTACCTCACTCAAGAAAGCTTTCAGATTTGTAGGAGCCATACAAAAAAGGAAGCATTGGGACACCTTGGTTTTTTTCCAATGAGAAATCACTGCAGGGCAGGCAGCGTCGATTCGAGGCAGGAGACCAGCACCACGGGACAGAAAGATCCAACACCTTCGTAGGATTGGAAGAGACCGATGATTATTTTTTTAATTTTTCTGGCTTTGCAAAATTTTGACCTGACCAAACACATGAAGGCATTCAAGGAAGGGATAAAACTCCCAGGAGGCGGAAGCAGGTTTTCATTTTTAAGATGCAATACTATAGACTCCTGACTGTGAAATGGCGGATTTGGTCCTCCGTTGCCCACCAGGCGCTGGTAGGTATTTTTTGTGGGGGTTGGGGGGAGGGGATTTTTAGAGCCTTAAAACAGAAGACTAGATTTATAAAACTAATATTTTAGAATATGAGATGCTTTAATGGGTTAAGGGGAAAAACAACTAGTTTATAGGAGAATTCTAACACTAACAGTTCCCCGCCCCTGAATAATTCCCCCCATATAATGTAAGGCACCCTAGCACTTAGCTCAGAACTGAAAACTGTCTTCCTTGTGTTAAAAGCTAGTTAGCTGCTGCCATTTGAAGCAACAGTCACAGACTTTTCCATGGGTGAGTGCCTTACTATGATGCTGCAAAATTTCAATGTTTTTAATCCTGTAAGGAAAATAGTAATCTTGTCTTGATGGTGGTCCATATTTCCATCAGAAGGAGTTAATTTCTATGGTCCTCAGTTGCAGTTTGTGTTAGATCACGACCTCATGGTGGTTGAACTCCATTGAAAGATGTGCACTTTCATATAGGACACGTTTAATGGCTGCTGACCCATTTTTGTTTCCAGTGTACTACTTGTTATTTAAAACTGCTTCTGACAAATGGGGGCATCTTCATCCCATGAGGACAGAAATCGCTATTGATTATTTTTTCTTTTTTTTTTTTTTTTTTTTTTTTCCTGAATTTTTATGATGGACACCGGGATTTTTTTACTAAACATTATTTTTATATGATACTGAGTCTGTTGCCAAAATACACAAGTCATTAACATTCTCAGAGTTTACATCACAGCACTTCCTGAGGCTGTGCGCTCACGCCAGAGATTTCTAACGTTTCCTGTCCGATGAGTGTTACCAACTGCAGTCCGTGCAGCGCCGGGTACTCCTCAGCGCCCGTCTCCCGTGTGCGTTCGGCACATCTCTGCCTGGGTCGGCTGCTTTCTGAAGTACCACCTACCCCAACTCCAGCACCTCCAAATGTCACCCTCTCTGCTGCTAGGTTTTGCTGCTCTTTGTGTCATGGTATCACTGATCTCATGCACAGGGTTTTTTATTCTGAAAGCACACCAGATTTGTTCCTTAGTCAGAATGATGAAATCCTTGTTATTGTCATGGGAGGAAACTCCTACTGATTTGTGTTTGTAATGGGAAAAAAGCCTTTTTCCTTACAGTAACATAGTGACTGCTTCTCAGACTCATTTTGCTGCACAGAATGACCGTTATGCACAGCGGGGCAGTAGTAGCAACTCATTACCAATATCATGTGGGCAGATGATCTGGGGTTTTTCTATATCAAAGTGTGCACAGCGCTTCCTTCAAGAGAAAAAATGATGCGCACACTCCTACCAGGCTCTTAAAAGGAAGAGCTCTGTTGTCATTTTACTGCCAAATGTGAACGCGTTTCCCAGGCAGATGCACCGCAAGCACTGCCCCTCGTCAGTCCGTGTGGACAGAAGCACACCTTTTTGTTTTGTACTTTCTGACGTTCAGACTTGCCTTGCCTTCGTGAAAACCGCGTTGGTCATGTTGGCCCGTTGATCTGTCCTAACACCGGGAATTCGCTCTACCCGTTTTCTTTTTGGGCAATGTGTTTGTGAAAAATGAAGACATCAATATGCTATGCAAACTTAAGTGCTGAGCCCGCTGATGTCACGTTTTGTGAAGATCCTACGTTTAGCACAGTCCTATTTTTCCTCAAGACTACAGTATTTGGTTCGTATTCTCCTTTGCACCTTGTGTCAACCTCCACTGCTGTATCTCTGCAAGGTGACGGGGAGGAGACCAGGAACTATTCACGGTCAGTAGGGCAGCGAACTCCTAGGAAGGCTTTTAGAGAGTAGGGAATGCATCAACACTAAGCGTCAACAGGAGAAGCCTACATTCCTATACACAAGTGCCTGCATAGTGACACAAATTCAGCACCTCTCCATCTCATCCTCAGAACTCTGGCTTGTGTTCTTTGAAAGCAAGATGATCTCAGAGGGGCTCTACCCGCTCACCTTGTGTTAGAAAGCCCCTCCTTAAGAACGAAACAGGGGTTCAGGTCAAGGTTCTCCCTGCAAATCGGTTTGTTCACCAGCATTACAATGGAAAGCACCTGGCTGCTGTTCTGCAGCGAGGGGCAAAGGTATTTTGGTTTGTAGTTTTTATTTTAGTGTTTTAGTTGGGTCTAGAATTCTGAAATGTCTTTTAGTAGCTGTGGCATAGCACGTGCCATTTTTAACCATTTGAAAAGAGATAGTGTGGGCATTTACAGAAACAGCTTGTTGCTCTGTAACAATTTTTTTTTAACCTTGAGACTTGAAATGTAAAATGGACCTTTAAGATTTGCACTCATTTGTAAGGTGGCTGTTCATAGAAAACTATGAATGAAGACTTGCTGATGTAGCACCTATCTTTAACAGCAATTTTAACTACACAAAAGCTTCACAGCTTCTGAAACTCTCAGCTGTTGACTTGCAGATCGTGTTCTGCCCTTGTTTCACCCTCTGCGTTGGGTTTTCATGGTTTTGAATAAACAAAAAAAAGCCAAACTCAGTAGCTGCTGTGCCCTTTAAACCCTCTTTCCATTTTGAAGAAATTCAGAAGGGGTTTGAGTTACCCGCATGTTTTCTATGACGGACTATGCACTGTACCTTCTCCGCGGCTCCAGCATCCAGCATTTCTACCCTTTTCTTCTCCGAGATGCAAACGAATAACTGCATGTTGAGGTGCTGTGCATTTTGCTACCCATAGCAGATAGGTGTTCGCCCAGACACGTATCGGGATTTGTAGTTAGCCACAGAGCCCACGCCGACATCCCGAACGGCTCCCGCGTCTCTGCCTTCTCCAAGCTCACGCGTTCCTTCTGCAACTGGAAACATGGCCGGGTGCACGCAGTTTGGTGGGAAAAGGAGTAACTTTCATTTACCTGTCGGTTGTTGAATGCTGTTTGTTTCCCTTATCTCCTATCCGAACGTAACGGCGGGGGGCAGGAGGGCAGAGCAGCCCTCTCCCCCCAGCTTCCAGGGGCGGTCGGGGTGTTCTGGTGTTCGCAAGCGTACGACCTGATGTCTAGTGTCAAAAAGCCCAAGCATTCAACGTTGCCTCGTGGAAGGTTTTCTTCTTGGAAAATCAGTGTGAAATAAAAATGTGATTCAGGAAGGGAAGCCAGACAGCAGGACAGCAATAAACAAGTGAAATTCATATCTTGCCTGAGTGATTTGCACTTCAGTAGTTGTGAAAGAAAATTTACGGGACTCCAGTGCTTTTGTGTTCGGTTTCTAGCCCCTTTCGTACCTCCTTTATACAAGCAAGTGTTGAACTGTACATAGGGTGTTTACAGGACACTCTGGGTTATTTTCTTGTGGGTTTGGTTTGTTTTTTTTTTGCTTTAGCTTGAACTCTGTATGGTCCATTTGTTAAATAGACGTGAACAGTTGATGTACAGTACTTACTAAACAAGCAGCAGCACAAAACTTATTTTATTAAGAAAATATGGCTTATATTTTAAAGGTTGAATATCAGTTGTTTTTTTTTTTTGTATGCGTGGAATTAAGACTGGGAAAGAGTAACAAAAGCCTTGGATTAGGCCAAAAGAAAATAGTATAAGATCATAACCACCTCTTTATTAAAGAAAACGGTATGATTAAAGAGCTCCAGAACTTTGTATTTATATTTGATTTGCTTTGATTGCCTTTGTGGAAATATTTTTTTTTTTTTTCTTTTGCCTTGGTCCTGATTTTTGCTTGCAACTTTGACTTTGCAGTCCCAAGTGTCTGTTACTCTGTAACTGTTGGCAGAAGACCTAAATAAAAGCAATGTGAATACGTTGGGGTGACACTCCTGAGTCAGACTGTGTGGGGAAGGTACGCGCGCAGTCCCGGCCGTTCGCTCGAGGAGGGCTTGGGGAGAAGCGGTGAAATGCATCAGATACAGTGGAGGATCCCAAACCCCTCACTTTCCAGATTTCAATTTAATGAGAAACACTTCAGCGAACAAATAGGTGCTTAAAGCTCTTGGAATATGGTGGCCAATTCCACTTTGTATTAAAATGTCATCCATCTGAGAACTGGCTTCGTTTGAGCTCCTTGGGTTATTAGATGTCAAAGTGTACAGCAAAACGCGCTGCTGCTCCAGCTACGTTACCTGCTCTGGGGGCTGTAAAAGGCCGTTGGCTCCAAGGTGCTCTAAGGACGGATTCCAGACTCCTTTTGGATCGGGGTTAGACTAGATCCCTGGGTTTCTGTACTGCATCATGTTTTATGTTTCCCAGCTTGGGAATTCCTTGCAAACGTCCCCGTCCTCTGCGGTTGGGTCCGAGGGTCACGCTGGAGGCTGTTGGCAGTCCTCCCGATTCTTCGGATCTGCTTGTGCTTTACCTTGCAAATGTGCATTGACATACTTTTAGACAGTGAATTATTTAGCAGCGCAGCTGTAACTGCGGGTTTTTGAATAATGCTTAGCAATTTTAAGGAAGCGTTTGCTAATGGCATGCATGTACTCGCCGGCTAATTTACTTGAACTGGGGCAAGCAGAATGTGTTGTACTGAACTGAGACTCTGCACGTGTCCTCCTGTTTTTAGTGTTGGATCACCTTTTCTTTAAATCCTACTGTATATTAGAAATCTTTTGCAGTTTCAAGCAGACTGCTTCTGTGAGAGGTGTAACAGATAATTGTGCCTTGTGCAGCTGGGTCTGAAGTCCTGGAAAACAGGTCAGACGCCTTGGTTTCAAATGGTATTTTGGCATCTGAGCCCTGGCCCTTGGTTCTGGTTACAGTGGCCAAAGCTGCAGAAACAGAAGTGCTTGCGTGCCTCTGAGGGATGTGCATCTGGCAGAGATGTCTCCCTCTGCCATATCTGCTTCATCTTGGAGATCACATTTCCCTTTCCTTCTCAGGATTTCAGTTCAGGAAATATTCTAGTAGTTTACTTTTCATTTGCATGGTCTTAGAATCCTCACTCTGTAGCTTACCTGTTCACTAAATTTACACTTTGAAAGACTAATTTAGCTGGCAGTGTCCGGGATGGTTGTTCTTAATAACGATTCTGCAATCGGGATTACGAATCTCAAACCCCTCTTCTGCTGGCCCCAAGTGCCAGTTGTTCTGGCAACACCTCCCCAGCTGTTCTCAACACCAGCGAAGGTGGTATGTTTTTTTTTCAAAATGAGTGGCAGTTTCAAACCTGCTGGGACAGGCCTCAGGATACTGTTCTTACCAAAACGTGATCTTTTGGGAGAGGAGGAACTACGAGATAAAGGTGCCACTGCCCGACCTGATGCTGAGCCTGGTACATCTGCTTCGCTTCCCTGTGTGCACACAGTCGCTTTGCTCTGCTTGTTTGGTAGCAGTTTGTCTGCCAAATCTGTAACAAAGCAGTGCTAAACATTGTTAAAAACCCCGCCAAAACCTGAGAAAAGGGCAAATTTAGTGCATCAGAGTCTTTATTCTCAGCAACCCTAAGTACTTCAGAGTCTCATAGCTCTTCTGCAAATTGGAAAGATAACCACCAGCCTGATGTGAATCCATCAGTTATTATGGGAATGGTGAGGGACAACGTGCATTTATTGGGATTTTCAGTCAGCTGAGCATACGCTTGTTGGATGTCTTTACATCTCCTTCCCTGAGAAGGCTGCGTTCAAGCCTTGCAGTGGGAAGGCTGCGCATTCACACGCGCACCCTCATCCTCTGCAGCAGCGTTTGATATTTTAGCTTTGCCTACAGTTGCCTCGCTTTGTCCCTCGCTCTCCAGGCCCTCCCGTCAGCGCTCTGCCCGCGTTCTTGCGGTGCTGTTTCGCAGGGTCCGCTCCCGTCCTCTCAGCGCCGCGGTTCGACACCACACGCGTATTGGGAGATCGTTCAACGCAGAGGAAGAAGTCAGCGTGTCCGGTCACAGCGTTCCTGGCAGCACGTGCGGAACGTGCCGGCAGCCGTCGGAGCTCCGGTGCCACGAACGGGGAAATACTGGCGAGCGCGACGTTCTTCGGTGCGGCTCAGGCCGAGGCGTGGGTTTGCGTCCGGTAGATCCAGCGAGGATCGGCAGCGCGGCACGGCGATTCATTTCGAAGCCCCCAGCCCCTGGAAACCCCCAGCCCCACCGGACGGTACCGCTGCCCCAGCCCTTGGGCAGGCGGGGAGGAAGGGCGCCGCGGCTGCGGGTTCCTCCTCCGCGGGCGCGGGGAAAAACCCAGCCCCGTGCTTTCGCGAGTCGCTCCCGCGGCCGCCCACGTTCTGCCCCGCGGGGGGAAGGCGGCGGGAGAGGGCCCGGTGTGTCCCCCCCCGCCGGGGCCAAGGCGCAGCCGGCCCCGTTGTTCCCGGGCTCCCTCCGCTCCCCGCCGGGCCGGGCCGGGCCGGGCCCCGAGGCCGCTCCCGCCGCCTTTCCCGCCCCGCGCCGCGTTGCGTTGCCGAGCAACCGCGCCGGCTCGCGCCTCCGCCGCGCGGGCCGCCGCGAACGCTTCCGGCCCCGCCTCCGGAAAGAGCGCGCGACCCGGCGTGCGGGGGCCGGACTTCCGGAAGCCGGGACACACACACACGCACGCACACACACACACGCACGCACACGCACACGCCTGCGCGCGCGCGCGCGCACGGCGGGAGAGAGCGGCAGCGCGAGCCGGGGCTGCGGGCGGCCACGCAACTTCCGCCCGGGGCGGGCGGGCGCTCCGGTCTCCGCCGCCGCCGCCGCCCGAGGAGCCGGGAGCTCCGGGCCGCGGCTCTGCGGGGAGCAGCGGGGGCTGGGCCGCCTCCCAGCGCAGCCCCGAGCCGGCGGCCGGGCCCGGCGCAGCGGCGGAGCCCGCAGCCCCCAGCGGCTGCGCCCAGCTCCATGAATGGAAATCGGCAGCGCAGGTGAGCGCGGGCGGCGGGGCGGCCTGGCGGGGTTCGGCCGCGGGCCCCGCGGCGGCGTGGGGAGAGGGAACGGGCGCCGGCCCTGCCCTGCCGCCTTCGCCCGCCCCCGCCCCGCGCTCTGGCCGGAGCGGGGCTGCGCCGCGCCTTTCCCCCCGCAACCCCCGGCCCGGTTCCCGTGGGCCGGAGGGCAGGGGCTGCGCCGAGCCGCCCGCGGGAGCCGCGGGGCCGGGCCGGGCGGGTTGGCCTGGTGGGTGAACCGGGCGCGGAGGAGTCCTGCCCCGGGGGGAGCGGGAAGGGGGGCTTGCGGTGTGGCGCCGGTAAGCGGGGAGAGCGGGCAGCGGCCTCCTCTGCTGCCCGTTTGCCGAAGATCGTAGGGAATTAATTGTTTTTCGAATTTCATAACTCGTGTTTCCCAGGCAGCGGCTGTAGGCCGGCTTGCATAATCTTGTCGCTGCGACGATGCCTCTGAGATACCGCCTGGAAAACTGCAGCTTTGCCCGCAGAGCAGGGACCCGTCAGGGCTCCTCTCAGCTCCTTCTGCCAGGCCGAGATGAGGCGTCTGGCGCTGTGCAGCCGGTGGCAGGACCCTAGGATTTCAGGGCTGATTACCCTGCCTTTGGGAGCACGGCCACGCCACAGCCACCCCGAGAGCTTCACGTTTTTGCCTTCGGTCACTTGATCCTTTTATATGGGAAGCATGCGCTTAGTATTTATAAACTTTGTGTTTAAAACGCATTTTGAGTGTTGGAGAAGGAAGTTCTTCAGTTTATCAAAAGGTTTTGCCTTCAAGTCTGACAGAGGAGTGGAAGGAGAGCTCAGATTCGGGCTGTGTTTAATTCATGATGTCGCTGTGTGGCAAAGGAACGTCAAAAGTACTTGGGTTCCATTTCTGTCACTTCAAGAGGTGGCACCGCTAGTGAGAATACGGGTATGAGGCTGAAGATGTCAATGCAAAACATGCATTTTCATCTCTTCGTGTGCAGATACCTCTGTAACTTGTATGGAAGTCTAAGTTAGTGGTGGCTTTGGCTGGATAAGCTTGCCGCCTGAGCTATGGCCTTGCTTGATGAGATATGTGGTGGAGTTGAAACCAGTTTGGGAAGATGCTGGATTTTAGCAATCTGGTAGAATTCAGAGCTTCACGTTCCGTATTTCAGGGAACTTTCTGGCCATCACAGACCAGTACATCCTTGGTGGAGCAAATAAGGGTTAAAGTTCTGTCATGAAAGGGAGAAAGACATTGAAATGTGCTTCCTTTTCTGTGTGTGAAGGGAAAATATGGGACAGAATAAGCAGAGTCTCCAAGATAAAGCTGGGAACAAAGACAGGATTGTGAGTATACCTGGAGTAAAGGACGGAAGCGTGTGCTAGAACATTTTAGGTGAAGCAGTGCTGTAGGTATCTTCTGATTTGTGTGATAAGCTTAGCCTGTGAGATCTAGCAGGCATGCCTCTTCCAGTCCAAACAATTCAAACAGAGTTTAAGGGAGAAGGAGGATGTGAAGCTGGCTGTTCAGGGTACAGGTTATGGTGAGGAACAGCAATAAAACACTCACTGTAAGAAAGTGAGGCAAAGTAAAAGCAGCCCCGGTGAAAGAGCAGCTTCGGTGCCATGCATCACACTTCCACCAGGAGAGCGTGAAGCAAGCTTCCGACAGACAGGAATGCTGGAACAGTGCTGCCAGGGTGCTGAGGGTGCTCTGTGGAATAGCTGAGCCAGAGCGGAGTGCGGTGTGTGTCTTCATTTACGTTTCACAAATTGCTCCTTCAGAGTCCCTGGCTTTTTGCGTTGAGTGTCAAAGTGGATTTGCTTGACTCTAGGATGAGATGTTTCTAATGAGGCACTACAAACACCTTTGATCTTCTGTTGGCTTTTCTGTACAAACTTTTGGCAGATAAAATTCTGAGAATTTGCTTTTCTCTTTCTGTGTTAAGAGCAGTGGTTTGGGAGGACCACTGGAAGCTGCATTTGGGTGGGGTAGAGGAAGGAAGGGGAATGAATCATAAGTGCCTTCGAAAGTTACTCGGCTCCAGAAGACGTGTGGTGGGAATTACAGCGGGACTCTTGCTCGGGAGTTGCAGTGGAGGCTGTGTCTGACTCACAATGTGAAACTTTACAAATTGTTTCAACCTTATCGCTTTACTTCTTTACTGGTAAAGGTGTCGAGATGTGTCTTGAGCTCATTTACAGTAGACACCTAAAGAAATAACAGGAATGTGCGGCTTACATGCCTTTCGACGCATCGGGTGTGCGTTTCGCCGCTGCGCTGATGGGAGCGCAGCCTCCCGCTGTCCCTAGGTCCGGCGAAGAGCCGAGGTCAGCCCGCAGTCGGACGGGGCAGTCGGAAAATTCAGCTGGCAGGCGTCAGATCTGTGTTGAACGCGGAGTGAGAAGCAGCAGCAAGCAGGGTGGCTTGCCAAGTGATCGGAGAGATCTTGATAAGAGAAATAATTTTTCTCTCTGATTGGAGTAGGCTGTATAACCGAACTGTCGTGGAAAGCGTTCCCCCCTGCTACACGTCGGTTTTGCCCTTAACGTTCTTCGGTCAGAGTTTCTGCTCTAATGCGTTTTTCCAAAAATGATGACGTTCATCCTTCATTTATTGCTTTTAATTTTGTTCACGTGCAAAACTTGTTAGGATGTAAAGTAAATGTTAGTACTATGTTTAAAGAACTTTTGTTTAGTAAGGGTTAAAATGTATTTTATTTTGCAAGGGGTTTTCTGGTAGCTTGGTTCTAAATCGCGTGATGCAACCGTGTGTCTCAGATCTTACTGTGCTGCTCTTAGATATTTTTTTAGTCATTAAATTAGGAAAAGGGGAGCTTCTTGCATCTTAAATTTGAAACTTAAATAGCAGTAGATGGACAGCGTGTTTCACTCTCTCCATAGCAGCCATTTCAAGTTAGTGAGTAAGGGAGAGGAATGATGTAGTGTTCAAAACAGTAAATATGAAACCAGGAAAATAAAAACAAGTGTGTTACACATTGCCTGTTTTCCTACAGAGTGGAGTTTTTAGTATAAATGCAAGTACATTTTGGAAAAGATTTCTTTGGGTGGCAAAATGTGGTGTATCTACACCCAAGAGTAAGGATTGCGTCAGTTTACCTTCCTGATTTGGGTCTGTGGAAATACCTTCGAGGGAAAAACCTTGTGTGCACGTTGGCATGTTCTCCTCTCCTACAGCAGTTAGATATTAACTTTACAATGGGCATATAAGCTGCTTTTTTGAGTTTAAAGTTCTTTATGATGAGATTTTTAATGGTTCGAAAGCATTTACTGTCCTGTAAATGCTTCCAAAACACTTTGCTGTGTTTTGTGTGACTTTGTTAAGCGAGGAGACGAGTTAGCGCACTGGTGTTTACTTGTGCAGCTGGTTATCACTGAGCACGGCGTCAAAAAGTTGGCTTTTTACGAGTTTTAACATGACTTATTATCTGAAACCTTAAAAAAAAAACCCAACTCCAACCAAAACAAACAAAAAAGCCCTCCACCAGCCTAAATGGAGAGTAGGAATGTTCAGAAAACGTGGATTGCATTACTCATAAATAATGTAATGCCACCCAGCGAGGCTGCTGCTGCAGAAATAAGGCAATTCATGATTTCTGGCATAAGTAAGGAGCTCGATTATTGAAACCAACATTTAAATATAATCTTCCCTATCTATTTTTTTAAGCTAGAATTAACTTATTTTTCGGTAGTGCTAGGATTTTCTTTGAGCTCCACAGGCTGGGCCTCCGAGTCCCGGCAGAGGCCAGGGGCCCTCCGAAAGGGAACCTTTTTCCCCTCCATCCTCTCCACGCAGAGCTTTCTCCCGTGTGCAGGCTCCAGCCTGAGGACAGGATCTGTCGGACAAATCTGCCTTGTGTTACCGAGCCAGCGTTTCAATAATACTTTACCTGTTCAGTCCTCCGTCACCTGCTTAGGGCTGGTGAGTCACCCGTTCAGTGAGACACTGAGAACTGTTTTATAAAGAAAAATAAAAGTATTAAGTGATGATCTGTAACTATTTTTTTTTGTTTTATAATGCTGAAGTCCACAGAAGGAAAGAGGATGATTTTTTTGCTGGAAGCTTGGTACCGATGTCCCTTTCTGTAAGGAAAGGATTGTGTAAAGAAATCAGTGCTTTCCATTAGCCTCTTGCTAGGAATCAGTGGTGTTCATGCTGTAAAACTGTCTTGCATGCCAAAAGCTTCAATTTTCTGTAAAATGGTCGCTGAAAGTGTTCGCAGGTTTCTGTGCTCAGCAAAGCTTTTCAGAAGGCTGTCCCTCTCATCAGCGAGCTACCTGCTGACGGGATGCAGGTTATCCGGCGCGGTCCCCAGCGTGCTGCGGCCGGCACAGGTAACCACCCCGCGTTCCTGCGCGTGTTGAGCTGGGACAGTACCGTCCCGTATTCGGAGTAAATCCCCCGTAAAACACAGCGGGGACTGGAGATACGTGCTTCTACATGTGGCAGCGGTGGGGAGCAAGCCGTGCTCCTTGGGCACCGCTGGACCTTCCCCGGTTCAGTATCGGGCTGCTTTGCAGGTGCATTATCAGGGTTTTGCTCCTCCTTGTTTATTGAGCACCCACTTGTGGGAAAAAGTCTCCCAGCGTTGCTGAAGGACGTTCATGAATAATGACTTCAGCAAAGCCTATGAACGGCAATTTATAGGTTGATAAACCTTTAGGTCCCAAGGAGATTTTAGTTTTTCCTGGCTTGCATTGTTACTAATTTAAATGCCTAGTTAAATATTTCTCTGCAGATTTTTCCTGTGTATTTTCTCATGAGTAACCGTACATTCAGAAGGCTCAAGTTGTTTAGTGGTGGATCTTGTATCTTCTCAAAACGTGCTCCCTTGCTGTCTAAAAGCCTTCCAAGAATGTGTCTGGGGCGTCGGTTTTAGTTCCTGTCTCGTGTTCCTTGTTCTGTGTTATCAATCGGTTGAGTGACAATGCCAGGGACTCTCCTGGACCGGGGTTATGAATTGAGTGCTGTTGAGTACATACTTGGTGCTCTAATGGCAGAGTAGTAATAATTTCTTAAACACGAAGGGGATTCTCCTCTAAAACTTCTCTTGTGCTGAGCAGCGCAGAGCTGCTCTTCCGGAGGCGCCAGCCGACGGGACGTTCCTCGTCTGCTGCCAAGCCAGCCCCTGCTGCAGCAGTGCACAGATTTTGGAAACTTTAACCACTTGGGTTTTGCAATGGTTAAATAACGTGAAGGAGTTGGCCTGCCAGTCATAGTTGTTGTGTTCTATTTAGAATAATTCTTTTAGTATTTCTGGTTTGTGTGTTTATTTTCATGAGCTTGACACAGGACTTAGGCATGAGGCTGAGTGAGTCACTGGTGCGATACGGGAGCAGTAGCTGTCCTCAGAGCGTCGCTTGGTATTTCTGTTTTACTGGGGTTTGAGTCACAGCTCTGAAGCCGGTGGCACAGACTTTCACAACATGCGATCTGGCAGTTTTGTGCATTTGGAAAGCAGGCTGTTCTGAGTGGGTGCTAGCGTCCTTGGACAGCCATAGCAGAATTGGATTACAACGTACTCAGGTTTTTAAGTTAACTTGTCCAGGGGAGCATGTGTGTCCCACATTATTATTCCTGAATAGTGTGTAGACCTACACTTCTTATTTATTAGTCACTTTATTTCTGTTTGCCAAAATCTGGGTTCTGAGTTCTTCAGGGTGAGCTGTTTTCCCGAGGAGCCGTGTGTGGTACAGCTGAACAAGCGAGGCTACAGAAGGCTTTTGTCCAACGATTGGTATTTTCTTGTTTTGTTCACCGCTGTTTTCCAAGGAGCAGAGATCTGAGGCCTGCTTGCATACTTGGCTTTGGGCACAGGGTTTCTTTTATGCCCCAGGATTTTGAAGCGCACGCTGCCTGGTGTTAGTAACGGAATACCGTTTCGCCGTTTCAGGTTTTGGCCCCCGTGCAGTTACCAGTGGGGTTCTGTCAGTCGCAGCGAAGGACGGGACCGCGTTCCCGTAGAGGGGTTCAGCTCTTCTCCAGCGCTCAGTGCAAAACTTCAGCTTAGCGCAACTTCCAGAGGAGATGGTGACAGTGATTTCAGCCGTGCTGTGTTTCCCCGTTACACGGGCTTCAGCTTCTTCACCAAACCTTCATGAAGATTGTCTTCACACTGTTTTTTCTGTCCTTAGAGATTTTTAGCAACCATTTTTACGTTTTACATGATTTTTAACAAATGGGGTGCGGAGAAACAGGGCAAACCAGACTACAGCAATCGTTTAAACGTTGTCTTTATTTCAGCAGTTTTTTAGCTTTTCTAACAGATATGAATTAAATATAAAGCATGGCATAGCTTGGAAATATTAGGATAAGCTATGCAGTCATTTATGTCACTCAAATGGGTAGTAGTAACTTTTTGCATACGCTTACATTCTGAAAATCCAGCTGGAGTAAATTGTAGAGCTGCTCTTACTCGTGTGGCAGTATTAAAATGAAGACAGAGTTGAAGTGAACAGATGCTTGGAACAAGTTTTGCATAAGCATAGTCTGTGAGGGTGTTTTAAATGATGCTTCTTGTTTTATGTTTTTGTTTTCTCTTACGGCTGGAAGCCAAGCCCACTCAGAATTTTTTGGTAGGTTTCTGAGTAGAGCCAGACAAATGTTACAGTGGAATGCAGCTTTGATGTTCACCTATTCTCAGTACACAATTTCCTTCCCACCCCCCAGGAATGATAGAGATTAACCAAAAAGCAAATAAGACATTTTTACCAGCACTTGACATTTTAACTCTTCTATGAAAATGTGTGGGCTGGGATGACTGTCTGCGTCACTGAGTAGGAGTAGAGGGGAGAACTTTTACCTTAATCGAATGCTCTGTAAATCATGACATTTGTATGATGAGTAATTTTTAAAACTCAGGCTGTGAAGCATGTTGGTTTTGTTGTTGTTTCTTGACTGGAAAGATATATTTGTAAGTGGAAATACCAGTAGGAATTCTTGAAAGTGGCCTGTGTTTACTACTGTGTTTGGTTTTGTAAGGCATGAGCAACCCGGATCTTGAGATGAGGATTCTCATCTGAATGATGAAAAGTAGATTAAATAGATAACCAGATGAGAATGTAACATGTGTTACTAGACAGGCTTTTTTAGCTGACTTTCAAAATACCCATCTGTTAGTGCAGATTTTGGTGGTTTCTCTGAGCAGCTATGGGTATTCCTCTCTCGTGTATAAGTAATCATGTCGTGTGTACGTTTTACAGTCCTGTGTCTTAATCTCAGTCTTTCCTCTTCTGCCAGTTGGCTTTGCTGTTGCAGTTAGACAGGAGGTAATGGGTTTACTCTTCATCCGTTTTCAGCCAGCAAAGTTCAGGAATAATCTGTCTTCCGAGACTAAGACTTCATGGCAATGAAGCTAAGAGTTTATCGCAAACAGCGTACATCAGTCCAGAACTGCTTCCATGTTTTTGTATTCTGCGACAAACTGTGTTATTACTAGTGTGTTCGGAGAAGACTTGTAAAATTTTTTGTGTTTTAATGGCAGCTTGCTGGGTTAGCATGCTGTTTGGTGTGTGCAGTTTGACACAGCTCATTTCCCTTCTTCCAGTCTGCTGGCTCTGGTGCCTGCCGGGTTGTGCTCTGAGCTGGGTCAGGGAATTGCCTCGGACTGAAAAAGAGGAGTCCGTTAGTAAGTCTCAACGGGAGACAAGCACGTGTCCCTGCAAATGCAAGGAGCTTTACGTATTTTTAAACTGCTGAACCGTGAGCAAGTGGCACCTTTACGACACAGATTGTCTGTTGTGCTCATCTTCTCACCTGTGATATTTTTTTCTTTCGCAGGACCCGTCGGGGCACAGCCCCTGCTCATGGTGCCCAGGCGTCCTGGCTATGGCACCATGGGCAAACCCATTAAACTGCTGGCCAACTGCTTCCAAGTTGAAATCCCAAAGATTGATGTCTACCTCTATGAGGTGGATATCAAACCAGATAAGTGTCCTCGGAGGGTGAACAGGTAAGAAGATGAAATTTTTCTTGTAAATTATACTGATACTGAAATTTTTAGGCCACAGAGGGACCTACTGAAGTAAATACAGTCTCTGAACGTTGGAGACCCGTATGCAAGTTCTCACAGATGTCTGTGAGACACGTAAGGAGCCTTTTCCAGGTTCTCTGATTCAGTTTGGTTGTGACCAGATGCTATGAAGTGGGCCAGCCATTAGTGGTCACAGTGCTTTGTGAGCTGCTTGGCAGGAACCTCCGTTCTTCAGGGCGGCATAAATCTGGTTTAGCTGTAAGCAGTTACTTGTTTTGGTTGCAGTACTGGCTGTTGAGCCATTTCAGTTAGCAGGAATCTGCTCCTGTGGGTGTTTTTATCCTCAGTTGACACTGAGATACATTGCAGTACTGGTTAACCTGAGGGGTGCCCTACTTTCATAGAATCACAGAAGGGTTTGGGTTGGAAGGGACCTTTAAAGGTCATCTGGTCCAACCCCCCAGTTTAATTCGCTTGAGTACTGTGGTTGGAAGCTAGTGACTGAAAGCCATCATTGTATGTAGAGAAGGAGACAGCCTTCAGCTGGAAAGCTTCCATTAGGAGTGGTGGTATGAAAGCACTGCAAACAGTTTTCCCCTTGTAAATAACACTTCATGCAGTCACCTTAGTATGTTTGAAATGCTCGGGCTTGGTTTGAGCTCCACCTGTCTCCTTCCTCTGTTGTTGCAGCATTTTGTATAGCACATTGTGTCTCACCTTATTTCCATGTCTGCTATGTGTTGGGGTCGGTTAAATCCCACGCTGGGGTACTTTATTTCTAGATTGCTGCTCAAATGGAGGGAATATTTTCATGTTCTGTATCCCTGTTCATTTACTGATCCAACAAACGGTACGTATTGAGTGCTGGATCCTTCAGCCTCAACAGAGTGCTAGTACAGCTTTTTATGTATGGGTTTTGTGTGTTTTCTCCTAAAGCTCTTAAATTCTGGGAGCCAGAGAAGCCTTCTCGGAAGGAGTAGTTAATTGAAAACCTGACATTAGAGCTATAATAATTTTTACTTTTTAAAGATTATAACATTTGGTATTTCCTGTATTTCTTCTCTGCATTGAATAATTTTTTAGGAGGAGTTACTTGTTAGTCTCTTGTGAAATCTATTTCACAAGTTGAAGTTCAGGGTAGCTGAAAAGCAATTTTTTCCCTCTTTTATCTGCAACTCTGTTCTTTTTACGTTTTAACAATACCATACTACTAGGGGCTTATTCTGGCTGGTGGGGTTTTTTCCCCCTGCTAGTTGCATACTGCGGTTATGAAGGCTGTATAAATACCTATGCAAAGCATTAATTAAAAGGAAATTAATAAATTGCTAAAATTGGGATGTAATAGTTCCACGTGAATTAATATTTTATGTAATCTTACTGTTACGAAAGGCTAATTTGCTACCGTATTGTTAAATGAAGAACACTTGTGAAGCCATGCTCACGAGGAGAATATAAACTGCTCTAGACTGACTGGTTGGTACGTCTGATTGTTCTTTTCAAGTGTGATCTTGTCATGAAGATAAATATAACTTCACTTAAAATCTGTAGTCTGAAACCACGTTTTTTGTCTGTTGCATGGTAATGCTTGATGAAAATAGACGAAGGGAGACAAAGGTTGAAGAATTCAGGTTGCTCCAGCAGTTGCAGTCTGTGGTTCTGTGTAGTTGTTTCCGTAACAGTGGAAGAAACTACAGATGTTTGAAAACAGTGCATTTGAAATAAGTTGTTTGAAAATAGCAACGAAATTTTATTTACAATCAAAAAGAAAAAAAAAAAATCCCTTTCGTGGTGCTGTTTGTAGGGTAATTTCAAGCTTGCTTCCAAACCCAAACTGTATGTTTGTCACAGCTTGTTTAGTTGGTTATGCTTTAGAGAAACGCTGTGTCGTCTGAAGTTTTCAGTTCGTGCTGAGAGAGGCGAAAGCATTTGGTCTGGGTTTGTAAAGTAACTCTGTGTGAAATGATCAATATTTTTGCTTACCTAACTAATGATTTCCTGAAGAGCATAGCTGCAGCTGGTACAACTTTTCATTCCTTCTGTGCGTCTCAGATTGAGTATCTAGCTGTTGCTTTTGACTTCTCTTAGGTTGTGTGAGCACTGGTTGTTTCCCAGAAGTGCTTTTTGTAGGCTGGAGTTAATTTTAAGTGCTTTTTGAGGTTTCTCATTCATAAATTTAGTTGTTGTAGTATAGCTGTAGTTCAGATGCATGTGTAACGAGTTGCTTTAGCAGTCATTTTCAAATGAAAGACTAATTTTTTTTCAAATTTGTCAGCAAATACAGTATGTAAATTATGAATCCTAATATAAGCTGTAGTTTAAAATCTGAAAGCTGAGGGTAAACCTTGCATGCATATTGGTTTTTTTCAAAGTAGGGAACCGTGAAATTGATTATTTAAAAATACTACTGCTTTACCGACTTTCATGTGTGTAAAAATGTGGCAACTGTTAGTTAGAGACTGCAAGAGCTTGTATAAATGAGCCTAATAAAAGAATATGGTGTCTGCTGGATGCATGACATGGAGAAGAGTGGCTTTCGTTAGTCTCAATTGCAGTTGGTGTAGTGATATACCTGCTTTGCAGAATTTTCCTTAGAAATTTATTTTTCCCTTTCTCTTGCATGCTGTGGCAGTTATTTCTAAGAAGTCAGTGGATTGCCACAGACTCAGCTATTCTGAAATAGTTTCTGACATCCTATCTGCGTGCTTGTATTTGGAATAAATAAGGTTTTAGTTCCTGAAGAGTTGCTGGGTTATTTTTTTTAAATTCGCCTGCACCTTTGTTAGCTTTTAGCTGTAGAGAGGCTTTAAAACCTAGTGTGTCTTCTTTTTCTTTTCACTTTCCTTTATAGCCATGCTCTTTACCGCTGTTTCCACTGCGTTGTAAACTGGGAAGCAGAAGGAGATGAAGAGCAGAGCTGCAGCTGAGAGCTGGCGTGGGAGTTTGGTTTTACAGAGCCTCTTGCTTTTTCTCCCTCCTGCTCTTCATCGCTGACTTTGATCCCTCTGCTTTTGTCACAGGTTACGTGACAACACGCGGCCACTGACAGAAACGGTTCCTTTTGCACACTTATCCCAGGGCATGGTGGAGCCGTGGACCAGTGCAGACTGGGATTTTCAGAGAGGATTGCCAAGTGGATATTTTGAAGTTGCTTAAGTGTATTGATGTGCTTTTAGCCAGTGAAATAATTTGGCTTCTGGGAGTTTAGTAACATAAAGTTACTTGTATCAAGAAGCTTCTTTCTTTATATTAGATTAAAATTTTATGGTTGTTTTTTCAAGTGTGATTTCAGTGCTTGTATTAGGTTACTATCTCCTTTATTGCCATCAACTTATAATATAATAAGTGAGGAGAATCTGTAATTGTGTGCAAATTCGATCAGGCTTTTACTTGGTTTTGTTGTAAAAACTCCGATTATTAAGGACTTAAAGCTAAGCCTTTTTGTGAGGGTACCTCAGTTTTATATACAGTGTAGGCAGAATTCAGAACTCTTAATTGAAGAGCAGATGAACGTTACAGGGTGGGCAGCACAACTAACTGTACCGCTTCCAGGAGCTAGCACAGCTTTCCCTTGAGTTGGCGCTCGTTTGTCACAGTGCGAGCTTGTGGGATTCTTCCAAGGTAAGCGTGTCCTTGCGTTGTACAATAAAGGTTTTACAAAGGCCTCGGTCATTCCTGAGACTGTCTGAAATAATTTCAGTAACAATATTTTCCAATATTTGAGCATTTGTGTTGATTCTAATTTTAATCTTCAGTGTTTATCTGTTACTGTAGTAAAACACAAGGTGTGTGGGAGCCAGTGCCAGTCTGATGCTTCTTTGAAAACATCTTCAATGTAAATATCCACTTTTCTAGGGAGGTGGTGGACTCAATGGTGCAGCATTTTAAAGTGACGATATTTGGGGACCGCAGACCAGTTTATGATGGGAAAAGAAGCCTCTATACAGCCAATCCGCTTCCTGTGGCCACTACTGGGGTAAGATAACTGGAAAAAAAGATACTTGTAACCATTTATTAGGGAAAAAAAAAGAAACAAACCCAACTTCTAATACTGCCAAGTGGAGAAAAACTGAAAGTAGTTTCCAGTCTCTGTATTGAAATGGAGTCCTAATGTATTTTCTGCAAATTCCCATGTGTGTAAATGTGCATGTAACAGTTGCATTCAGAATAGAATTTAGTAGCCTCTTTCTGTAGCAAAATCTATTAAAGACTCAGTTTTACAGACCATAATACATTATCTTATGATGAAGTACTATTAAAAAATCAAACCACAGTTTCTCTGGAATGAAGAGTTTTGTGATTCAAGATTACAAAAAATTGCGTGATCCTCTTCTGCTTGGTGAGGACCCACTTCTCTTTGTTTTGTGCATTAAAAATGTACTTTTATCAAATGTGCTGTGTCCTAGATGTCTGAGCTTTTGCGTCTTTGGCCCAGTTATGAGAAGAACTGGAAACTCAAGGCTACCAGACTTGAGATTAAACAACTGGTTTGCTTTTTTTTTTAATTCCTCCTCCACCCAGGTGGATTTGGATGTGACATTACCAGGAGAAGGTGGAAAAGATCGTCCCTTCAAAGTGTCAATAAAGTTTGTTTCTCGGGTGAGCTGGCACTTGCTGCATGAAGTTTTGACGGGAAGAACCTTGCCTGAGCCTCTGGAACTAGACAAACCTATCAGCACTAACCCTGTTCATGCTGTCGATGTGGTGCTACGACACCTACCCTCCATGAAGTAGGTTCACTGTCTTCCTGCGGTCTCTCTTTCCCTGAAGCATCCCCACTGGGAGGCCTTCATCCCTGTTTCTTCACAGGTGAAAAGAAAAAATGATGGTTCCCCTTGTGCAGCACAGCTGGTTAGCTGATCTGGGGAGATTGAGGCTAATTAACATTGAGGGTGTGTTTCTGTAGGCATTTAAACTCCGGAGCAGGTGATGTTTGTTTGAAAAGATCAGGAAACAAGAGACACTTAGGCCTTAATTGAAATACTGAGAGATTACAGTATGCTGTGGCTCTGCTTTCATCGTTTCTGCTCAAGTTGAGCCAAGTATTGTGCACTTGATGGCAGTGACTGTCTAAAAACACAAGTCTCTTTAATTCAGAGCTGTACCCGTGCGCGTGCTTCTCGTGTTTTAAGTGCACAGTTGAGATTAGATGCCTCTCTTGACAAAGTCTGTTATTCCTTATCTCAGCACCCTGAAATGTCAGAGAAGGCTGAATTAATTTTGCTTTATTTGATCAATGAAAGTTACTTTTGCAGTTTGATTGCAGACTTCAGAGAGTAGGATGGCTTTGCACAGGTGTTTTTCATTGGGTGAGACCGACTTTAAAAAATGGCTTGTGGTTTTATGGGAGCTGGTGTTCCTCAGCTACCCTGGATCGTAACAGAGACACGAGAGATGTTAACTCTGTACTAATGTCTGTCCCCTAGAAATGTGAGGGGGCGTGGAGGTTCGTGAGCAGCTGTTTACTACCTAACAGAGAAACATTCATTTTTCTACTTCGTTATTTCCACCACAGTTATTCCTTGTCTCAGTGTATGTTCTGTTCAAATATTCCCTAGTAAAACATGCAAAATGATATTTGAGAGTCAGGCCAGTGTATACAGTGCTGTTGTACAGAACCTGCCATGATGGAGATTGTACTTTCTTGAAGTGGAAGATCAGAAAGTACAAACTAACTCAGTTCTGGATTTGTTGGAAAAACTGAAAGTGGTTGTGCATTGCTAAAACTAGTAAATCTTTTGTCGAAGTTTAAAACCACTGCAATGGGAATGGCAATACAATGGTGTATTGTTTAAACGTGGTTCTAGGCACAGATTGCTGGTGCACGAAATAGAAAAAAAAGATTGCTCTGTGTTATAATCTTTATTACAGAGTTTCTTATTTGGAAAGCAGTAGCATCAATGTGTGGTCATCTCTTTCCCTAGGTATACGCCTGTGGGCCGCTCCTTTTTCTCGGCTCCAGAAGGCTATGATCACCCCTTGGGTGGGGGTAGGGAGGTCTGGTTTGGATTCCATCAGTCTGTTCGGCCTGCCATGTGGAAGATGATGCTCAATATTGATGGTAAGATGGGATTCGGGGTAAAGAATAATAGCAAACATGCCTCTAAGAATAAAAATGACCTTTCCATTCGGTTATTTTACTGTCACGTGTTTGAGTTTGTGGTACCACATTTCTGGGTGGTGATAACTTTTGGTGCAGTCTGCACAGAGGGATTTAGTAAACAGAAGCCATCTTGTACACTGGTTTTTTAATTCATGTTGTAAATAATAAAGAGTTAAAGCAGCCTGGGGTATTTTGCTGAAACTTACATCAGAATAAGAAAACTCAAACTTCAGTTGCTTTAGAAACAAGAGGTTTTCACCTGAAAAATACTTGTCTCATTGGTCAGTTTGAAGATTTAGTAGTTGTCTCTTGTAATATCGTTATGAGACACAGTAACTGTGAAGTTATGTAGACTGAAATTGTAATAATGAAGTGTATGTATGTATACATAGGCTTCCAGTTCAGCCAGTTCAGACCAGACCAATACAGCAAAAGCTACCTAGAAATCCAAATCTTTTTTTCTGGATTTGTCATCGTGTCAAAGTTTCAGCAGAAGTTTAACCTGCCATATCAAAAAATAAAAATTCCTATATAGGAAGGAAAAGCCTAGCATAGCTTGTTTTCCTGCTTAATTTTCTGAATTGGTACACCCGCAGTAACGGAGGCAAGTTGCTTAAGATGTGTCTCCATACAGCTGTCCGCGGTAGGTGTTGTTCAGCACTTCCAAGAAAACTCTGTAAAATGTATCACAGACGCTTTTGTGAATGGGGCTAATTGAGATGGGCTTTCTTATGCAAAATCAGATCTGCTTTGCACCACTTTATTAAGTCCCAGATGAATGCATCTGAGAGCAACTGGTTCTGTAAGCACCCTGAGTCTATTTAGTTGTTAAACCCCTATTGAAAAATGTCAGTGTTTGAGACGCAGGTGCTGCCTGGAGTTTTCTCTAATTCACATTCTGTTCTCACTGCCTGTTTGAAATGCTTTATAAACCCAAGGTAAATAGTCTGTCTTTTCTGCACTAGGTTAAGCACTCCAAGTCAGGTTGTGCTTAGCATCTGACTTGGAGCATAATAAAATGTTGCAGGTGATACTGAGCTTTCAGGATAAAAATTTGCAAGTCCGTGTGTTCTGATTTACTAAATTGTGGATGATACTGATGTTGACTTCAGATAGGTTTGTTCTTGTAAAATTGCCTTTCACACAGCAGCCATGGTGTAGCTGTTGTTTGAAAACTGAATGTACAAACCTTACCAGTCTGAGAAATAATCAGTACTAGTATCTGCGTGCTAGTTACCAGGATAACTACAATTCAGGTGGGACAAGAGTATTAATTTACACTAATTTCTGGTATACTGCACTATTACTTTCTGTGAAGTAAGTTTTTCTTATCAGCATTAGAAAGCGTAGTAGTTACTCATCCACAGAAATTTTTCAGTCCTTTCTGTGAATGAAAAACTTCAGAACTTTGTAAGCTACGAAGGCAGTCACTCTGTGTTGTGGTTTGAGGCTGTGACGATTGTGTTCAAATCCCATTGCCTGGTTTTGTTTTAGTTGTTTAACTCGTACGAGGTTCCCTGCAAACTCTGTTTCTGTGTCGCTCGTGTTGCTGTGGGAGACAAACCGCTCTGCCGGTCGCTGAGGGCGTCAGCTATTTGTGTTCATTCAGTAATCGACATCCGGAGGTGTTGGCCGGGGTGCGTCATGTAAAGTTGGCAGCCTGCTGAAGTGACGCATGTCTGGAGAATGTTTCGTTGTGTTAGCACGGAGATTTGGTGGGTTTGGTACATGAGATCTGGAAAACTACTCAAATCCTTGTCAAGTATTTCTTTTCTGCTGTTGCCATCTAAAGTTTTAAATGTATGGAGTAGTTTGATTGTGTTATCTAGTGCCACCTCACATTTCTTACTAAAAGATTGTTTCGGTTACTTAGAAATTTGTCAAGCAGATTGTTTATGGTCTTCCTTCCATGGGATGAGTCAACTGTCCTGTTTAAAACCAGTATATTGTCACTTAATGTGATTGCGTCACTGGTGTGCAGGGAGGGCGAGAGGTGGTGGTAGATCAAGGGCTGTGCTCACCACTCCGCTGAGGTAATTTGTGTATAGTCTCAGTAATTGAGCAGATCCTATCACTGACAAAATTATATTATATATTCAATAATCTTAGCTTTTTGTGTTAAAAAGTCTTCAGCAGAGATATATGAATACTGTCTCTGCTTGCAGCTCCGTACAGAGTCACAGAGAATGTCTCTCTGCGACATTACCACTCTCTAGAAATAAATGTTATCTAGGGAAAAACCCTTTCAAAACACCGAAATGCAAAGTAGTTGCGGGATGACTGTGCTGGAGGCTGTGTCACCGCGGGCCCTATGCTGGCTTTTTTATACTTAGTTGTTGCAGGGCTTGCTAATCTGTTTTTAAAAATGTGTGCTGCACAACATTTGCTTGAGGGTTACATGGAATTTTATAAAGCATTCACTTATATACTACTTCACAACATTCTGACTTGTGGTTTTTTGCACTTAATATTTTGCTCTTTTCAGTTTCTGCCACTGCCTTCTACAAAGCACAACCTGTAATTCAGTTTATGTGTGAAGTTCTTGACATTCATAATATTGATGAACAACCAAGACCTCTGACTGATTCTCATCGGGTAAAATTCACCAAAGAGATAAAGGGTGAGTAGGAACGTGTCTGTTCTGCCCCAGGTAACACAAGCTAGTTCTAAGGGACTGGTTTTAACTGGAAACCTCCTGGTTAGCATGCATCAGAGGGGCCTTAGGGCTGCCAGGAGAATGGCAGCATGCCCTCTTTGTAGTGCCAGTCCTGAATGAAACAATGCAGCTGTACAGAAATGAAAGATTAAAAATGGGATGTGTTCCCAGTGGCTTACAGGGAAATAGAAAGCGTGTGGTTTATTGTCTGGATAGAGGTGAGTGGCTGTTGCCTTCCTGGATGGCTAACCTTGTACAAGCAAGGGTCACTGAGGCCATCGTGGTGGCGTGCTGTACGTCTCCCGCTGTTTAAATGCTGAGGGTAAGTGAAAATTGATTTCAAAGCTAACATCATTGATTCTTTGAAAGTATGCTGTGGCAGTGACTTCTAGTAACCGATTGCCTTACGGAAAAACAAGTACCACTTGCTAACTTGCAGCTGAAGGCCAAATTCCATTCCAAAGTATTGGCATAAGCTGCTGGTTTGAGTACTTTCCCTCCATGGATGCTATTTTACTTTGTGTTTTCCCCTGTTCTTTCATTTCAATGTAACTTCCAGAGAAAGAAGCCTTAAAAGAGCTTGGCTCTTCAAAGCTCTGCTCTTAAACGCTTATGTGACCTCATGCAAGATTAGACTCCATTGAAATACTAGAAAGCAAACAAAATACTTCTGAACTATAGTCACAAACTGATGTGTCCATAGAATAGTCATTAGTGAGGGGAAAAAAACCCTTAAAGGCATTATTTTGTAGTAGTCCTGACATGCCTTCTGTTTACATCTACCCATCTTACTTCGTTTTGTGAGATGGATAACTGGAGAGTGAGAACCTGTCTCTGCTTGATCTTGGATGCCTTAGACACTTTGTTACCTGAGTCAGAAAATATTGTAAGGTTACCTTTGCTGTCAGTATTTGTTTTTACTGCTGTAGTATCTGGGAACGCCAGCCAAAATGCTGTGATCGCATGCAGTGAAACAAGCCCTGCATTAACGAGTTGGTGGTCTGCGCAGCTCTGTGGGAGGGCAGTGCCTTCTGTAGTGTCGCAGCAGATAATGGGAAAGCGGTGAATGGGTTCCAGATATCTCTGTGTTCACAACCTTTTCTGCTTGGCCACAGTGCTTCATGGTTTCTTTTTTGTATTTCCTTTTCATGCTATATCAGGGCAGTGGTAGTTTACTTTTGATTATGCCATCCTGTAAGCAATGCTGATGTTAATGTTGCAGTTAGTTCTGTCAGGAATCAATGAAGTACAGTTGGTGGTACTTTGTCTCTAGTAAATTAAACTCAGTATCTGCTGTCTGGTACTTAGGGACCTGGGTGGATGTGGAATACTCAATCTGTGGTCTACAATCCACACCAGCCTCAAAAGGACAAGTCATCCAGCTGCTTTCTCAGAAGCTTTTACTACTAGACTGTAGGTTGAATCCTTTGGGTAATAAGGCTCTGTTTTCGAATGCCTTTTCTTCCATGGGACTAGGGAAAGACATAACAGCGTGTCTGTGCTATGTGGCCTTTGTGTGATAAGCTCAGGCCTTCCAGCAGAAATTGAGTCTGCTCTCTGTGTGCAGTACAGAGCCTCTGGTGCTGCTTTTGGACAAGGCTGCTTTTGGACAAGGTCTTCAGCTTCTCAAAATCTAAAGTTAAACTTGGTCAGTGAAATTAAAGAAAATTACAGGCTGAATGTGGACACAAAGCTAGAGGGAAAAATGACCGATAAAGCAGAAGTTTGGTTTTTAATTTCAGTTCTATTGGAACTGCTGGTTTTAAGAGGGATACAGCGTTGAGAATGAGAACAAAAGAACATGGTGAAAACAGCCACCTGTGTCTGAGATGAGTCACATGCCTGTTAAATGAAACTGCTACAAGAAATTCAGATTGCATTGAACTTTAAATATTATACATTATGGTTTGGTTTTGAAGATAATACCTGGTTAGTCAGAAGCCAAACTATAATGAAAGCAAAATGTTTACAGAATAATTCCTTACGTTGTGCTGTTTGACGCTGACCATCAAAGCTGTTGGATTAGAACATGGTTTATTATAGGAAACCTGTGTGAATTTTGTGTAGTTATGATGTCAGAGTTTTTGGTACTTTTGTGCAGGTCTAAAGGTAGAAGTGACTCACTGTGGAACGATGAGAAGGAAATACCGTGTTTGTAACGTAACAAGGCGTCCTGCAAGTCATCAAACGTAAGATGCTTTTTGTCAGAGCATAAAATGTGTGGTAGCTTAACACTGAAAGTGTAACGGGACCTAATATTTTATTAGCTTTGTGGATGGTGATGCTTGCCAACTAAAATTTCTGTACTTTTTATTAAAATGTATGTCTCTTCAGCTTTCCTTTACAGTTGGAGAATGGTCAGACTGTGGAGAGAACAGTAGCACAGTATTTCAGAGAGAAATACAACCTCCAGCTGAAATACCCTCATCTTCCTTGCCTACAAGTGGGACAAGAACAGAAACACACCTACCTGCCTTTAGAAGTAATGACCTTACTCTGATAAATCCACTTGTTTATTGGGAGAATGTGTAATTCTGCAAAATGCTAAGAAGTAGTGCACTTTGCAGCACGAGCATGTTTATGTATTTACATGTTTGTTATTCTTTCATTTCACTAAAGCCTATCTACATTTTTAAAAGTACTTTAAAGTTGAGAACTATGAGGAAGAAGTAAGCAGTTGCTTTTATGCATTGGAGGGGTGTTTTGTAGTAAGAGTATTGTGTATGTATGGTATGTTTGGATTGTTTAAGTGCTCCTGTTGTGTATTGATGCTTCTGATTTCCTTTCAGGTGTGTAACATTGTCGCTGGCCAGCGGTGTATCAAGAAGCTAACGGACAATCAGACATCGACGATGATAAAGGCCACCGCGCGGTCTGCTCCGGACAGGCAAGAGGAAATCAGCAGATTGGTTAGTTCTTGAATTTCAATTCACTGTGATACTGCTCACTAAATGACCCTGGGCTAGATTACACTACTGCAAAAACTTCTTGTATGACCAACCTACTCTTTTCATCCCTTCCTTCTAGCCCTTTAACTTAATGGATTTGAACTTCTTTATAAAATAGGATTTATTTAAAATAGCTTGCAACAATAGCGTGAGCCCAGCAGTATGGGCTCTTCTGTTATCATCCTTCCAGTTACGTCCAAGCAGGTGTTGGAACTCCTCAGGACTAGTAGTCCAGTGTTTTGCTGTATTGGCCCCTCAGGGTTTTTAAACAAATTTGTGAAATGGACGTGAATTTTAGTGCCCAAACTCATGAAAGCAAGATTTCATTCTAGGTACTTTTCCTATCCTTGATTCCTGTTGATATTTGAACACCATACTTCTGTGGTTATTACAGGACGCTCACGTTTGTAGCCGTGCTAAGTACTTTTAAAATCATGAGCTAGACTCTGAATGCTTGAGTCTTGAGAATTTCCCATTTTTTTTTTCTGTTCCTGATTTGAAGATGGTAGCATCACTCTAACATGACTTAATTTTAATAGGCACTGAAAACAAACTCGAGCAACTTGATTTGTCCAGAATCATACAAGGAATCTGTAACAGGGTAGAAGAATTATTCTAGGTCTCCTGAACCTCAGTCTTGTGCTTGAGATGTTTGACTGCTTTCTTTCCTACATGCTAAATGTTTTCACCTGAAAACTCAAATATCTTTTCTTGGTGCTGAATTCTAAACATCAGTGGGTTTTCTGACTTTAAATATTATAAAACTTGAATATTTTTAGTTGAATGTTCTGTAAAACAGCTTTTATTTGAAACTGTCTGTTTTTTTAGCTGAGAAGTTATTTGTCAATATTTTCAAATTAAAATAAGACTGGTCTGGAAGATACAGAAGACGTCAATGTGCAGTAATAAAAGGAATTAATTTATTTAATCTTGGCCGTGCTTGTCTCTAAAGGAGAATGCTTTTTGATCTAGCCTGTCAGTAAATAAAATGCTCTTGAATAAGCACACTGCAGATTAGGACTCAAGTAAATAGGGGAACCGGAAAATCTTAGCCATTATATCTCATGCTGTTAGTTGTTTTCACTGAGGATGGGTTGGTAGTGTTGAGCAGTTCAATCTGAGCCGTTTTCAATGACGAGGGAATTGTCGTAGAACACTTCTGCAGCATTCCTGTTAGTCTTTTGCTTGTAATATGAATTACAATTGGGTACTTCTGTAATATGGAAAAACTCTTCCTCTAGGTGAGAAGTGCAAATTACGATGCAGACCCATTTGTTCAAGAGTTCCAGTTCAAGGTCCGGGACGAGATGGCCCATGTGACAGGGCGCGTGCTCCCAGCGCCCATGTTGCAGTACGGAGGACGGGTGAGGTTTTCGCTTTTCCTGTTGTTTCTCTTTCGAAGAGCGATTTCCCGTGCACATTGACTATTGTCGTCAGTTCAGCTGCATTGTGCAATACAGGAATCAGAGTTTGAATGGTAAACTTGGTTTTGTTATCCTGAAACTGAAAATAGCATAGGCTTCTCTTTTCAGTCACTGGAATAATACCTGTTGCTTTTGTTTCCACAGAACCGAACAGTGGCAACCCCGAGCCATGGAGTATGGGACATGCGAGGAAAGCAGTTTCACACCGGCGTTGAGATCAAAATGTGGGCTATAGCTTGCTTTGCAACACAGCGACAGTGCAGAGAAGAAATACTGAAGTAAGGCATGTCGTGGTTCAGGGTTTGGCCTGTTCTCTTAATGAAGCTGTCTTAGTGAAAACATGAACATAGGACCTGGTTTTAATTACCTAAGATGTTGGGGAGAGAATCCAAGCTTTTTTGCTTCCTTGCTGGAAGCTACAATCAAAACACTGTACATGGGTACGCTGTGGGGTTTTGGGCCTGTGACATTGCTGCTTTGTATATCGTTCCTTCTAGCATCCTGAATGAAGTACTAAAGGTGTCTAAACTTGTTTGTTGGGTTGTTTTTTTTTTTTTTATTTTGGCCGATGGTGTTT
>WHYT01016145.1:73480-91891 GCA_009806455.1 Tetrax tetrax
GACTGGTCTGGAAGATACAGAAGACGTCAATGTGCAGTAATAAAATTTATTTATTTAATTTATTTAAATTAAATTATTAATTTATTTAAATTAAATTATTAATTTATTTAAATTAAATTTATTTAAATTAAATTAAATTTAAATTAAATTATTAATTTATTTAAATTAAATTATTAATTTATTTAATCTTGGCCGTGCTTGTCTCTAAAGGAGAATGCTTTTTGATCTAGCCTGTCAGTAAATAAAATGCTCTTGAATAAGCACACTGCAGATTAGGACTCGAGTAAATAGGGGAACTGGAAAATCTTAGCCATTATATCTCATGCTGTTAGTTTATATCTCATGCTGTTAGTTGTTTTCACTGAGGATGGGTTGGTAGTGTTGAGCAGTTCAATCTGAGCCATTTTCAATGACAAGGGAATTGTCGTAGAACACTTCTGCAGCATTCCTGTTAGTCTTTTGCTTGTAATATGAATTACAATTGGGTACTTCTGTAATATGGAAAAACTCTTCCTCTAGGTGAGAAGTGCAAATTACGATGCAGACCCATTTGTCCAAGAGTTCCAGTTCAAGGTCCGGGACGAGATGGCCCACGTGACGGGGCGCGTGCTCCCAGCGCCCATGTTGCAGTACGGAGGACGGGTGAGGTTTTCACTTTTCCTGTTGTTTCTCTTTCGAAGAGCGATTTGCCGTGCACATTGACTATTGTCGTCAGTTCAGCTGCATTGTGCAATACAGGAATCAGAGTTTGAATGGTAAACTTGGTTTTGTTATCCTGAAACTGAAAATAGCATAGGCTTCTCTTTTCAGTCACTGGAATAATACCTGTTGCTTTTGTTTCCACAGAACCGAACAGTGGCAACCCCGAGCCATGGAGTATGGGACATGCGAGGAAAGCAGTTTCACACCGGCGTTGAGATCAAAATGTGGGCTATAGCTTGCTTTGCAACACAGCGACAGTGCAGAGAAGAAATACTGAAGTAAGTATGTCGTGGTTCAGGGTTTGGCCTGTTCCCTTAATGAAGCTGTCTTAGTGAAAACATGAACATAGGAATTTTAATGAGTGTTTACCTGGTTTTAATTACCTAAGATGTTGGGGAGAGAATCCAAGCTTTTTTGCTTCCTTGCTGGAAGCTACAATCAAAACACTGTACATGAGTACGCTGTGGGGTTTTGGGCCTGTGACATTGCTGCTTTGTATATCGTTCCTTCTAGCATCCTGAATGAAGTACTAAAGGTGTCTAAACTTGTTTGTTGGGTTGTTTTTTTTTTCATTTTGGCCTATGGTGTTTCAAAGATGTACAGCCTCCAGGTAATGAATGTTTTCAAAATGCTGCTTTACAAGGTATTTGGAATTGTCTTTGTTTGAGTAACACAGTTGTTCTGTCCTGTTCTGCTTTGGTGACTGTGGGCTGTTGCTACTCCAAAAATTCAAAAAAACTTCTCATCTGCAGGGGTTTTACAGACCAGCTGCGCAAGATCTCCAAAGATGCAGGGATGCCGATCCAAGGCCAGCCCTGTTTCTGTAAATACGCCCAGGGCGCGGACAGCGTGGAGCCCATGTTTCGACACCTCAAGAACACCTATTCAGGGCTTCAGCTCATCATTGTCATCCTGCCAGGGAAAACGCCGGTGTACGGTAAGGGAATACCTCTGTCTTTACCTGTTGGGTCAGGTATCATTCCGAGAAATCTCCTGCCCAGCACATGTTAGAAAATTCTTCAAGACCTTTCTGAGATCTAAAGAATGGTCTTGAATTGATTTTAAGCAGATCTGAGCATGCAGATAAGTTGGAAGTTATTTTGCAGAGTATGTACATTTAAGTTATTGTGACATAAGATCAAAATACAGCAATAATTTCAAATGGACTCAAGTTGTATTTGCTCCGCAGCGGAGGTGAAGCGTGTGGGAGATACACTCTTGGGAATGGCCACACAGTGTGTTCAAGTGAAGAATGTCATTAAAACGTCTCCACAGACCCTGTCAAATCTGTGCCTGAAGATTAATGTTAAACTAGGAGGAATCAACAACATTCTTGTACCTCATCAACGGTGAGAATCTTTGTGGAGGCTGATCTGGGTTTTGTTTGAACAGACGTGATTTGACACTCAGCACCCAAAATTTAAATGCAGCCAAATTTTAAGCTGGAGTACTCTTTTGGTAATAGCATGTGATATTGGAAGTAGAATTAAATTTCTTGTAGCATGGACTCTGGGTGGTTGTTGGCCCCTGAGTTAATCTTAAGCCAAGGTTCTTTCCAAATGTTTGAGTATCAAAAATTTTAAGAGAATCTGCATATCTAAAGATGTTGAAATACTAAAATATTCAGAAGTTGTCTGCAGGTTTAGGAGCACACAACGCATCACAGAGGAATGTAACTCTTGGTTAGCCTATCAATGTGCTGTTAATAAGGGTAGAAGAATACTGGAGGCATCTTACTTCTCTCACTTTTACAAGCTGGATAATTCAGCTCACGCTTGTTCTTTGTGTGGCTTTTCTCTGTGCTCTATTTGTATGTAAGTTCCAATTGCTTTGATGCCTTCAGTGAGAAAGTTTGAGAAGTCCAGCCCACGTGTGCTCCCATCTTTTTCACATGGATCGTTCTGGAGAAGCACAAGTCGTTTGGTCCCAAAGACTAGACATTCCGATTGCCTCTAACATCTACTAGAGCGTATCTGTTCTTTGAGTGGAAATATGCATAATGCAAGATAGCAAGCCAGAAAAACTTGGAGTGCAAGTCTTAAGAAATCTTTTTGGGGCTTCCTGAGAGCTTGGAATCAAAGTTTAAATGAGAAACAATGATGCATGGAAGATTTTGCAGGCAATAGGTGACCATCCTGCTGCTTAAATGCCGTAAGCCGGCATAATGTGTGTGCTGCTGCACCCAGCTGTTTGTTTCATGGCTGCTGTGGCACCAAACTGGTGCTTCGCTGACCTCCAGGCACTAGTGTGATCAACCCACAGAATGATAGTTTCTGTAAGAAGCTATCTGTACCGTTCAGGTGTAGCTCTGTAGCTCTCCACTAGAATCATGCCACAGTTACATGGCAACATATTTTGGAAGGACTGCCATGGTGATTTCAAAGTTCACATCTTGTGCACAAAGACTTCATTGTTTAGGTTTGGCCACAGTACCTGATAAGAGACTTCTCTGTGCAGCTTAGCTGGAATAGAAACAAAACCCCATGTTGAGCAATAACCTTGCACCAACTGTTCGTCTAGAAGTGTGACTTACCACTTTTTTCTTTTTGAAGACCTTCTGTGTTCCAGCAGCCAGTGATCTTTTTGGGAGCCGATGTCACTCACCCTCCTGCTGGAGATGGAAAGAAGCCTTCCATAGCTGCTGTGAGTTTTATTAAATTAGCATTGTGTTTCCATCTCGGGTAAGTGTTAGAATAGTAAATGCAATGCATGGACTATGTCTACATCAGATATTTTTCAGGACTTATCCCAGTTCTTTGAACACATCTCCAATGTTAATACAAATCATGTCTTTAAAAGAGGAACACTGCTTGATACCTCAGACTGGTTTCTTAGCTTTTTAATTCTTAAGTCAAGGTTAAATGACAATCATGGTAATACATTTCTCTAAAATATTCTAAAGGAAGTAATATATCTTTGTGATGTTAGTTAATAACATTTTTATATTTTTAAAGGAT
This sequence comes from Tetrax tetrax, assembly GCA_009806455.1. Classification (NCBI taxonomy): domain Eukaryota; kingdom Metazoa; phylum Chordata; class Aves; order Otidiformes; family Otididae; genus Tetrax; species Tetrax tetrax. The sequence continues at coordinate 77,140 of WHYT01016145.1, forward strand.
AAAAATGTAATTAAAGGCCTTATTTGGCAGGAATGTTTTTGATATTCTTACTTTCTGTGTTGGTACAGTCCAGGAGATCAGGGTGGTCATTGGATGCTTGGTCAGTCCCTTCCTGTTTTGTCCCCTTATGTAGATTTGATCTTAGAGCCTTTACTCATGTGATCTTCCCCTGAAGGTTGTAGGTAGTATGGATGCTCATCCAAGCCGGTACTGTGCCACGGTGAGAGTTCAGCGACCCCGGCAGGAAATCATCCAAGATCTAGCCTCCATGGTGAGAGAGCTTCTCATCCAGTTCTACAAGTCAACACGGTTCAAGCCCACGCGTATCATCTTCTATAGGGACGGGGTCTCTGAAGGACAGTTTCGACAGGTTGGTTCCTTTCTGGGTTTCTCGAAGGACTGTGTTACTATCTGACAGTTCCACTTGTCATATTTGAATGGCTGTACTGTTAGAGTTGCTTGCAGTTACACCAAGATACCACAAAACCACTGAGACTTCTAAGGAGAGAATTTCTTAAGTGTGTTGGGTAAGAAAAGTTGCAACTTCTTTCCTGTCTGGGAAGGAGAGGTTTTAGAACTTGGGAAACAGTATATTTCTAAGTACTTCCTAAGATAACTAATTGTGTGGCAAAGTTGCACTTAGTGTTCACTACAAACCATTTATTAGATGATGTGTGTAGAGTACAATGGAAGGAAACCTAAACAATTATTTTTCTTGTGCTTGTAGGTTTTGTATTATGAACTGCTAGCCATCAGAGAAGCCTGCATCAGTTTGGAGAAAGATTACCAGCCTGGAATAACCTATATTGTGGTGCAGAAGCGACATCATACACGATTGTTCTGTGCTGACAGAACAGAAAGGGTAACCACTGCCCTCTCTCATAGTAGCCGTGCGTGAAAAACTTGATGTCAAGCACTTGGGCTGCTTGAGAAAATACAGCATGGGCTTCTCTGTCAGTCTGATTGTCTCTTCGTTCAGGGAAGATGTTGAATTGATAAGCACAAAATGTGCCCCACACATTTGTTGTGTTGCACATTGATAGCAGTCTGTGTCAGTGAACTATAGGTAATACTCGTGTGACTAGGAGCGAGTCTACAGCAATTGTAGAGAAGAGAATACAAAATGATGGAACCCTTAACTTTTCTTCTGAGTGAGTCGATCCAAACTCAGGCTGACAATTCTAAACAAATGTGTGTGCAACTCTTCTGTCTTTCTGAGATTGAAAGTTCTAAAGTGCTGTAGGTGCAGTGTTCTGTGCTGAGGTGGTACAGAGCTGTACAGCGTTTTCACCAAACATTCTCAGCTGCTGTAGCGACACATGTCAAACAGTACTGAGGCAGATCATTCGCTGAAACCTTGCATGTGTTGAATAGAAACTTGTGTTTTTAATTGCAGTTGAGATGCATAAACAGTTGTTAGCTGCACTTTTTAACAAAACCTTTCCTCTAGGTTGGACGAAGTGGCAATATTCCAGCTGGAACAACTGTAGATACAGACATTACACATCCGTATGAGTTTGATTTTTACCTCTGTAGCCATGCTGGAATACAGGTACGATGGTTTGTTCTGGAGTAAAGTAAGTGCAAGTCAGTTGTTTAGTAGAGGACTTCTAAGAGTTCCTAGGATCTGTACTCAGTACTTGTTCGTGGTCTGTAAGGAAGTGTTCAAGTACTGATGGTGAAAGCGTGTCTCTGGGGGGAGCCCTGACGTGAGTGATGTAAAAATCTGATTCAGCATAATGCCAAAGAACGGTACAACTCCTGAACCTGTAGGAAAGACGACACTGTGTGGAAATCAGGCAGTGTGTGTTTTTATATAGAGCTCTGGGTAACTTCTGAAATACTGGAGCTGTTTCTAGTGTTCATACTTTAAGTTAGGGTGCTAACGAATTGGAAGGCGTTAAAGGCAGCAGTTATTTCTCTGGGAAATGCGTCTCAGTGAGAAACGGTTTTACTTGAAGGTAGTTAAGAGGTGGTGTAATCGTGGTTTAGTCATGATGGGAGCAGGTTTTGATCACTGAGGGTTATCTAGAAGGCATGTGGGTTTTTTTTCCAAGCAACAATAATTAGAGTAACATAAGCATATAAATGTTAGCCTACTTATTCATCTTAATTAAATACATTTTGGGCTGACATAAAAATGAATTTTCTTTGGCTGCTGTTACCTAGGAGTTCAGGCCCTTTCTGAACTTAAAAATCTGACTTGATTGTATGGAAAAACGAATAATTGAATTTGTGTTCCCTCCTCTTAGGGTACCAGCCGTCCCTCACACTATCACGTTTTGTGGGATGATAACTGTTTTACTGCAGATGAACTTCAGCTGCTGACTTACCAGCTCTGCCACACGTACGTGCGCTGTACTCGGTCGGTTTCTATACCTGCACCAGCGTATTATGCTCACCTGGTAGCATTCAGAGCACGATACCATCTTGTGGACAAAGAACACGACAGGTAAGTGACAATGTGTGCTTAACTGTTTGTCCTGTTGGTCTTTGCTCCGTTGGCAGGCATGAAGCCATCTGACTAGAGATAATTACTGCTTGTTTTACAGTTAATTTTTGTTACCTCTGGGTCTAATCTTAAGATCATCATTCCTGACAGCAGCTGCTCAGTATCGGACGAGAGTGAGTTGTAGATTCTACAGAATAACACTCAGATTAAAAGAATTTAGTTTAATAGAGTATTCCGTCATTACTTTGACGTGGTCTGAGGGAATTAAGCCATGCATTTAGTTTTTTGCTTTAGAGTTACAGGAGTCCTGAATGAAGCAAATGCTAAGTGCTTTCCACTTATCTCAGTCTGCTTTGTACCTCTGAACTGTTTTATAACCTTCAAGCCATCAATCTATTTGTAACAGGCTTATTTTTAGGTGAACTGAACAGCTAAGGTAAAGAGATTTGTCAGAAGCCTTGGGGTTGCTGGGTGAATGGAGAGGTAGATTTTTCTTATTATCCAGCTCTATTACTGTTGTGCTATTGCTCTCCTAAATGCTGAAGAGATGTGAAGGTGGCTTTTTGATCTAAATTAGTACGATTCACAGCCCTGCTTGTCTTTTCCTCTCCTTTCTGCAGTGCTGAAGGAAGCCATGTTTCAGGACAAAGCAATGGGAGAGATCCACAGGCCCTCGCGAAGGCTGTACAAATTCACCAAGACACCTTACGCACGATGTACTTCGCTTAAGTCAATAAAATGGGAGCATACTCACGGAAAGGAAGAACTGAAAAAAATTAAGCCACATACAATGTATGTTTCCAGTGGGGTTGGTTTATGGGGTGTGCCTCTGATCATGCTGAATTTGACACTGTGCAGGGGCGAGAGGCTAACCCTTAAATTGACACAAGGAAGATTGTTTACTTCATTGAGGAACACAGCACTATTATGCAATATGAAACCAGCCAACTGCTTTTTTGGCGCGGTCTCCTGTAGGAAGCACCGCCATCATTATTATTTTTTTTATTTCTCGTAGTTTAACCCTCTTATGCCTTTACCTCAAGTTGCTCGGCAGCACAACTATCTTTGCAAAAAAAAAAAAAAAGTAATAAAATAAAAAAAGTCAATGGTGTAATTTAAAAAAGAAAAAGCAAACCACCTTTATAGGAACAATCACAATGATTGTTTGGGGGAGAGAAGTGTGCAAAAAAAAAAAAAAAGGTTTTTTACCCCACTGCATTGAGGAATCTTTCTCTCAGTATTGCCATCAGCCATTCAAATGTGAACATATCCAGGTACATTTGAATGTACAGCACTAGCTAGAAAAAATTGAAGGGGGAAGATGTTTTGCACACTAATCCAGTAATTTGAACATAATTTAGCCAACTGCTGCCTTTGTGTCTTTCTTCACAGCTTTGGAGTTCTCAGCTCCAATAGTTCCCTTTGAAAAGCAGAGAAGCTAGTGGTGTTACGTGCAGGCAGTAGTGATCCAAACTCGTCTTGCTCCCTGGTGAATTTACTAAAGCTGCTGTTTTACCTAGTCCAAAAGTTTCAATTATTTTCTATCTGGCAAGTCAAATATGTTGAAACTTTGCACGAAATCAGATGTCCCAGCTTTTATGGGATTACATATAGTAAACACCAGAACTGAACCTTCAGAGCTAAAGTCTTTTTGGACAAAAGAAAAATGCTAGTTTACTTGCTGCCTCTCACACCTTAATGTGATTTCATATGTATGTGTTTTTGAAGTTTAGCTTCCTTTTGTTTCTTTTATATTTATTAGAGTAATAATAATGCTTTAATTTAATTATTACAGAACATATGGTCAACATCAACTTTTATTTTTTAGAAATGTAACCATGTTTATTTTTAAAAAACTGACAACTTGTTTTGCTATCTTTTAGTGCAATAAGCGTTCTAAAGGCAAACTGTGTCCATTGAGCTGTACTAAAGCAGTGTTTGTACCACTAACTGTGGAAGAATGGACACCTCCATGATTTTAAAAAGGACAAAGTAAAAGCCTTAATTTTGAAAGGAAAGTTTTATAGTCAGAAGGAATCTTGAATTTTCCTTTTTTAAATCAAAAAATAGCAAAAATGCTTCTAGAATTCTGCAAGCTTTACTTGTTGCTGCAGTATTTTGATTTAACAAAGGAATTGGCCGTATTTTTGGCTTTGAAATGTGGAGGATATTTGAATTAAATGGGAAGGGTTTTTTATTAAGATCTAAGTTTTTACATGCTTAGTTAAATCTATTTGACGTCAGGAAAATGTCTGGAATTAATAAAAGTTTTTAGGCTTTTTTCCTCTTTGATAATGACTTTCCTTTTAAAATTAAGTTACTGGTAACTTCATTTCACTTTGCAAATAAAGAGGGCTGGGATAGTTCTAACATGTTAAATCACTGAAATGTGAAACGGATTAATGGGACTCTTTCATTCCACTTTAAAGGTAAAACAATATTTAAGATGTCAGAGATGAGCGTTTATTCAGTGAAGGGACTGGGGAGTTTTGCACTTTGTAAACTCGTGAACTGCATTTTTGACTGTTTTTATTTGCACTGGTTCATAGTATATATACTGCAGATCGTTTGTATGGGCATTGCTGTTATCCCAGCCCTTCTGAACTCCACCTGCTCTCACATGAAAACCAGTGGGTTAGTATGCGTAGCTTGTCTCCTGCCATTCTCATCAAATCTGCTGTTAGCCAATATACTGTATTTTGAGCCTAAAAATCTGAGCCTATTTTGCTTCAACAGGCATGAATCTCCCCCGTTTTGTTTTTTTTCTGCCAGAAAACAAAGTACTGTATTTTATGCATCTGTATATTGTACTGAAATGTACGTAGTGCTGTTCACAACACTGTCTCAAAGAGCTTTACTAAACCGTTAGTGTATGTACATATTTATCTCCCGATATCGAGGAAGATAATGTAAAAAGACTAACTTTGCAAAGTTAAAATTGCACTGGAAATAGCGGTGACGGTGGGCAGTTGGCTGGTGGCTCGGGGGCCCTCGCAGAGGAGGTGGCAGGGGGATCAGGGGACACTCGGCGGGCCCTGGGGTCCGCGAGTCGCCGGGCTCCTGCGAGCCGCGCGCCGTGCTCAGCCGCACCCGAGAGCCGGGACTGGCCCCGCCGCGCTCTGTGATTTCTTAATGCACTTACCTTTCAGCGCCTTCGGACAAACCTGCGGCAGGGAGGTCGGTGTAGCTACGTACTGTGATGGGTTCTGAGTCAGATGGGTTCTGAGTAAGTCTCTCCAATGTCATTTCTTGGGCTGTGACCTGACCGGTTTCTCTCAGAAGCACTCTAGCTAGGAGTTCTGTTTATTAAAGGTTCAGTTTAGGCTTTTTACAGAAAATTCTTTTAAAATAGAGAATTTTTTAAAAAAAAAACCAGTCTATTTTACAAAGACTTTTTGTGGATTTCTGGCGGTTAGATGGAAATTCCTTTTTAAAAAGTCTTTTAACACTCCTTTCAAAGACACTGTATGCTTCTCATCCTGCCCACGCTCAGTGGCTGTGATTTGAGGAGCTTTTTTGCTTGCTACTTTCACAAAAAAAAAAAAATTAAAGAAACTTCATTGGGAAAGTGACTTAAATTACTTGCTGAGCTAGCATTTTACCTGGTTTTCATGTGAAGAGTATTTGGAAGTTTTAATCTCTGTTCTTGGTTTTGCAAATATCTACGTAAAGTGCCGATACTTATTTGTATTACGATATCAAGTTACTGGCGTTGTGAGGGCCACACATTTATGATGCTGTAGCTGCTATATTTATTTAAACGGAGATGGACAATTACTGCACTAAGGAATGAGGAGATAAGCAAGGAATCAAGGTTAGTTAGATATCTTGTTTTTTTTTTTTCAAAAGAGAATTAATGGTGTGAAATATCAAGTGTAACAAAGGGTGCTGTCATTTTAACCGAGATTAAATAGCCAGATATTCTTCCTTTGTTTAAAAACATATATATTTTGATGTTTGCAGTTTGGGGGTGGGGGGTTGGGGTAAATGGTACCTCATCTGTGGTGGCAGTTTCCAGTATATTTTCAGAGTATATGGATTTCTTTTATTTTTGTACCTGCTCTCCTTTAAAAAGAAAAAAAAAAAAATCTCAAATTTTATGTGCTGTTTGGGGAAATCTTGAGTGGTATACCAGATCCCCCTCTCTTGCTGGGAGCTGTCTATATGTTGTCCAAAGAGAGATGCGGGCAAAGGCTGACGGTTTACTTACTTTGCAGACGTCCTGGCCTCGTTTATACGCCTGTCTAGAGAAACGGTTCCTGTCTCCTACGACACTGCACCGAGACCTCACTTGTACTTAACAAGTGCCACTAATTGCTTCCGTGGTGGGAGCACGCACAAGGGCCCCAGCGCTGGGCTGGGGAAGGAGCACCGGCCGCGCGGACCTGCAGCGCCGGTGCCGTGCCGGCGGCGGATCCACTCCCCGGGGCTGGCGGCGGCGCCGCTCTAACTCAGCGGAAAGCCTTGCCGAAACCTGCGATCTAGCGACCGGTAGATCCAGATTTGGAGAGAAGTAGAGTGTTTTGTAGTTGAGGCGTTAAACTTGCAACATCTGCTAACAGAATGAGTCCGCTGTAAGTAGCTTTTTTTTCTTTGTAGGGCACTTCCGCTGTGGCCATTTTACTCAGGATCGCTGTATTACTGTTAAATGTGTCATCTGGTTAAACACATCCAAAAGTTATTTTTATAGGGTTCCTTTTGGCATCCTTTTGGAAGTTTGGCCACAGAAATGTTTTTCAGGAGTAAAATGGGTTTCTGGAAGTTGTCAGTCAAATTATTTCCAGATGCTATTGGTCCTAAACTATTTTCACTTCTCATTTTTGTCCTATAAAACGCTCAACATGAGATACCAGATAGTCATCTTCTGTACAAATTCCAGCTACGAATAGTGGTTTTCTACTAGTCTTGAAGTCCACTCTGGTGAAATTCCAAGCTCAGCCTACACTTAAAAAAGCTTGAGGCCTCTTTTTAAGCTTTCTTCATATCTTACCCTCTTTTGATATTTTCCCCATTTTGGGAACTGAGGGTTGAGAACCTTACTCGAAGCACTTTTATAACCAAGGAATCAAAAGTTCGAACTACGTGTGTTGAAACTATAAATTCAGTTTTTAGAGATCGTTATTTCTAGACGGCCATGTTACTCTGGTCACGCCAGGCAGGTACTCTGTCCCTTTCAATGCTATGCAGTTTTGTGGCTGCTACTGGCAGATTGATTTGATCCAGTGAAAAAATCCATAGGGATGTCAAAGGGAAAGATTCCTGTCTTTCTTTTCTGCCCAAAGATGGTACTTTAGATTGATACTGGGTGTTAGGAGATCATTTTTGTTTCGGCACATGTTTAAATAAAACTCCACTTAGCCAATTCACTCGTTTTGTGTAAACCTGAAAAGATAGTGGTTAGAGCTTGAGCTCATTGATGCTTTCTGCTAGTAGAAGATTTTGTACTTTCAGTAGTTGAGGTGTGAACGAGATGGGTTCAGGATCCTACATTTTGCCTCCCTAGCAGAGTCTCAAGAATCCTGATGTCTATGACACTAAAGCAAAACCAAATTGTTGTCCCTGAGTAGGCGAAGGTGCGTATGGAGGGGAAGGAATTGTAAGGGAGAGGCTTGCGAGGGAAAATACTGAAGCATCAGTTTTACAGAAACAAGAGTGTTGATGGAGAGACTCCATCCACTTTCCATCCCACGCGCCCTGGCCTTTTCAAATCTTGTCGGAGGTACCCCCTCACCTAACACGGGTCGTTAACATAGGGTCCTTTTAAAACAAATCAGTTCCACTGTTTAAAACTTGGAGTGATTTTTATTTTTTTTTTAAGCAAGACAGTCCTCAGAAAGTGCCTTTTTAGAAGATGGTGCTGTAGATTTTTATTTTCCAGTTGTACGTGGCTGAAAATTTAAGATAAATTATTGAAAATGCCAAGTGTTTGATGGTATCTTTCAGGTACTTTCAAGCATCAGCTTCTCTGAGTCAGGACTAAGAATAACCAGGAAGGCGTTGTCGTTTGGAGGGAGAGGCATTGAGGAGCGATCACCAAATTCAGCTGGTAGGCTAGAATCAGTTTTGATGGAGTCAATGCAATTTACCTCTTCACATTGAGGGCGGTGTGTGGCTAGGGGTAGGAGAAGCAGCAGCACGGGACTCTTGGGGCGATGTAATTAACGCGGAAAGGCAATCCGTAGTGCTGAAGGATGTCTCGCGGGTGTAGCAAGGTCCCAAAGCTGTTAGAGATGGTCAGTCCTGCTGCCAGCAGACCTTGTATCGGTGGGACTGGGGATTCCTCGCTGGGAGTTCTGGTGCTCTGCGTGGGAACAGCGTGGTGGGGTGGTGACGCTGCCCCGCGCCGGCGGTGGAAGAGGGTGTGGGTCCATAGTGGGTTTGGTGAGCATTCCTCCAGTCAGGAAAAGCTGTAGACTAGACTATTAAACACTGCACCTCAGTAACCTTGTAATGCTGCATAAAGTAATAATAATAGCAAAGTTCTGCTTTGATTACACTGTAATGTGCTTGCACATGCCTGCAAAAAATACACACTTAACTTTCATTTTTGTAATGGTCTTAAGAGCAGTTATCGGACTTTTCTTTTATGATGAACCTTGTCCTTTATTGTGGTGTTTCTGTGTATTTATTGGTAAGCAGCTCATAGGTCTGTGTGTCTGGTCTGTATGTTGCTTTTAACACTTATTTTTAGGTGGGAGAAGTTTCTGAATGTTTTGTTTTTCTTCTCCCGGGTCAGCTTAACTAGTCATGTTTGAGAGGAGACTGAATAAAACAGCTTGATGGACAGACTGCTTTAATTGATAGCTTGTTTCTTTAAGTTTAAAACTGAAATGACTTTGTGTTCATTTTATTAATGTTCATACACTATTGGGCATTTAAGACTTAGAATAACTTGATGTCAGGATATTTTTGACATTCAGGAGCTTAAGCGCAAAACTCCCACTTCAATTGCGAGCGATACCATTGCAGGAATATGTCTGTGTCCAGCCTTTTCGAGGAGTAAGCAGAGCTTTTGGACATGGATTCGTTTGGACACAATCAATGAAATGTTTAGGGTACGCAGTGACCCCTCTTTGGAGCTGCCCACGCCTCCTTGCTGAAAGGGACGCTGCCAGATTAATTTGCCATAGAGCACTCCCGCTTACGCTACCCCCAGAGATCGGCTCGGGTCTCTTTCTGCTGTGTAGATTTCTTCTGATCCAGGTGAGAGAAATGAACCCATGTTCCTTGTAGTTTGGTACCAACTTTCTTGTCTCACTACAGTGCCCAGTGTTGGTATTTCAGCTTGCAGTGACGTTAAATTATTTTCTATTCCCAATTTCTCAATGTTATTAGGCTAGGATTTAGAAAGTGTTTCTTTCAGTCTAAATTCTGAGCCAAAACTATACCTTCTATCCCTTTTAGTAGTAGGTGTTTTTATCTTTAGACTAAAAAGGGCCAAAAATCTTGCACCATGAGCTTGTTTGCAGCAATACACTCCATCTCTCCCCTTGCCTATCAGCCAGTTTTTCTCTCTACGTTTAGCTGATACTGAAGCTGTTGGGATTTACAAGGAAGCTGCTGCCTCCTCTTTCTGGCAAAAGGAATAAAATGGACTTGCATCTGACACTGCTGGTTTCTGTCGGGCACAGATCTGTCCCAAGAGGTCTTGCCTTGGTGATGCTGAACTGCGACACGCACGGGTTTCATTACAGCAGAGATGTTCTCTGTGCTTCTGTTGCGTTCGTTGGAGGCTGCGTGATGTTTTAAAGTATCTAATTTAAATACAAGCTAATCAACTGCTGAAGATGTAGACACTCTATGAAAATACTTCAATTAAAAAAAAAACAAAACAAAACAAAAAAAAAACAAAAAACCCAACAACCTAGTGCAGGGGGATAGTTTTAATTCATCCTCCTTCCTGGCAGAGTTTGAGACTGCAGATTTGCTGTAATTGATGCCACTCGTAGTACGCTGTGCTGGGATTAATCCTAAAACTGAACTCACTCAGCTACATGTTTGATGAAGGGGAGAAGTGGTAGTGGTGACTGTGCTGTTAAACCAGGAGCAGAAAGCTCTAAAAAATGCAAGGAGGAAACTTGTCTGCATGTTGCAAAAGCTGGATATACTGAAAAAAAATATCTTATGCTGCTAGAGCCTTGTGAACCTCTGTCTTTGCATCCAGTTTACCCAAAAAGACCCTACGTGGCTACTTCAAAAACTAATACATGAGGGGAAAAGTCTTTTCCTGGTTTGTTTTTTTTATATTGTTTTGGGTTTTTTTCTGAGTGCCTGTTCACCTCGTAAAGGTGGGCGCTGAGAAGCGGGTGGCAGTGCCTGTGGCAGCTGAACAGTTAAATCCAGCCCTCTGTGCTTTGTGTCTGAGCCTTGATGCTGCCTTAGGTGGTTCAAAGCAGGTACCAGTTCCAGTAGACCGGTGCTATTTGAAACAGTGGAGCCGAGGGGGTTTGTGAGCAATATCTGACCCCTCCGTAAAACACAGACGCTCTGACAGATTTCTGGTTGCAATTGTCACGCAGTTCATGCCGAAGTGTGCCTGGCTACCAAGAACAACGGCAGCAAGCGGTTGTAGTTCATCTTGCTGTAGCGCTACAGTTGCTCTGCTCTTCCTCGGCTCCCACCTACCTCCCTGCTCCGGTCGCGGGCTCGCTCCCTGCGCTGCCTCTGTAGAATGAGCCGTGTTGAGATGCCGTGGCTGCGTGGAAGTGAGTCAATTCTGGATGTGAGGGGGCGTGGTGGTGCGACCGTGGTGACCGAAACTGCCTGTAGGACTGGGTGGGAGTTGGGTGGGCGGCAGGGAAGCTGTGGGAACATCAAACGGTAGCTTAGGTATCCTGAAGGGTTTGTGTCGGACTCGTTGAGAGCAAGCATGTGCCTTTTTCTGATCAAGAACAGAAGCTGGGAAAACTTTGCGTTTGCATTGGTAGTACGGTTAGTGTTTTTCTTAAACTGTTTTAAAAGCTTTTAAAGCCCTTGGTCAGAATGTAGTTGGTTTTGTGTCGAATTACTTAATCGAAGTGAGCCCTGAATTATTTGTGAATTAGAACTACCCAGAGAGGAGAAGCTTTTAAAATAAGTGGTTTCTGGAGAATAATGTCATCAAATAAACATACTTCCTGGTAGACTTGCAATTTTAAAAATAAAATTTAACCTTGATCTGTTTATCTAAAGAGAATCATTAGTTCTGCCTTGATTTGAATGTTGCCTGTCCAGTAATGTCGTCACTCTTCACTGTGCTCCTGCAGCTTTCCATGCACTCCATTGCTGCTTCCCCCCTGCCCCCAGTGGGTGGCTGGAAGGACGTGAGGAATGTTGTCCAGGGAATGTCGGGGAGCAGTGCCGAGGTCTGATTAAGTGGGAATGTGGAGGTGAGGATTAAATACCACAGATAATTCTTCAAGAACCCGTTTGCCAGCAGCTGAGGGGAGTGATGTCTGCATAGAAAATCGTGTGGTCTCCTGAGTATGGAAGGAGTTAGCAGAGAGGTATGAGGGGAGGAAAGATGCTCCCTCATCTGGTACCGAGGTACTAGCAGAGGGAAGGCTCTTGTAGACTGCATGCTGCGCAAAAGTAGGTACCTGTGTCTTTAGATGCTAGTTTGGGCTTAAAGCTGCTAAAAAGAAGTGAGTTTTCAGACTGAAATGGAAGAGCTTTTCAAATAGGCTCTATTTTTTGCGGTTCTGAGATACTGGTGAGTTATCCAGCCAGGAGCTCTGCTATCAACACTGGCTCCAAAATGGGTTCCCTCTCTGACTTTGGGTAAACAATTCTGCCTCATTCTTCACCCAGTCTAGAAAATGTTTGTGATGATTCCCATTGCCTTATGAGAGCAAAGTGTTAGGTGTTTGGAGGATGAACCGTGTTGTGAAAGTGCTAAATTCTTGATTCAGACCTGTGCACCTTCTTGCAAGTTTGTGTCTTCAGTTAATCCAGTTCTGTTTGGAGTCCGTCTCTGTCGTGAGCCTGTGCTCCGTACGTACATCTCCGCAGCTCTGCCCGAGGAAGGCCAGTGGGATGGGTCCCACCATGCTTAACCTGTTGCCTTCTTTTAAGGTAATCCATTTGTTGCAAAACAGACTGTCAGAGGGCAAGTTTATTTAAATGAAAGGGTTTTGTTGTTTTTTTTTTTTTTTTCATTGCTGAGAATAATACAGGTCTTTGAAACTCATTTGGCAGTTGGAAAGTGAATACCTACTGTAATACTACCTAGCAACGCAGAAAAACATGACTATATGTTGAGTTTCAGGCTGTGCTAGCCCATAAATCATAGGTCCACAACCCTTTCAAGTACAGGTGTGGAAAAATTAGCTATTAAAATAGTTACTAATCAACTTGCATTATGCTTACACGTGCAAATCTCTTAAATATATTCAAAACCGGTTTCTTTGATAGAAAATCCGTGTCTTGCCGGTAGCGTTCACTCAGCCATGATAGCAAAGTAATTCCCACTGGAGCAATACTGAGTTTAGAGAACCTTTTGAAGCTTTGGAACCTGATGGTGTGCCAGCAAAGTGGAAACTTGAGTAGTGCTCTTCAGTGGGCAAGGAAAACTGAATGCCAAAAAAACTGGGTGAGAGGAGAACTGCTGGAGGTGAGGTGTGTCTTCTGGCTTCTGGCAGCTTTGCAGTGGAGAATGGCTTCTTCTGGGTACTGGGCTTTGTACATCACTTCCCTCCTATGGCTAGAGTTTTTAGTTTTCTTTGGACTTGATTTCTATTCTTCAGCAAAATGTTCTAATTTCTGCAGTTTTCAGTGCTGAATTTAGCCTTGGGACAACGTTGTTTTCCTGTAGAAAAACCTGCTTCTAGAAAGTTGCATTTTGTGTCTGTTTTGCAGGCAGTTTCGCGAAGCTAGCCTCAGCACAGCAATAGAGTTGGCAGAAAGAGGTTTTTGCTCTGAAATGTTGATTTTTACAGGCTCATTGCCCAGCCCCTTCTGCCGTGACCAGCGACACCGGTGTACACCTCTGCGTTTCGCCGGTTCGGTGACGTGCTTTGGGCTCCCAGGGTACAGATCCTCCTGTCTGCTTTATTCTTGTTTCTTCCCTTGGCGTAAGCAGTTACGCTTCCCCAGGTAGCCCATTGGTGGATAAAAAGTGGTGTTGCTTGGCACGGGGAAAAACGAGGCTGTTTGCGTGGCCCAGAGGCATCTGGTCATAGATAAGAACGGTGTCTATCAGCAGGTGTTACTTTAAAGCTTTCAGGGGAATTGGTAGCGTTTGGTGATGAGCCAGGATGGGTATTAAAGCCTCGTGCAGCTCGGGTGGCGTAGTGCGTGCCATAAACATTGCTGTATTCGTTTGGGAGACCGCTGGAAGCAATGTGCATATAAATTTTGCGTATTTAATACCATATGTTTAAATTGGAAAAAAAACCAACCAACTTGTGCTGTTTGGGATTCCTTTTCAGAATAAAATTCTAATAAACCAGTCCGGTGGATTGAGATTCCCTTCCACGTGTGTCTTGCTTTTTCTCATACGCTGGGAACCGCTCCGCTCGTTCCGGCGTTACCGCTGCTCAGGCAGGAACTGGGATGTGTTCCCACCGTGAAGGTACTGGGGGGGTTCTGAAGCAAAAGGGAATTGTTTCAAGAATAAAGTAGAGCTGTGACTTGAGACATTGCACAAATAGATTGTAGACGGATGGCAAACAAACTGGGAAAAGCCTTTATTTTTACTTAACCATCTTGACCATGTGTGCCTATTTGTATTGCGGATGTGGGGTGCAACCATGTGGGGCGGGAGGGAGACCATGCCTCGGTGTGCTGCGAGATGTACTTGCTAAGCAGAAGCGGTGTCCTCTGCCCGTCCTCCCTTTCCACACCAATTGTTCTTGCCAAAATTTTCTACCTGTTGCAAGAGTTGCTTTCTTTCCAGCACAATAAAATGTCAACTTTTCACTGTTCCTTCCCTCTCGTAGGCATCTGTAACCTCTGTACGACTGTGTAGTACACACAGCAGTCATCAGATCTCTGCTGGCTTTAGATACCATCAAGTTGGGTGTATTGTAACGAACCGTATTCATTTGAAAAATAAATTTTTTTTTTGAAATGCATATGTGATACTTTTTTTTTTTGAAGTGTGCATTATTTTAATTTCTCCCCAAAGCCGTGTCCACAGGAGTGGGTGGAGGTGCTGAGCTGAGCTGCAGTGTCCGGGGGCCGGCTGGCACCTGGAGGGGTCCCAGAGCACGGCTTTGCCCTCAGCCCTTGCTGTTCGCCTTGCTGGTATTTTGGGTTTTTTGGTTTTTGTTTTCTTTTTTTTTTTAATAACACCACCACTAACTGGCTTTGGCGTTGCTT
>WHYT01016145.1:99636-112262 GCA_009806455.1 Tetrax tetrax
AGCCCTGTGTCCCCTCCGCTGTGGGGTTTGGACCCCCGCGGGGTGAGGATGACCTTGCTGAAGCAGCAGCCGACTTCTGGCAGCTGTGGGGCAGTTCGCGCTGCCTGAACGCAGGCCCGGTGCTGAGGTGTGGTGTGCTGTGCTCAGCCTCTGCCGGTCCTTCCACAAGGAAGCCGGGTTTGTAGCCTGCTGCTTCTGGGTATCACACACTTTCTCTTGGCTTTTAATCTTGGAATGCGTCCTGTCTCGTTCTTGCTGTGGCTGTGTCTCTCATGCTGTCTGTCGTCTTACCCTGATGGTGATGAGCTCCGAGCGCTGGGGAACTTCTGGTGGTGTTTTCACTCTGGCTGTACAGATTATTAGGCCTTGGAGAGTAGGGAAGTGCTGACAGTGGAGAAGGACAGGAGGAGAGTTTGTCCCTGGATGGTCACGTTATGTTTTGACCTTCTGTTTTAGAAACGCTTTCGTACACGGACGACACGGCCATGAGCAGGTCGGTGGTGCAGTCCCTGCTAGCCAAGCGAGAGTTTGATGAAGTTGATATGGCCAAGAGGTAAGGACTGCAGCCAGCTCTGCGGGCCAGGGTGTTGACATTTACTAGTGAGGGCAAAACTTCCTTGAGATTCAGCAGTCACTGTAATTTTTTGTGAAAGCGGACAGTGGCTAAGGCAAAGTCATCGTTAATTTGTGGAGGAAAAAGAAAATAGAGAAGTGATGACCGATCCTGTAACTTATTGTGTGCTTTGCGCTGTGCTGGAACGTGCAGCGCTGGTAGTTTTAGCGTGGGTTCAGAGTCTGCTTTGAAATGAAGGGTGGGACGTGCTGCGTTGCACCCGTGTATGTGTATGCACCTTTGTGGAAGATAATGCTTGGAAATTTCAGAAGCATTTCCTTTCATGTTTGCTTGTTGCTATTTAAGTTTGTACTTCCCTTACTTCACTGAATATTGGTGAGGTCAGCTTCAGTTTGTTTATGATCCGTTTCCTTTTTGAATCCACAGCCCTGGTAGCATTTGGTTCCACTTAGAAAACCCTTCCATTGAACTTGAACAGAAGACTTTCTTTGTGGTTGTGACCCACGGAAATGTTTCCAGTTTGCTTCTATTTCGAGGCAAAGTTGAGAGGGAAACGAGTGGGTTGTGAAAGGTGGTGTTCATACACACTTTCACACCAGTTTTGGGGAATTGGATTCTTTCCCTGCAGAAATGAATCCCTTGAACCCTGACTGTCACTGAATTACCCACGTGTTATTAATTCACTTTATCAAGTGGCTTTATGCAGCCTCTTTACCAACTTCAGTGACAGACCAAAGGTTGTTTTTCTCACCTGCGTAACTGCCGCTCTCCTGCCCACCCCAGGTTTGCTGAGGAGTACAAGAAGGAACCGAACAGGGGCTATGGGATGGCGGTGGTCAATGTCTTCAAGAAGCTCCTGAGCCCCAAGTGCAATGATGTGTTTGAACCAGCCAGAGCCCAGTTTAACGGGAAAGGCTCCTACGGGAACGGCGGTGCCATGAGGGTGGCAGGCATCCCGCTCGTGTATTCGGATGTCCAGGACGTTAAGAAGGTACCGTTCTGGGCTCTTCCGGGCACCTGGGCTCCGGCAGTCCCTGCTGTCAGGTGACTCCCACCCTGGTCTCTCAGTTGGGTTTGCTAACGATGTGTTGTCGTTCCCAGTTTGCGAAGCTGAGTGCTGAGTTAACCCACGCCAACTCCCTGGGCTACAACGGGGCCATCCTGCAGGCCCTGGCCGTGCACCTCGCCCTGCAGGGACAGCTCAGCAAGGAGACCTTCCTGGAGCAGCTCATCAGCCACATGGAAGACGTGGAGGCAGATGATAAGTCTCTTACTGACGCCCGAGCGTAAGTGGCTGCGGGGAGCACTGCCTGTTGCCTACGGTTTACTCTGGCTCTTCACGTACTCTCTTCTTCGTTGTACTCCTTCTTTTTCAGGCTGGGATTTGAGGATTTACCGTTTTCAAGGCGTTTAAAGAAAATAAAGGAATTTTTGGAGCTCAGCAGTGTTCCCAAAACAGATGTATTGTTTGAATTAGGTGAGTGCTTTCCTTACTACAAGTATCAGGGAAGAGCTGGAAGCAGGACCAGCTCGGCAGGCCTGGGGATGTGTCCTCCCCTGGATTCAGCCTCTGCTGCCTGTCGGGCACTGAGCCTGCTGAAAGGCTGCCCCTGCTCACCAGTCAGTAATTCTCCAAATCTTGACCCAGTGACTCTCTCCCTGTATCGGTGGGGAAGAAAAACGTCTTGCTAAGAAAAACTTATCGTGGATAACGTTTCTAAATACCCTAAGATCTCTTGTCCTAATGACTGTCACGTTGGGCGGGGAGAGGTGGATGTGTGCTGCCAAACTGTACCGCTGTCGCGGGGAGTTGGTCTCCAGGCTGCGAGCAGTACTGGCGAGCTGGGTGGAGGTTTGTCTTCAGAGGTGCAAGCTTTTGCACCTTGTCATGGTAAAATCAGTGATACTGGTGTTGAAAGTAACTGGGAATGGGCAACTGCAGGTAGAAGGGAAAAGGTACTTGTGCGGGAAGGCAGACACAAGTGTTCTGCAGCACTGAAGACGATTGGTTTTGTTAACAGGCAACGGCATTGCCGCTTTGCGGTCTGTCCCTACTGCAATTTACTCCTTCTTGCGCTGTATGGATGCTGACCCAGATATTCCTGATCACTACAACAACCTGCAGAGGACCATCATCTACTGTATCTCTCTGGGTGGAGACACAGACACCATTGCTACCATGGCAGGAGCCATTGCAGGGGCTTATTATGGGGAGGAACAGATACCCCCAAGTTGGGAGCAGAGCTGTGAAGCTTTTCAAGAGACGCAGAAGCTGGCAAATAGTTTGTATGAACTCTACTGCCAGCGGCTCTGAGCTGCAAGGGGAGCGTGCTTGCTGACGGTGAAGTAGGTGGCCACCTCTGCTTTTCTGGTCCGAAATCTGGTGGTGGATCCGCGCCGCCTGCAGACGCCAGTGAGCCTCCACCTGAGAAAGTCCCTTGCTGCTGCGAGTTGAGGGCTGGACGCATGAGCTGGTTTGCAAGCGAGGGGACGTACCCTTCCGTTACCGTTCAGCTGGGAAGTGGCTGCATGTGTCGCCTTGGACAGTGGGTGCATCTTTTCTGAAGTACCGGAGCGTCGACTTTTTCATAAGATTTCTGCTTCTTGCTTTGTCCCTCTTCCACGTCATTTTGTCAGTGCCGTGACTGGGTGGGTGTCTGAACGTCTGAATCTGCTGACTTTCCTGTTGTTTCTCTCTACTCCTGCGTGCCATGGCCTTTGTTTCTGTTGTTAGTCACCTGTCCTGCGGTGGCTTTCATCCACACCCCTCTCCAAACACCAGTTCACACTCAGCTGACCAGCTAAGGGGTGGGGGTGGGAGTCACTGGAGAGGCACATCCCTGGAGAGCCTGGGGGTGTCCTGCCCGGCGGCACCGGCACCGTTACCACCTGTGCTGTGGAGAGACGGTGTGGGGAATGGACCTCCCAGGGAGGTTCACATCCTTCGAGGCAGAGTGAAAGGTGCCAGAGCCTGGAGAAGGGATTTCTTTGCCGTGCCAGTGGCGTTGTGAGAAATGCCTTTGGTGCGTGCAGACAGAATCCCAGTGGGCTCGTTGTTACTGCTGGAAAAGGGCGCAACCAGTTACTGCTCCTTTGGTGGCCTTTGCTCTGCGATCCACCTGGCACTGTCCTCACCCGTTCCATTTTGTGTTCCTTTGTGTAGCTGGTTTTCACGGTGCTGCAGCTACTTTAGCTGTTTCTTTTGTTCCCGCGCCACGCGTCCTGCGTTTTTAATGCTGTCCTGTGTATGTCCAGAGCACCAAGTGAGATCGCTGTTTAATCTGTGGGTGGAGACAGTTGTGAAACCTGGTGTTACACAAGGGCTGAATTCCTGGTTCTGCTGCAGTCAGTGACAAAAATGACTTAAGCAGGAAAACTTCTCACAGTTTTAAAACACTTGGTAAGAATCATCTGAAAATAAAGGGAAAGGTAGGTTAATTGGGGGAGAATTTATCAAAGTTTAAAATAATTTGTGCATTTGAAGCTGATACTGGTGGCCAAGAAATACAGCAAAGCTGTATTTTTCCAGAACTTTATGTTTAAAACCTTTGCCCAGTGGAGCTGGGCATGACATGTCTAAAAAGGCTTGAAAGCTTTCTAATAACGGAAATCTGAAAGAAAGAGACAAGCAGTCATGGACGGAAATGTTTATACATGTGAGTGTGACAGTGTATTTCTGGTGACACTGGGAAGTGACCGTTCTGCTCAGAGCTCACTCCCTGTCGTTGTCTGCATGTGGTGGCTGTGTGTGTCGGGCTGCATGCACATCTGGAAAGTCTGGCTGCGATGTGTCGTTCCGGTTTTTCCTGTACTCTGCTTCCTTCAAGTGCCACTCGTTTGTGTGATGCTTTAATGGGTTTTCCTGGTATCGATTAATGCTTCTCCGGAGAACATGTGGAATTGTGGTCTATTGTGTATTTATGTGTTGTGCTACAGATCTGAGATGTAAAATGTCAGGTTTGTCACATTATTCTGCCAGAGGTGTGAATGTATGCACAGAATTATTTAAAATGAGATATTTTCCTTTAAAAGCAGCTTTATTATTTTAACTATTTGGAACTCATGAGAGCAGAAGAGCTCCTGTTTAAAAAATGCAGCTCATTTTAGGCCAGAATTTAAATGTGTACTGAAACATTTAGCTCTGACTTCCTTGGAAAGAAATAAAATCACTTCATTATCTTTGTTAATTAGCCACTGCTCCTGTCTTTTTGTTTGGGACACGAAGTTATGCTTCCATACCGAGTTAAAAGAGGAGTCGTGTGGAAGCCTCTTGCCTCTTTCTCCCTGCCCCGTACTTCCCTTTGAGACTCGCCCTGACACTGCTTTGTTACGGCTTCTTGAAGTCTTTCTGCAGAAGGCAGAGTGGAGGTTCTGCGCTGCTGGTCAGAGAGATCTCGTGCGTAGCTGAGACTGGCGTTTCAGTTGGGATGAGTTTTAGCGCCGGCAATCTGCTGTAAAACCTTCTTCCAGGTGGTCGCTCTTGCCCGTGAGCAGTACGGGGTAGCTGAAGTTTGGCAAAGCCCGGCAGTAGCGGTTGTTGCTAGCAGCAGGCTGTGGGAAGCGTCGGTTCCGTGCGCTGCAGGGAGGTTTGCTGGAGAAGCCCTTTTCCTCTGCTGGCCGCGGCTTGTGCGCTGCTCGCGGTGAGGAGCAGGGCGTGGAAGGAGCTCAGCGGCGGGAGCCCAGCGCGCGGTGGGGGTGCAGAGACCAGGAAGCACGCTGCGTGCCCCGCGACCTGTCGCTGGAGTCTTCACCGTCAGCTTCTGAAGGAGCCAGGCTTCACCTCTGACAAGTGACGTCTCGTCTTCCAGGTAAGAAATCGCGTGGGAAAACATGTTTTCTTCTCTTTTTACTTTTGACCTCTGAAGGTGATTTGCTAACAGGTCATTCACCATTTCTTCCGTGTGTTACTGACTGCTGCTGCAGCTCGGGATGCGGAGGTTGGTGTAAACGAGGTTGTGTAACATAGCAAAAAAAAAACCAACACAGAAGGGAAAGGGAATCCCCAACACTTTGACTTAAATTCCTTAAATTAATAATCGCCAGTCTGGAAGGGTCTGGATTTCATCCTTTTTAAAAACTGAACTGCTGGAGACAGGAATCTTTTCCTTAATCACAAGAAACATGCGATACCTTCTTACGTAAGAGCAGTAATCAGCGAGCAGATCTGCTGGGAACAAGTGAGCTGGATTTGAGAAAGAAATACAGCGCGAGAGGTGTGTACGAATGGTGCTGCTAGCAAGGCTGAGCAAGGCTGTTAATACCAGGACAAAGGCACCGCTGAGCCCAGCTTTTGTACAATAAGTTTTATTGATGTTTTGTCAATACAATCAAGTACTGCAGTTTTAGTTCTGAAGAGAAGGCCAGTTTCTGATCACAAAAGAGTGCATTTTAAACCAACTTTTACTATGACAGACAGTGCATGTAATAAGTATTTACAAAACTAAAAACCTCTATATACTAGGTTAGAAATGAAGATACTAGAGGCAAATTTAAAAAAAATAGTAAGAATTTGTATATAAAAATGCACATTGTAATGCAGTTTTCATAATTAAAAATAGACATACTTCATCCAACCCAACCTTTTTTACTATGGTGATTGAAACCAAAATCCCATGCGCTCACACACACGACAGAAAATAATCCTTTCTGCTGGCGAATATCACGTTCTCAGTACTCCAGAAAAAAAAATTTCTTCCTGACAGTGTCCGGTTTAGTGAACAGCCTCCCTCGTCCTGTGCATCGTTTTTGGTTTTTGATTTTTTTTTTTTCCTAGCCTAACTCTATGTGCGTGTAATATTTGCCTTTCAATTGCTGTGTAAATGTAACAGGTTATATAGCTGCGGAAGGTTGATTATGGTTTATGCTCTGCACGTGAAGGGAAAGTGAAATTGCAAAACAATATCTACAGCACTGAACAGGTTAATGTCTCGGTGTGGCTATAGTGAGTATTTCTGTCATTGCTTTTTGCCAGCTAGAACAAGAAGTTTCAAATAAAACAGAACAAGAAGAGATGGAGTGTAGGTTAGAACACAGTATAAATAAGTCGCTTTGCTGAGTAACAGGCTGAAGCTTCCACCCCGGCGCGCGGCCGGGGCGCGAGAAGCTCGCGGCCCTGCTGCAGGTAGTGTGCACGCGCCGCCGGCGGTGCCTCGCGTGGCACCAGCTCGAGTTCATCGCTGTTCTCCACAGGCAAGATGCGTCAATAAAGGAGACACAGGCCCCATCCTAGCACCTTCCTCAAAAGCCTGGGCTTGAAGAAAACGTCTGAGCTTCCATTTTTAAATGTAGGGACTCTACGGCTCCTGTTCCTGCTGGGAAATAACCCGGTACGATCAGAGCCCACGTGGCCCTGACACCCCCCTGCCTTCAGGAGTTAAAAATCTCCAGTGGGATCAGACACTGGGGCAGCCTTTCTGCTTGAGGTTTCATCTTTAAATGAAACTTGCGGCTTTATGTGGAGAAAACCCCCAGAAGGTGGACAAGCCAGCCCCAGCCGGGCAGTAGCTGAAGCGCTGGCCTTCGACTGTAAATTTCCTTCTTGTGATTCTTCATTTCAGGGATAGGTGTGTTTTTAAAGGGAAGCCCTGGATAGCAAGAGGCAGAAACACAGGACAGGCTTAAGGAGAAAAACAAACAAACAAACCAGAAATAGAAAAAGAAAAGTTGTTTAAATATCTTGTACAGTCCATCTGGAGAACAATCCCAAGTCCCGCTCTTGCTACGTTTCTTTGCCCCTAGAACAGGCTTTAGGAGAATTTAAGGGTAATAGTGGCTCAGCTGGTGACCAAATTGTTGCTGTTTTCTCAGGGATGTGCCTTTGCAGAGGGACATGCGGTGTAACACATGTGGATTAACTTCAGCAGCGTGCTGCTTGCCTGGGCTGAGAAGAATGGCTTTACTGGAAGTGCAAACGGCAAGGACTATTCTACCGCGAGAGAATCCGCAAAGCTCCGGGGTTCAGCGGCTCCCGTTGGCAAAGGACAGAGCAGCCAAGTGGTCAGTATCCGTGCATACCTTTCCCAGAACCTTGTAGCTCATGTTCAGGTCAGTAACATTTCAAGCATTTATGAGACAAAGTGGTAACAACAGACAAATGTGAATTATTTTTTTTTTCTGTTTTTTTTTTCTTTTTTTTTAACCTAAGTCACAGATTGGCACCTGGCATGGCGCGCTTTTACGGGTACATATTGCACTAGACTTGTAAATAACATTGTTAAGTAGATAATAGCACCGTTGTAAAATGACTGAATGGAAGGTTAGAACAAACACTACTTTTTCTTAATTAAAAGGGCCCCAGAGAAAGGGGGGATACCAATGCAAAAGTTTACACATCCCGAAATAGCGAGACAGTAAAAGCAAGTTGTCCGTAAGTGGCACTTTCAAGAAAGCATAACTAAACCTTCTACCAAACCAGGCTAGAAGCACCGTAAGCCGTCCTTGTGTGGTGAAAGAATAAGATGCTCACAAGGCCATGCGAGTCCTTGGGCTGCAGAGACGGGACAGAACCAGCCCTGGGACTTGCCCGTAGAGAGAGGATCGTTGTTCGTCACAGGGGTCCCAGCTCCCCTCAACGGCTTTGGAATAGGTCGTCTGTCATCCTCCCAGATCCCAGTGCCTGGATGTTTTTGTTCCTAAAGGTGCTGGGGGGAAGGGTTAGAAATAATATTTACTTCTTATAAGAAGGTGCTTATGCAAAGTGTTCCACTTTTTATGAGTAGCAATCCAACCACACTGAATCCAGAGTGAAGCAGGGAGAGACTGCCTTAAAGCACAGCCTGAGAAAATAGGCGTCAGTTGGACTGAAACTTGGGCGTCTGATGGTTTGGGAAGGAAATTTCTCAATCCAGCATGGATCTCTGCTGCTGTACGGGTTTGTGTGAGGTGCCTAGGACCCCTGTGCTGGTTAGCGCGTACACCATCCGTTACCACAGCTGTATTTATTTAACTGGGATTCAAAATGGGAAACAAGGGCACTTGATTATGGACCAGAAGGGTCTGCTCTTCCGGACGACCCTCGCTGGATCACAGAGCAGTTTACTGCAGAGCCAGATCCTTGCCATCCCAAGCGCATTCCTATGTTTGATGTGCAGTCACTAGGGTAAAATTTATACCAAATACGCTTTGCTGAGGAAGTTACTCCCCGTCCCTTCCTTCTCCCTCCCCCCAAAAAGAAAGATAGATAGATAGATGTCTCCTTTCCCATTACCCTCTTGACTCATGGATCAAACAGTATGAAGCAAAGTCCCACGACAACGGCTTGCGCGTTCTTCCCAGTGATTTTTCTTTTTTGTATTCATTTTAAAAAACCTTTTTATCAAAAAAAAAAAAAAAAAAAAAAAAAAAAGACAGTTTATGGCTAAAGTGGGTGAAAAGGAAATGTGCCCAACAGCCGTTATGTGGGGCAAAGCAGGAACCCGGAGAAGGAGGAGTGGATGTATTCTGTGGAGTACAGCCCGTTGGCCTGGTCCGAGGGCATTTGTACCCAGACTTGGTCATTCTCCTTGAGTTCAAGCACGGCACTGCCCGAGGCCTGGTCCAGGTAGCCCTTTTTGTACTCGTCGTAGGTGTAGGTGGCAGGCACGTTGTTCTTGTACAGCGCCACCCAAACGTTAGTCCCTTTGACATGCACGTGGTAGGCAAAGTAGTAGATGCCGGATACGGGGCAGGTGAATATCCCGGTGACCGGGTTGTAGCCGTTGTGCCCGTTATACAAAGTCCGGTCAAACTTGACCGGCATGCCCGACGCCGGGAAAGGGGAGGTGAGGATGGCGGTGAAGGCTGGCGCGATCCGGGCGGAGAGCTCTCCTCGGCCGTACTGTGGCTTCCCCGGCTTGCCGTTCCCCAGCACGGCCCCCTCCACGCCGCCGTCCGGCAGGTGCAGCCCCGCGATGCCCGTCTCGTCGAACACCCCAGGCGCTCCCGGCGGCCCAGGTGGCCCCGGTGGGCCTGGTGGCCCATTCAGCCCCGGCGTTCCCGGCATTCCCGGGGGGCCGATGGGTCCGGCCATGCCAGGCTCACCGGTCTTCCCTTCACCGGGAACCCCAGGAAGCCCAGGCTCCCCTTTCAGCCCTGGTAACCCCTGAGGCCCCATGGGACCCGTGGGTCCTTGCAAGCCCGGGATGCCAGAGGGGCCCCTCAGCCCCGGCTGCCCCGGGATCCCGCCGTCCCCTTTTGGCCCGGGGCCGCCCGTTAATCCTGGCACTCCCGGGAGGCCGATGAACCCCGGTTCTCCTTTGGGGCCTGTTGGGCCGGGGGGTCCCTGTGATCCGGGCAGGCCTCTTTCTCCTGGCACTCCTGGCTTCCCTGCGAAGCCGTTTGGGCCCTGGTCACCGCGCATTCCTGGCATTCCCGGGGGCCCGCTCGGCCCCACGTCGCCTTTGGAGCCAGGCAGCCCGTGCTTGCCCGGCAGGCCCATGGACCCTGGCGGGCCCGGTGGCCCGATGATGCCAGCAGGGCCCGGCTCACCCGGCTCCCCGTCGATGCCAGGTTCCCCCTTATCGCCGATGGCTCCCGGCACCCCGGGCTGCCCGCGGTCTCCTTTTAGGCCGGGCAAGCCCGGCTTCCCGTAGCCCGTTGGGCCTGGCAAACCAGGGGGGCCGCGGATCCCGGGCTCTCCCTTCGGTCCCATGGGGCCCTGTATCCCCGGCACCCCCGCGGCGCCCGGGACGCCGATCCCGTCGATGCCGGGGGGGCCCCGGGGCCCCATAGGGCCGGGTTCCCCGTTGACGCCAGGCCCGCCTGGAGGGCCCATGTCGCCCTTCTCCCCCGGTGCGCCCGGCAGGCCGTCGAGGCCAGGTTTGCCAACGCCGATGGGCCCTGGGGGTCCCGCAGGGCCGGGAGGGCCCCCGTTCCCCCGGGGTCCCGGTAACCCTGGCTTCCCCACGCCGTTTTCACCCTTCATCCCTCGTTCTCCACGGGGACCTGGCTCTCCTTTCGGGCCAGGCTCTCCCCGAAACCCGGGCAGACCGGGGCCGCCCTGCGGGCCCGGCTTCCCGTTGACGGAGATGCCGGCAGGGCCCGGCAGCCCCGGGGGCCCGGGCAGTCCTCTTGGCCCTTGCTCTCCTCGCATGCCGGGCTCGCCCTTGGCTCCGGGCATCCCCTTCATACCCGCCTTTCCGGGGAGTCCTGGGATGCCGGGTTTCCCAATGCCCGAGAAGCCGGGGGGCCCAGCGGGCCCGGGCTGGCCGTGCATTCCTGGCTTCCCCGTGCCTGGCTTTCCTGGGTAGCCAGGGGGGCCGGGGGGTCCGCGCGGGCCGGGCTTTCCTGGCGGTCCTGGCTCCCCTTTGAGGTCCATGGGCGGCAGCGGCGGCATGTCTGCGGAGAGAGGAGACACAGAGCTTTACCGGGGCTGGCCCTAGAGGAGCGTGCCTGGTGATGCCCTTCAGGCGTTAAAGCCCTGGTGCTGCAAGAGTGCCCTTCTCTAGAAAAGGTTTTATTTAAACGCGGCCACAGTGGCTTCCTGCGCCACAACATCAGCAGGACTGTCTTGAGGCAAGACCTTGGCCAGAGCCCAGGGTACTAATCCAAGCCTTACTCCATCCATTCCTCCACAGAGGGTGTCAACAAGACCAGCAATTGCCGTCGGCCCTGGCAGCGTTGTTTCGTGATGACCTACTGTGCGGTTTTTTTTAGGAGCTGCATTCAAACCTCCCGCTGCCTCACTTCCCAGTGGCCTCAAAAGCACCGTGGGATTCAGTTGCTCCTGCCTGGGCTCAGCCAAGAGAGTGGCGACAGAACAAGCCAAGACTGAGGATAATCCCTCCGCCCCATCCTACAAGAGCCTCAGGAGACCTTTAATCCTTTGGGATTAAAAAGAAAACTCTTGGAGATGTAAGTTGAGAGACCAAGGAGGTGATTCGTGTATGGGTTAAGACATGCCCGCAGTGCTCGCTGGCTTGGCTCCCGTGTCCAGCAAGGCAGAAAAAACTTACCAAAAAGAAAAAAAGTGCTGAGGATGGAGAAAAAGCCAATAGCTGCAAGGGAGGCGCAACCTCAGTTACATCCCAGTGAGTCAGCCCAGCTGGGAATAGGCCGTAACCACTTGACATTTAAAGAATTTATAGAGGTCTTTTGCAAACGGATATAAGAAAGAAACGAATGCGCTGAGAGACTGCAAAGCCAAGGAGAGGCAGATTACATGCCCACCACAGCTCGGTGCTTGAAGCGCAGACATGAGCAGGAATAACTCCTCGAGCTGAGCCCAGGCAGGGTGTCGCTGCCCGCGTGACACCAGGAATGGGTGAGAAAGAATAAATCTGACAAACTGCTTTTTTAGGATGCTCAAAAGGAAGGCGGTCGCACATACATGGGACTGCGATGAGAAACGTGAAGGGCAGAGGAAAGGGCCTTGACACCGGGGGCAAATCTTAACCAAATCTGCCCAAAGTTGAACATTCCAGTCAGGAACAGATCTGTACAGGCAGGTTCCCGGGATGGGAATGGATCCTGTTAGGGCTGGGAGCAGAACACGAGGCTGTGTGCCCTGGCACGGCGCTGAGGAGGAGGCAAGGGGGTCACCGGCCCGACCCCCAGCCTGGGCGTGCAGGAAGCTGAGCCGCGCCTCCGGAGCACGGACACCCGCAGCGCCGGGATCCGCCGACGCAATTTCCCAGTCAACGGGAAAAGATTAGGAGAGATTTGAGACACGTGAAAAGAATAACTGTGGCAGCAGCAGGCACCGTTCCGGGCACGTCGGGGCAGCTTCACCTTTCCTAAGCACAGCAGCTCGCTCTGGCCCATTCCAAAATTGGTGCCTGCTTGTTTTTCTTTTGGCAACGGAATAATTTTCGGAGCTTATCTACACATCAAAGCCTGGCCCACAGCCTGGGCTGTGATAGAGGTCACTTGGCTGTCTTGATTAAGGAAATACTTGTCTGTTGTGACATTGCCACTGGATTTCTATAAACCTCTTGCTCCTCACCCCAGAAAATGGTGTGGGAAAGCAGGCAAGGGAGATGTGAAGTGCTGCACTAAAGCAGATTTTGGGGGTTTGAATTCTGGAAAAAAAGTTTTCTTCAGAAAATTAGTTCAACGTGTTTTCTCCCCCTGCCCT
>WHYT01016145.1:113660-131686 GCA_009806455.1 Tetrax tetrax
AGTTTTCTAGGTCATTTTGCATGGAATCAGAACAAGGATCTACAGCTGAGCCCACGAAGGAAGGAAAAAGCACACACACACTCGCACACAAGGCAGCGAAGAGAAACGCCAGGCGAGAGCTGCCAACTTGCAGGCAGCCAGAAAAGCAGACGGGAAAACCAAACCGGGGACGTTAGCGGAGAGAAACTGGGACATTGCAGCCCCAGCGGTATCCAATTTCAAAAGCCCATGTCTTACCACAGGCGCATGTCTCGGAGCTCTGCATTTCACAGCAGCAGCATGGGGTTATGTGTTCCCCTCGAAGCAGGAACGAAGCTGCCATGAATGCGAATGCGGAGAACCAGCTGGGGCAGCGGGAAGGGGAAGGAGAAGGAGCAGGCACAGCCCCTGCGAGCTCTCGCCTGGGCACCTCAGAGCTTTTCACCTCCTGAGGAGCATGAACAGGTCCGGGTGGATCCTGCAGCCACTCTGGAGCTGCGTTCGTCCTGGTGAGGGACCTGCCAGCGCGGACTGGCCGGCAGAGGAATAATCCAGCGAGATGGGAAGTGGTTCCTGGCCATGAGCAGCCAGCAGCGGGTCTGGCCAGCACGGCCGGATGACGCTGCAGGAAGGAGAGGTTGGCTGCTCCATGGCAAAGCCTGGCTGAGCTTGTTCCAGTGCTGCTGCCAAGCCCTGTCTCGTGAGAGCGAGTTTCACAGGCTCACAGGGAATTGCATGGGACCGGCGTTACTGCGTCTCTCATCCCGTCTTCCACTGCAGCGCCTGCCCAAGCCGCATGGAGAGACGTAACGCAGGATCCAGCCCATGCAGATGGAGCTGCCGTGCAAGAGGATGGCAGTGAGATGGGAGAAAACTGCAGAAGGAAGCGTGAAAGTGGCAAAGTTTCCCTGTTAGCAGGAGCTGAGGGACCTGGAGGCCGCTTGGCCGCATGCAGGAGGCAGCAGCCCCACCGGGATCACAGGACTGAGCCTCTCCAAAAGCAGCAGGACCCTGTGGGCCACCCGCTCTGGGGACACCAGGCAGCGGCAGCCCGGGCGCTGCCCGGCCCCTGCCTGCTCCCACCTCCTGGGCCTTGGCTCTCCACTGGGCTCCCCCAAGCCAGGGAGGTGAAAAGCACTCGTCTCTCTTTGCAGCTGAGGCGGCTGCCCCGGCGTGAACCCTCTGTAACGGCGCTGGAGGGGGGCTCCTGCCACAAACCCCCTCCCCGGGCATCGCCTGTGCCTGATCGGTGATCCGAGCTGGGGTGCTGCTGGCTCCCCTCTCCCCACGCACGGGGAGATGCTGGGCTCCCTGAGCCCCGGCCAGCACCCAGCCGTGGTTTTACCTGGCTGTGAGCTGCACGGCTGTGGTTTTAACCAAGCCAAAATAAAACCGAACTGTGCAAAGATCTGCTTCAGTGCTGTTAGCGCTGTAGCATTTAGCAGCATCTGCTGGGGCACGGCACGGCCCTGTGCCGTCGCGGTGAGTCAGCTGAGCTCCCTGAGCAGGGCAGAAGGCCAGCAGGGATTTTCCTTGCCAAATTAGAGGTTAAGCAGAGATGGGAGCTTGGTAGGATCCAGGAGGCACCAGCTTCCCCATCCGCCTCCGTGTAGCCCTGTGGCCGGCGGCTCAGGCTGCAGCTGCCCCCTGCCCACATCCCCCTGCCCATCCTGTCTTTCCCAGGTGTGTTAGGAGTGATGTCCAGATGTCCATCTGCCCTCAGGGTCTCCTCTAGCCCATGCCCAGTCTAACCTGGCCAAGCTCACACCTGAACCACATCTTGCAAAGAGCCCGGCACGCTCGCTCCTCTCTCGCCACGGTTAGCAGGCAGCGCTGCTCAGAGGCAGCGTGAGCTGCTCCCATGCATAGGAAGGAGGAGAAAAAAAGAAGGAAAAACAGCAGGGAGATATTTGAATCCAGTCCCACCAGCAGCTGAAATGTTCCTGCGCTACGCTGGAAGGTTTTGTGTCTGGCTGGGGTTCAGGGAGCAGCTTTACAACAGCTGGGAAGGGGGCAGGGAGGGGGGCTCGGAGCACGCTTCGCCTCCAGGTTTTGCTGTGTGTTTTCTGACATAGGTGCTGAGCTGAGCTCGTGATAAGCCATTCAGCCCAGCAGTAAATCAGCCACCGGCAGCCCACCCTTCTCCGGTTTTTCCTCCCGGAGCCAAGGCTTCGGCTCCCTGGGGGGTCTGGATCCACACAAGCTCCGGCAACTCTTCCCGAGGACCCAGTACTGTCCGGGCGCCGCTCCCCCATCCCGCGGTGCTGCCAGCAGCGGCTGGCTCTGGGAAGAGCGGTGGGGATGCTGGGTTTGGCATCGAGGAAAGGGCGATCTAACACGAGGGAGTTGCTGGTCGCTGCTTTCCGGGGGAGGAAACGTCGCTCTGCTGCTCTCCGCTCGCCAGGCTGGGTCTCGGCTCCAGCCTTGGCCCTCTTTCCTTTCCCAGCTGGTGCGAAGCGCAGACATGGAAACAGAACAGGTGGAGGAGTGGAAGAATCCTCACGGGAACGGCTCAGGTTTAACAGCAGCGAGAGGCAGAGATGGCGAGCGCCTGGGGCTGAGCCTCCGAGGTACCTCAAATGTGCAGGGAGGGAGGAGGAGGAGGGAGCAGAAGGCTCGTGGGTGCCCTTTGTGCACCAGCTCCCCAAGGGTGCCCACCCAGCCCGAGCAAAGGGCTCTGCTGAGCTCCTCTGTGCCTGTCCCTGTCCTTCTGCAATGGGTTACGGAGACCTAAACGCGCTTGGCTGAAGATGCAGTGGGCAGCAGCACGCGTGGCCGTGCCAGGCCGCTCCCGGGGGGCACCGACCCCGAGGGTGAGGGGATGCCGAGTGCCTGGCGGCTGCGGGACGCTACGGCCCCTTCTCGCTGTGCTGGCACCCTCCCAGGCAGCTGTGGCCCCGTGCCCTCCCGGCCCCCGCGGAGCGCGTCCCTTACCCAGGTACTGCCCTTTGCCTTCGCGGAAGGGGGGTCCCAGGGGTCCCTTCACCATGGGCTGCATGTACTTCACTTGGCCGTAGCCCGCCGCGCCTCCTCCCGCCGCCGAGCGAAGGCCGACCACCATCACCACCAGCAACAGCAGCGCCGCAGCGTCCGGCAGCATCCTGGTCCCCACCGCTCCTGTGGACAAAGCGACAGTGAGAGTGGGCACCCACGACCCCCGTCTGCGCCCTCCGTCCCTCGAGGTACGTGGGAAGGATCCCAGCGGGAGCGGGACTCCTCTGAGTTTGCCTTTTTCCAACCACTGATGCCCTGAAAGCGTTGCCCTTCCCCACGCGCGCCGGCTGGGAGACGCGCAGCGAGCACGTGGTTTACGCGCGACGACCGCGGGCACCAGCTGAGCCCTTCGGGGGCTGCGCCAGTCCCTGTTTGTCTGGGGTTGTGCCCTCCCAGCCTTCCCCTGCGCACTTTCAATGCAGGAGGAACCGCACAGCCCGCCGAGCCCAGCATCGCTGTCGCCCTGGGAGCGGCTGGGTGGGCACTGCGCCTCCCAAGCGGGTGCTGGCCCAACACCACGATTTCAGAGCCCGGGACTCGCAGCGTTCGTGGCTCAGCTGTGGCACTTCGTGGGCAGTGACGGGAGCTCGTGCGGGGGGCGCAGGCGGGGAGCCCTCGGCCAGGAAAGCCCAGGGGAGGGCTGCGGTGCTTGGGAGCAGCGGCCTCTGCCTGAAGTGCCTGTTTATTTAAAATAAAGACCATCTC
This sequence comes from Tetrax tetrax, assembly GCA_009806455.1. NCBI lineage: Eukaryota > Metazoa > Chordata > Aves > Otidiformes > Otididae > Tetrax > Tetrax tetrax. The sequence goes on from WHYT01016145.1 coordinate 117,339, forward strand.
TAAATATTCCTTTCCTCTAGCAACTTCTTCTGTGCCAGCTCCACGCGTGGAGGTGCAAACAGATCGATTTGCAAGGAACAGTTATTTTCGGAGCTTGAATAACACGTGATAGCAAAGAGCTTTGCTCGTTTTCCTCCTTCTCGCAATAATCGACTGTGGTGGTTATTAATGAGAATTAAGCTCGCTGCCTCTCCCGCCGGGGAGCAGGGGCAGGGCTGCTGTGCGCCGGGATTTGATCGGAATTTCCTGAATCACTTTTGCTGAAGCAGCAGTGAAAAAAAACGCTGCAGCCTGGAATAAAAAAAAAAAATAAAAATACAAACAACCTGGTGCCCTGAAATTAAAACGAATTAAGGGAGCGGGGAGCCCTGGCGTGGGATGGTTCGTGATGCGACAAGCGTGTGGCAGGCTGTCTGAGGGCTCGGTGACGCAGCCTGGACCACTGCTGCCCTGCCCTGTAACAGCCCCAGGAGCCGGGCTCCTCGTGCTGGGGGCTGCAGGGGACGGCGACGGCTCTGCGCCGGTGGCACGACGGAGCCCGGGCCCTGCAAGGATGCAGGTCGCCACGGCGGATGCTGGCAGAGGAGCTCTGCTCTGCCCGTCCTGCCGCAGCCGGGGGTAGCGGTGCTGGGCCGTGCCCACCATGGCACCCGCCGTGCCGCCGCTCGGGCAGGCGCGGCCGGGGACACGCGCGACAGCCACCGTCCGCCTCCGCCGCGGCGCCGAGAGGGCCTCGCCGGCGTTATTGTTTTTCTGTCTTCGGGGTCGAGAAGAGGAACGCTTATTTTTATGAAGCATTATTTTACAAGGATTTGTTTGAGGGAAAAAGGATCCCATTTTAAGGGATTGCAGCTGTAAAAATACAGTTTCTGCTAAATAAAAGAGGAGAACAAACCCCTGAATCAGCTATTTATTTATTTTCCTTACCTGGAATGACCCCTGTGCCTCCTTCTCTAACTCCCTCCCTTCCCAGCTCTTTTCTCCCACCTTTATTCCCCCGCTCCTCCCCGTGCCAGGGATGTTTTCACAGGGACACGGAGGGAAGGCAGAGGGACAAGGGGAGCCGTCCCCTTTGGCTCCGGCCGTGGTTTTGCTGTGTGACGGATGCGAAACGGAGCCGGTGGCGTCTCTGGACACGGGCTTGGCTCCCGCGCGTTCTCCCTCTCTGGACGGCTCATTCCTCCTGCCCCAGCTCTCCCAAGGGGCTGCGGGGGCAAATGGGGGCACTCTGGCCTGAGACCCCCGGGCGCACAGGTCCGTCCCGCAAGGAAAAGGGGTCTCGGGTGCTTTGCCGTGCCCCGCGGCCGTGCCCGGCACCGGGGCGGGAGGCCTCACGTTACGTGGGCTCTCCAGGCGGTGATTTAATAAAAATAAAATGGAAACATCTGGAGTCTCATATGATGGATAAAGTGTGCACAACGTGCCTGTGAAGAGGCTCTTTCATGCCTGAAATCTCCTGCGTTATGAAATGATAATTAATCACACGGAGCAGCCATGCGGCGTTCCCATCTCCCAGGGCAGATCGCGAGCGTCGGCTGGTTCATGGCGCGGGCAGGGCTGCTGCGCCCGGGACGGCTACGGCCGGGTGTCCGTCGGAGATGGATCCAGCCCCCCGGGGCACTGCTGTTCCCCCAAAACCCTGGAGCAGGGATGGGGCTCAGCAGCGTCGCATTGCTTGGCTCCGGGGGGAGCAGGGGGCCGGTGCGGCGACGCAGCACGGAGACCCCTGGCACGGCTTCAGAGCGCGCCGCCGCGCAAGCGTCTGCTCCCCTGGCAGCCGGTGAGCAGACGTGTTAAAAACCCCTGGCACGCAATGAAAGCTCCGGGAAAAGGGAAAAAAAAAAAATCTCACACTTGAAGCATGAGAAAGGAGACAAGAAATGTCACCTTGTTCTCGCGGGGGCGCGGGGGGCCGGAGCCCGTGGCCGCCCCGGTCGCTCCAGAAACAGCCGGTGGCTCGCGCTGCCATGGCGAGCTGCGGGCTGTTCCCGGGGGAAGGGGCTGCACCGGCCCCGTCTCCCCGCAGCATCCACGCCAACGCTCCCGCGCACGGCCCTGCCCGCAGACCCGGCCGCTTTCCCGCAAACAACGCAGCCGGGGGCTTGTTGGCCCAGCTGCCGCTGATTTATGGCCCCTGTTATTTAAATATTAATTACGGGCCTGGCGGGCAGGCACCGCGCCTGCGCCCTTGAAGGGTAATTATTTTTTAAGTCAATATATGCAATCCGCAGGGAATCCGCGATTGCGGTTGAAGGTCAGTAAAATGGAGAACTTGTTTAAACCCGGCAGTAAAAGCGCGATCGAACCCGGGGCCACGCCAGCCCCCGCAGCGGTTTGCTGCGGCACAGGGACGAGCCAGGACGGGGCCTTCGACGCGCTTCAACCGCACGCTCGGCCTCGCCGGCGTGGCCGTCCCCGCGCCGCGCGTCGGGAGCACGGGACGCGGCCATCGCCTCCGCCGACGGCGGCAGATCCTGCCCTGGGCTGCTGGGAGCAGCGCTGAGCACCTCGCGCGCTCGCCCGGCTCCGGCCAACGCCGCAAAGCGAAAGCAGCGAGAGAGCAGCCGGCGCGTGTGGGTGGGCTGGAGCAGCGCGGGTTTGGACGCCGCCGTGTCCCATCGAGCTGCTCCATCCTCCGGTCATTTACAATAAAAAATAAAGCAGGGAGGCTTTCCAAGCCCAACACGGGGCTGGACTGACTCCAGTGGGAGGTGGATGATTTGCTTTGCGCTACACATGCTTTAAAAATAATAATAAAAAGGGTCAGAAACGAAAAGTGAGCTATTGAAACGGAGAGCGAGCACGTTGTTTCCGTAGGCCGGGCTGCGACAGCCAAAGGCATCAGGCAGCGGCTGGGCCGAGCAGCGCCGGAGCGCGCGGGGAGAGTCTTGGCGCGAGCCGGCCCTTAAATGCATGACACCTGATCCGATCCAAAAGCTGCTGTACGCGCCGCACGGACCCGGAGCCTCGCCCGCCCGTCAGCGGAGGGAACAAGAAAACATTTTCCTTGACGAAAGAAAAACACCCCACCCCATCTGCAGGCAGCCTCCCGCCACCCCTGCAGCGCCCGCGCCTGGCCCCTGCGCAGAGCGGGCTGGGCATGGCACGGCATGGCACGGCACGGCATGGTGCATCGCTCTGCAGCACGGCCTGGCATGGCACGGCACGGCACGGTGCATCACCCTGCGGCACAGCCCTGCGGTGTCCTGCCGCGGCGTCGGGCCAGCGCTGGGCTATGGCAGGGCCATGTGCGGTGAACGCTGCCCATGGCGCACGCTGCCCGCCGTGCCCGGAGCCGAAGAGCCGGGGGTCCAGCGGCTCCGCTGACATCAGGGTCGGTGCCGTCGCTTGATCCCGCAGCCGGCGGGTCAGGGATCAGCGAAGGCGGATTAGTGACCCCGCGGGCGTGCGCGCCGGGAGCGCAGCAAGGCGTGAGCCTGCCGCAGGTCACGGCTCAGGGCTTAATCCCTCACCTCCAGCTGTCAAAACTCCTGCGCCGAGCGCGGGAGAGCCGCCGGCTGATCGCTGCTGACGCGCCCGGCCGGGGCCGGAGCCGCGGGTGCGCACGGGGACGAAGCCGTCCCTGGGGAACGGCGAGCATGGCGGCATCTGGAGACCCGGACAGAGACCTCTGGGTCTGCTTGGCCCTGGGTCTGGCTGGAAACCCCTGTCCCGCAGAAACACCGGATTTCTGTGCGGGACACGGGGCTCGGCCCCGCTCACCGCACCCTTGGGGCACCGTGGTCCCCTCACCGAAACACAGCTGCCATGTCCCCCCAGGCACACGTGGAGGTGAACGAGACCCAGGGGACGTGTCCACCCCCTCACCCCGGCCCCGACCGAGGGTTTCTGCGCCCCGAGCTCCCCGGTCCCGTCCTCCTCCCCCCGCCAGCCCCAGCTCCACCGAAATACCAGACTGCGCGAAGCATTAATAGCAGGGTTGCCTGCCAGGTGCATAGTTTGACCAGTCGGATCGCACATGCCAAACCACAGGTATTTTATGAGACGTTTCCTGTTATGAAGACATTTTTGTGGGGATTCATTTCTTTCTCCCCCTCTTCTTCCCCTCTCCTCCTCCTCCCGGCATGGGGGGCAGCAGCGGTGCTGTCCCTGGGAGCTGAAAGACGGAGCAGAGCGAGAGCCGAGGGCCGGAGCGGGGGTGTCCCATGCCCTTCGCCGCCCCGGCAGCAGCTGGCAGGGTCTGGAGCCCCTTTCCCGGGGTCTCCATGCAGGTGTGGCGGCAGAGACCACGCCGCGGGGTCCGAGGGGCGTTCACACGGGGTCCGAAGGGTGTTCACGCGCCGTTCGTGGGTCAGGCACCACTTTGCCCCTGCAGCTTCTGGGCAGAAAGAGCATTTTCTAAAGCAATATTTTGTAAAGAAATCTGCTAAGCCTGCAGGGACCCGCAGAGAGCGATTCCCATCTCGGGGAATTTGCGGGCAAGTGGCCATCAACCGCAGACATTTAAACTTCCAGCCTCGTGCTGGGGTCACCAGCTTAATTATAACGAGCTGTGGTCCAGACCAGAGCCTTCTGGGGCAGGGGTGCTTGCAGCGGCGGGGCAGCTCATTTGGGGGCTGCTGCCTACGCCGCGGGCCGGGACGCGTGGGACAGGGATGCCCCAGAGACCTCTCATGTCCCTGGGCACACTGTCCCCGCCGAGCGCCGGGGCGATGGAGCGGCACAGAGCAGCCTGGTGCTGCTGGAGCCCATGGCACCGTGAGCGTCGCGGGGGATGCACTTCTGCACCTGAGTGAACGCAGCGACACGGCAGCTACTGCCGCCCCTGCCCATGCACCCCGTGGGACAGGACCCCCCGTGAGGGGGATGTGGGTGAACGCCGGAGCTGCCACGAGCGAACAGGGGAGAGGCCAGGTCGGAGCCCGTGGACGTTCGCTGGGTTCGGTTTTAAGCAGCGAGCGGCCGCGTGTACACGTGTGTATGGATCCAGGAGCTTCTCCTGCCCCAGACCCCGCCGCCGCCACCCCAGCCCCTCCGTTCCCCAGCCCCGACGCCCGGCTCTCCTCTCGCCACCTGCAAGAATCCGCACGGCACCCAGGGCCACAACAATGGCAGCGCCTGCCCGCCGGCAGGACAGACGCGCTCCGTCCACTGCGGCCTCGTGCCACGGTGGAAACGGGCTCCAGAGCAGCGGGGGCACGCGGGGACAGAGCCGGTGCCACAGGTCGGCAGCTCATTCCCTGGCACAGCGTTACCCCCGCAGTGTTCCCATTGTTTTCCCACCGCTCCTCGCCAGTGTTGCCCTCCGCCGCTCTCCCAGCTGCCCAGACACGATGGCAAATCTGTGAGCTGCCGCGAAAACTTCTTCTCGCGTGTGAAATGCCAAGAAACGTAACCTCAGCCTCCAGCCCCGCCGGCGAGCCTGGCTGCCCGGATGGGAAGCTGCCTCGCGGTGTTTATCCTAACAGTCATTTTATTTTAATGTCAGAGGTTGAAATCCTGTCTCCCTGGCTTTGCTGGGTCCTTTGATCTCCGTTTCCTTTCCTCTTACAGCTTTTTAGCAACAGCCCCAGGTGAGCCCGCGTGCATCTGGCCAAGCAGCCCGCACTCCGGCAGCCGCCCGCGCTCCCGCATGCCTCACCGGGCACATCCTGAGCAGAACCCCCGGCCATGACACGCCGGTGAGGCCAGCATCGCCCTCGGAGCAGCATTTCCTTGGGGTTTCAGCATTTGGGGGGTGACGAGACCCTGGTGGGGGCACCCCTCCCTGCACCAGCCTCCCCCCGTCCCCTGCGAACCCCACCAGCTCGACCGCATCTCAGCTGCCACCGCACCTCGTCCCAGGTCGGTCGCAACCCTCGGGGACTGGGTTGGCCATGGGCACAGCGCGTGGCCACAGATGACAGGGACCTGACCCGAGCGGGGCTGGGGGTCCGCGCTCCGCCTGCCCTGGGGGTCACCCCTGTGCCGCCAGTGGGGTCCAGGCACGGGGTCCCCCCACTGCCGCGTCCCCGAGCCGGCCGCTGTGCCGCTCCCGGGGTTAGCAGGGGGAAAATATTGTTTATGCTTCTCTAATATCTGCCTTCTGTTTTGCATTTGCCATTTCTTCAAAGATAGGGAGCCACCTCTGCCAAGATTCCTGAGGAGATATCCTCAGCAATGCCGACCACGCTCCCCACCGCACTCAAAGAAAACAAATGTCAGGCCAAGGATTGATATGAAATAGTTTAAAAATGAGAAAAAGCTGCCTTAGAGCTAGGTTTACATTAAAATAAATTTCAGGAGCGGGAGCCTGAGCTGCGTCCCTCCCCGGCGGGCGGGCGGCGCGGGGCGATGGGGTTACCTGCCGGGGCGATGCCGCGGCCCTGCCCGCTCCCAGCACTGCCCTCGCTGCGACGACATGCGGCCTGGCACCACACTGGAGGGCTCGCCGGGGCGAGATGCTGCTCTCCAGGTGCAGGGAGGGGGCACAGGGGTGCTGGTGCTTCCCACCGGCACCCCTCCAGGCAGTGCGGGTGCGGTGACCCTCCTCACCCCGGGGTGGGCACCGACCCCTGAGCCATCACCCACCCCTGCCCGGGTCCCATCCCGAGGTCTCCCCGGAGCAGGGCGGCTCTATCCCAGCCCCATCCGTATCCCTATCCCATCCCATCCCATCCCTATCCTTATCCCCATCCCATCCCATCCCATCCCATTCCATCCCCATCCCCTGCTGCCTGCGGGGCCGTGCACCACAAAGGATTTTTTCTGGCACGGCAGCGGCGGCGGAGCTGCTTACACGTATTCACACCCCGGCGAGGGGCTGGAGCGCACGCTTTTCAGGCAGTACTTTAGTTTATGTTATTTAATTTAATTTAATTTATGTGAGCTGATGCGAGATCCCAGCAAGCCTGAGGTGTTCAGTGGAAACTCTGACAAGACGCTACCATAAACCGCGCTGCCGGCACTGGCCCCGCGCTGCCGGCTTGGGTTTCAGATTTTTCCTCTGCGCTCTGTAACGACCGATTCGGCGGGGCCGGCGCCGCGGTGGGTGCTGAGCCCCTGCGCTCCCGGGGCTCGGCAGCAGCGCGGGGCTCCGTGCGCCCGTCCCAGCGCCGCTCCGGCAGCGCGCAGCCCCCACGCCGCCCCCCAGCACGTGCCTTTCCGTCGGGGTGGATGCGGGTTGTGTAAAATCAGGCTGATTTTTTCCCAGAATTTTGTTTGGAAAAAATTTGCCTGACTGTCACAAGATCTTTCAACATCGCTGAATCAGCTGCTTTGATTTTTCGATTTGAAATTTTTAGATTTTTTTTCAGTTTCCACATTTCCTTTGTCTCGGAGCCGAAAGCCTCGCAGGGCATTCCAGCGGCCCGGCTTTCCTGGGGTTTACGCCACAACCCCCGTTCCCCCCGCGCCCCGTGACCGAGGCGGCAGCGCATCCCGCGGGGCAGCTCCACTCCCCTCCTCTCCCGGGGTTCCTGCGTCTGGGCCAGGGGGCACAGGGGGGCCGCTCGCCGTTCCAGCGTGCGCCGTCTCGATTTGTCATGAACAAAGAGCCTCCACCTCCAGCAGTACCGAAGTGCCGCTGCCCAAAGCCACAATCTTATCACCAGGATCCCGATTTCCAGTGGCACCGAGCGGCTCGTTTCAGCTGATTTAAAGGATCCAGACCCCACTGCGTCCCCCCACCAGTTCCCACCTGGACCCCCGCGCCCACAGACCATGGCTTCTCCTGATGTGGCACCATCCGGCACAGCCGGACCTGGGCCATGCCAAGGAAGCCTGGAAGAAAATGGGATGGATCCCACATACCCTAGACCATCCCAGCGGAAAAACGACTTCTGGGCCGGAGAAAGGAGCAGTGGGAGCAGCCGGGACAGCGCCGGAGCGAGCAGCCGGGAAAGGCATGGAGGAGCCCCATGTCCCCACATCCCCGCAGTCTCCCGGGGACACATTCACTGGAGGAAGGGATGGAGCCTGCCGTGGTGATGGTGCGGGGTTGTGCCCCATCCTGGGAGAACTGGGGTGTGAAGCCAGGGATTGAGTCGGGGGGACAGAGTGCCAAGCCAAGGAGACGCACTCATTACAAAACCTTTTGTTTGGGCTTCAAGCTGGAAAAACATCCCGCTCCTCTTTTCCACGCAGAGTTTTCCTCTGGGCTGCGGTGGGTGGAAACCTCCCTCCCTCCTCGCTCGGGACCTGCTGCCCAAAGTGCGGCTTCGTCCCGCCCGGGGCCATGCAAGCCCACCAAAAACCCCCTGCCTTGGCACGGGGGCACCCGCTTGTTTGGGCACAGGCACCCGAGGGACCCCAACGCCGATCCCGATGGTCCCCACGTGCCGAGGAGCAGACGCAAACCCGGGGAGCAGACCCGACCTGGGGCAGGCGCTGGCGTGTCGCTGCCTTCTAGGAAGCGGCGGGCGCGTGGCAGCCCTGGCGCGGGCGAGCACTGGGCTGCTGCGCTGGCCTGGCATTGAGAGCCTTCACACGTGGTGATGAAACGCAGGGAAAAAATTAAATTGACCATTTTTCTAGAGGACAATTATACAGAAAAAAAAAACCAAACCAACAAAAAGAAACCCAAGAAACGCTTCAGCCCTCCACCCGGGAGCTGTTGTGCGGGAATGGACAGGGAAAGGCTCTCCGACAGGGAACGACCCACAGAGACGTGGGGGTCCGGAGGATCCCACCCCCTCCCCAGCCGCCGGGCCGGGGCTCAGCCAGCCCCAGCGTGTCTACGGCGCGGCCGGGCTCCCGGGAGCCTTCCTGCACAAGGCCACGAACATTTTCTACCTCATTTACAGCAAATGCCATTTTCCAAAGGCACGGCACAGTGAAATGCCAGGCCCTGGGTGGAATTTGGTGGGGGCTCTGTGGGAGGATGGCTCTGGCCACAGCCGGGCACCAGCAACCCCCCACCCACGCTGGCCCTTGGCGTGCTGCCACCGGCACCCCAGGGGAGGTCGGTGAGGCCACCGCCGCCTCCATCCCTCCTGGCACGCCGCAGGCAGCGTCAAGCGGAGGCGGCCGGCGCAAGGAGCCCTGGACGAGGTCCTGCCCTCGCGCTTGGCTCCCGGCGCCGTCTCCTGCCCACTGCCGAGCTCCCTTTGTCGGGATGTTACAGCTGCCCCCTCCCACGGCCGCGCCGGGCTCTGCCAGGGCTGGACCGCGGCCGCATCAAGCCAGGCTTCCTCCATCAGCAGAAAGCAAACACTGGGCAAGGCCAGCGTCCCACGGCCTCCGGCCACCCCTGCCCGCAGCGGGCCAGCACTGCGGTCAAAATACGGCGTACGGCCAGGCAGCGGTGAAGCCAGCACTCTCCTTCCAGCTCTTCTCCATCAACGAGAGCCAGCCCTCCGGTTTCGCCGCAGCCGATGTCCCCTCCAAGCGGGACCCCCCACGCACTGTGCCCCAGGGATGCTCTGCGCCCCTCGCGGGAGCGTGGCACCGGGTCCCCGTTAGCGCTGACTCCCCTTTCCCCTGCGCTGCTGGGGAGGCTCCCGTAGGCACCAGCCCCTGCGGCAAACCCAGCCCTGGGCATGGCTGGCACCCGCTGCCCGCTCCTGGGGGATCCCCCCTCGCTGGGGGACAGCCAGCCCAGGGGACGCATCCCATCGGAGGCTGGGGGGGAGCAGGGGCACATCCCGGCTGGCCAAACGGCAGGTGCCTGGCTCAGGAAGGAGACCCAGGGGCTGTTCCCAGTGGGATTTGGGGAGCTGCTCCCACACCCAGCCCTGGGGCTGCCTCTGCGAACACCCCGGCCACGCGCGCCTTGGCGGGGCGGCAGGGCTATTTCGGGAGCTTTCAGCACCACCCAGAGAGGTGTCCGATGCTTTTATTTATAAACCCACTGGCTCCTGCCCAGCTCCAGCCGGCTCACATGCAGGAAAAAGCCCAGCGGAGCCAAGACAAACAGAGCCAGCAGCATCCCCACACGGAGGGAGGCAACGCCGAGCGCGCCAAGGATGCTCTGGCTGAACCGCCCGGCTCTGGGCCGCCCGGCGGGATGGACACGCCTTGGCACCGCGGCCCCGGGGCCAGCCTTCGACAGCACGAGGCCGTCGCTGCGGCTGCGCAGCCGCCCTGGGTGGGCCCGCACGTGCTGCGGCTGCTGCAGAGCCGGCGGGGGGCAGCGCCAGGACCCCGCATGCTGCCAGCAGCACAGGTCCCGCTGCGCGGTGCGTGTGTGGCACAGAAGTGCCCGCGCCCTGCTCGGGGTGCTGCAGAGCCACCGTGGGATCCCCGACACTGCGGCTGCCCCCCCTTCCCCTGGCACTCCGGTGGGGCAGTCGGCCCCGCTCTCCATCAGCGCTCTCCCCAGGGATGCTGGGAGGGAAGTACCTTAAATCCCGGCTGGGACCGGAGCTGGAGCCCTAGCGCCCACAGGCAGAGAGGGATGCAAACTTGGACGGCTGGTGGTGAGGGTCCAACCCCGTCTGAGGGGGCAAAGGGGTTGCCCCATAGGTGGGCTCTCCCCCGGCACTGGCTCCAGCCCCCAGCAGCGCAGCAACAATTGAGTTATTGTCAGCGTGCCGCCGGGGACACAAGTGTGCTGGGAATTCAACAAGCCCGGCGCTTTCCGCCCGTCCCACTGGCTTTTCCAGCCCGGGCTAATCCAGTGAGATGCCCCGTCAGCACAGCCGCAGCCCCGCAGCCTGCGAGGAGGAGTGGCAGCCCCCGGCCCCCCAATCTCCCCCCAGCATCATCCAGGGGCAAAGGCTCCCACCCTGCCCAAGGTGGGCGCAGACAAAGGTGCGGCGCACGCCAGCTCCAGCCGCTGTGGGGGCTTGGCTAATGGGGTCCATTTGCTGGGTAGTTCTTGGAATAACAAATTGTATCATCCAAAAAAGCCAAACCACAAAAGAGGATCGGCTTGCAGCCTGGCTCACAAAAGCCCCTTGTCTGGAGGCCCCCCGCGCCCCCCAATCTCCTGGAGAAAACTCAATTTAACGAAAATAAACAGCGCGCCCAGCCCTACGCTCTCCCCAGCAAACCGCGGAGCGAACCTGCTTAACCCGATACCGCGGCCGGCGAACCCCATCGCCCCGCTCGCCGCGCTCCCCGGCCATCGGCTGCTCGGCTGCGCCGCCCCGCACCGCGCCGGAGAGCGGCCGACCTCTCCTTCCTCAGGCACTTCATCCAGCCGGCAAAAACGCAACGCTCCGAGCCGGACGGTCCCGGGGGGCTGCGGGCACAGCGCAGACCCCTGCCATGGCCCAGGGGGCCGCCAGCTCGCTCCGCGCTGTTGTGAAGCCCCATCTCCCGCTCCCTCCAGCTCAGCAGCAAATCCTGCAGGAAAGACGAGGTTTGACACCTGCTGAACCCTCCACCCCTCCTCTTGCTCATCCCCGTCCCCTCTCCAGCGGGCATGGAGCCCGCCAGCAGAAATTTACAGCGAGCAAGGCGCTCCGGGAGCACCGACGAGCGCAGCGGGGAGCGATCCCGGCCCAGCCAGCCGCACCCATCAGCTGCCACCGGCTTCCGAGTCCCGTGGCCGTGTCCCCGCAGCCGGAGAGCCGAGGTTGCCGGGGAAGTTTGCCCAAGGTGACGGGCGCCCATGTGCATCCCACGAGGAGGTGTTACGGGAAGTGCCCATCTGGGTGCTGTCCTGGGAGGCTGCAGGAGGGGGAAATGCCCAAAGGGAGGAGAGTTAAACCCCTTCCCAGTGGGGTTTTGGCTGTTCCTCCAATTGGGATTTGTGCTCCCGTCCCATGCCAAGAGCAGCTGGCCGTGGAGGGGTCTCACCGTTGGAAAGGCGCCCGTGCCGTGCCTCCGGCAGCCCTGCAACGATGCGGACAGGGGTTTGCTTCTCCCACAGCCCCGGTCTTCAGACCTTCACTTGCAGGGCAGGGGCACCGGCTGCCAGCCCCCGCTCCAGCCCCGGGCACCCAGTCCTGGCTGGGTACTCCCAGCCCCAAAACTCACACGAATTATTTGCATCCTGTCACCTGAACAAGTCTGCTTGGGCTTCAGGCCAGCCTCCACCCCTGGAGCAGCCGTCACCAACCAGGGGACTCAAACAGAGGATTTGTGACAGCCTGTCCCACCTGCGTGGGACACCCCGCAGGCGTCGGGCTGGGAAACAGCCACGCTGGCATTTGTCTGACCTTTGGGGACAAACACGCCCGAACTCCCACATCCCCTGGGAGCGCAGGACAGGAGGGGGCTGCTGGAGCCCTGGACGTGGCTGCGCTCAAGACGGATGCTCCAGCATCTCCCTTCTTCCCAGCCGGATGCCCGGAGGAAGCCGAGGCCGGCAGAGCTCCAGCCCACGGGCGACCCCGCCGTCGCGGCTCATCTGCCGCGGGTAATTCGCCGCCTGCCCGGCAGCGCTCCTGCTGCATTCCTGCCCTAAGTAGCGCGGATTTGCTGTGCTTTATGAAAAAACGCCAAGAATGTTTTAAATGAAATTAATTCTTACAAACCCAAGATTTCATAAAAGCTCTGCCTGGGCACCGTTTGGCACAGGCTCACCCTTGTTCACCGTGTTGGCCTTCCCGGGGGGGAGGAAAACGCCGGGATTGGTGTGAAATAATTACAAACTCATCGTATAGCTCTGCTTGTAACTGCCCTCGTCTTAGCTCGTAGTTCACGTTCGGCAATAACGTCACACGTGGTCTGGAAGAAAAAGCTCCGGGAGAAGGCGCAATGGAAAAAAGCATGTGTGGACGTGCTGAGCGGCACCCGACGCAGCCCGGCCGGAGGAGCGGGGCTGGCCGCCCCAGCAGCTCACACCGGGGCCGTGCCGCGTGAGCTGGCACTTCCCAGATGGGAAGGTCTGGTTGCGGCGCAGACATTTCTGTGCCGGCAATGGGAAGCAGCATTTGGAGGTTTGGGAAGCAGGCATCAAGCCGCTGGTGCTCAGCGTGATCCCACCACCTTTGGAGGCAGACAGGGGAATTGACGCGGTGCTGCCTGGTTCTCCCTTCCACCTTTACTTTAAAAAGCCACCAAATTAAACCCATGAAGCCACCCAAGCCCCGAAGAGACTCCCACTGTCCCGCGCCGGGGATGCTTGGCGGGACGTGGCACGCACTCGTGGCTGGAGCGGCTCGCAGCCCCCTGAACTTATCATTTACGCCACGCAAAGCACTCTTCTCATCTGGTCACGCATCATCCACGAGCTGGCACGGACCCCGGTTTGTGTCTGCTCTCCACACCCGGGGGCTGCGGTCTCTGCCTGCCCAGCCGCAGCGGGTGGGTTTATCAGCCTGACCCCGTCGGGGCCCAAGGGATCTGAACTTAAAGGCAAAGAAAAGCCAAAAGTATCGCCACTGTAATCCAAACCCGGGATCTCCGGGGATCTGCCCATGGGTTGTGAGTGCCAGACTGGCAATATCAGGAAATATGAAGAAATAGCAATAAAAGTAGGCTTGTTCCTCTCGGCCGGCTGGCTGGCTTACAGGAACCGGAGCGGCGGAGAAATACCTTTCCGCAGCCGTTGACAATGCATGTTTGAGACTGAAAATATGCTTTTCTGGCAAAAGCCCACATATTTAACCCCGGTGGGCACCAGCGGCTCACCCCGCGGCTCCGGGAGCGGGGCACAGGCGAGCGCGGCCGGACCTCACACCCTCCCCGGGCGCGCAGGCGCGGTGCGGGACGCTGCGCTGGGCTGCTGACATCGAGCCGAGCGGTGAGCGGGACGCAAGGGCGATAAGCGGCGAGGGTTGAAATTAAAGCTACGCTGAAAGCAAGGGAACTACTGCAGCTTCCCTCGGTGCCAAGCCTCCCGCTGCCTTATCGGTGCTTCCCTGAAAAAGATGGCTGTGTTGTCCTGACATTAAATATTCTCTGCGCAGCGAGCCGTATCTCCTCCATCTCGCTCCCGGCACCCGAAGGCTCCAGCCCCGATGCATGCCCTGGATTCACACTCTCGCCCCTCGGAGCCGTGCCTGGAGCGAAGCCAAAATCTCCAAAGAAAAAATGCAGCCGGAGCTTCCAAGTTTCGTGGTAAAACCACATGATTTTGATGCGAAGCCGTAAATCAGTCCCAGGCTCTCTCAGCCTCTGGTAACTTCTGAAAACAAACCTGGGCTGAATTTTAGGGCTTGTAATGAAACGTGAAAGCAGGTGAACCGGCCGCAGGCGTTAAGCACCAGCGCAAACGCTGTGCGCAGAGCGGAGGCGGCTGCTCCAGATGGCCCCGATCCTTGGCCGAACGGGCTCAGCTCTTTCCTTAAGGATGGGGGACGACCGAAGCGACCTCCACCCTCCGCAGGTGCCGGTTTCGTGTCCCTTGGCCCGAGAGCAGAAGCGCCCCGTGCGCTGCTCCATCCCAGCCCCGGGGGCACCGGCAGCGGGCGCAGGAGAGGGAACACGCCGGCGATGCACCGGCCCTTCCCTGCGGGGGATTTTGCAGCGAAAGGGGTAAATCCTCGCATGGCCGCGGGGGCTGGGGCAGCTAC
>WHYT01016146.1:7952-18441 GCA_009806455.1 Tetrax tetrax
CAGGGCCGGCGGGCGCGAGGAGGTTGCGGGCGGGACTCAGCAGCCGCATCGCCCAATAAGCGAAGGCAACGGGAGAGCGGCACAAAGGAGAGCCAATGGGATGCCGGCGCGGGAGAAGGCAAAACCGATCGGGCGTTAGGGGCTCTTGCGGCTCAGCCCCGGCATCTCCCGTCGCCGCCGCCACACGCCATGGCCTGCTTCGAGCCACCGACCTCAGGTAGCACCGGCCGACCGGCCTCGGGCTTCCCGCTCCGAGGGTGGAAGGCTGCGGGTGGATGGCCGCTCCGCAGGATGACAGCCGTCCCCCGAAGAACTTGTAGGCGGAACGACGAGGCCGGGAGCAGCTCCTAAGGCCTCAGGCCTGAGGCGCTGGTGGGGAGGGAGCAGCTCCTCAGCCACTTGCAGCAGCGCCCGGCGCCACCAGGGCTTCACGCCCTGCCCGAGAGAAACTACAACTCCCAGAAGGCTGCGGGACTCACGCCGACGCGCATGCGCGCGACTGGCCAGCGGCCGGAGGGTTGTTCCGCCCACTCGGCTCACCACCTGCCGAGGTGATTGGCTGCGGCTCGTAGCCAGCGGTGGATTCTGATTGGCTGAGACGGCGGCTGAGGCGGTTTCCGGAAGGGGGCGGTGGGAGGAGAAGCAATATGGCGGCGGAGAGCGCGGAGGGACCGCAGGAGATGATGGAGGGTGAGAGCCCGCTGGGGGCCGGCACGGCAGCGGCTGCTGAGGGTATCGGGACCGTCTGCCCCTGGGCGGGGCGGCTACCGGCTGCCCGCGGTGGGGCTTGTGGGTCCTCCGCGGCCGGGCAGCCCGCGAGTGTCCACCCCGAGGGCGACTGCCTTGGGGGGACGGAGCTGCGGCCGGCCGCCGAGCCGGGGAGGGCCGCCCGGGCCGGGGGGAGCGGTGTGTGTTTGTTTCCTGGGCATGGCAGGGTGCCTTCGGGCTCCGCGCGCGAGAGGTGGAAGAAGAGGGTTTTGTGGAGGTGACCGTGACGTAAAAAAAAAAAAAATAAAGAAAATAAGAAAGCAATCCTCTGGCCTGGCGTTGCTTTTCCTCGGTTGCCCCATGAAACAAGAGCAAGTACTGAGGGGGAGCCGAGGAGCTCCAGGTCCCCACGGCCAAGGCGGCCACCAGAGTTGTGTCTGGGGACGGCATGAAGGGATCTTGCAGATTGTACTGTGGAGACGGTTGCTTTTATCTGCAGGGATCTTTTTTTACATATTTATATTTTCATGCTTTCACTTCTTCGTGACATTGGTACTATTGTACATGATATTAATTATTTTTTTTTTATAAAAGCTTTTAAAATGTAATAGTTCTATCTAATTCCATCTCCGTAATCTTTGGAATTGCACTTCATTGATCTAAGAAATTTCCTTTTTCCTCCAGTCTTCTTCCCAGATTGTTGGTTTTAGGAAGATGTGATGGGAGGAAAAAGTGCATCCAAAATCAAAGTAGAAACAAGGGGTAAGAGGCCTTTTATTTAAGACTAAACCTTTCATTTAGTTAACTTAGGATTTCTACTAACTGCATAGTGGTATATATGAATCCTGGTTGTTATATCTGCTTGCTAGTTCTCCCCCTTGCCCCACTGCTGAAAATTGCCTCATTCTGCTCTCATCTATCTTACGCAGTTGATAAGCGGATTGAATCGGAGGAGTCAGGAGATGAAGAAGGGAAGAAGCAAGCAGTCCGCTTGGTAACAGACCTCAGCCAGCAGAGCCTGAAAGAGGAGCAGAATGGTGAGAACGCTGCAGGTACCTTGCCAGCCCCAGTGATTGCGTTGGGAAGCGTTGTCTTACCAGTGTGTATGGTAGCGTACGTGTGTCAGTCCTCTCTGTTTCTTGTGGCCATATGATGGTTGTGTCAATGTTAGTTAACAATGTGAATCTGCCCTACAGCAATCTTCTTTAAAAATAAATAAATGATAATGTTATCATTGCTGAAATAAAACTGCCTTCTTTTTATGGAACCACTGATATTAGACTTTAGGTTTTTTTTCTTGTTTATCCATCCACATTTCTGTTTCAAATCTTTAACATCAAAATGCAAAACACCTTTATTCATACTCTTTTTGTATATAAACATAGTAACTTTCTGTGGAAAGATGCTGGAAGTGGTCATTAGAAATAAATAGAAACAGTTTTTCATAATTCTGCTTTAATGTGTGTAGTTTTGTTTTTTTTTTTGCCTAGAGTTACCAGATTCCTTTGGGAGGCAAAGGCAACTATTTCTAGATAGACTGAAGGAAGCTGTCAATTTTTTTTTTAAATTTAAAAATTCCAAGACGTATCAAAATTATCTGTTTGAATCCTCTTGACTTTCAACTTCTGTTACTGTTTGTATTAGAACATTGGGTAGAAGTGTTGGCAGGCATTTTAAGCCTGTGCATGTGGGATGGAAGGTTTTGCTTTTCAGTAGCTTGCATAGAATTTGTCAGAGCAGATCTGTTCCTGAAGACCCTGAATGGCAATATTGCCTGGGCTTTTGGTGCTAGCTAACAACCTGAGATGTAGCAGCATCCTCTTGATAGAGGTGTCCATGGGATTATTGTTGGTCTGGAAATGAAAGTAAAGTAATACAGCAACTTCTAATCCTTTTTGACTGTGCGTCTGCTGCAGATCCCTCCTGATCTTAGACGTGCCCATTAGTATTTGCAAAAGTGTTTTCCAAGCTAGTAAATTACTGTGAGGATTTTAGGTCTCATCCCCTAACTATAAATGAACTCTGTCTAGGTATAATTCATTGTTGATCGTAAAAAAGCTGTACGTAGTAGTTAAGTGCTGTGGTGACGTCTGTAAAAGTGCAAGAGCACACCTCGCAAACGGTGCAGCCCAGCGCTGTGTGATCAGCACAGCGTGCGGGTCGCTCAGCCAGTTTTCCTCTACGTTCACGTAACACTGGGTGTTTGTTCAGCTGATGTAACTCAGCTGTGCGTTTGAGGTTATGTTTTCTGTGTTGTTCCCCTGGGAATTATAATATTAGAGAAAATACTTCAGCTACCGTACTCTTGTTCCAGTGAAAGCAGATTTGGTGGCTGAGTTACGCTGGATACTATTTAATGTAATGACTGTATTGTTACTATTTCTTCCAAACTGTTAGCCTTCAGAAAGCTTCCGTTAGGGCAGAAACCAAGCAGAGGAATAATTTTGGAACATTTGAGTTAGTTTCCATAGCCAGCTTTTGACTTTCTCAGCTGAAAGGAAAATGAAGAGTTTCACATATTTTTCACAGAAGGTCAGCAATGGAAAGAGCTCAGGCAGCTGAAATTTCCAATTTATCATGTAGATGATTATCTGAGGAATAGCACCTCTGTTTAGAAAGCTTATAACTTAGCTATTTATAATATTTTTCATGCATATGCAGTTAAAAAATGTAGTTAGGCTTTTAGTTGCTTTAAATACTTGTGGTACTGTGAACTTATGTAACTTAGTAACTACTGTTCCGTACTGCGGAATTTGGATTTCCTGAATGTCGTATTTTTTCCTACATCTGCAAAGCTGTGTAGCTTGCAGGCATGGGTTACACAAAAATTTACTTAAGTAACTTCACTGCCAGAGCAATGTTTTTTCCTCTTGAGAAACCTGCTGCGTTAAAAAGTATGGACTAAAGCGCGGTTTGCATACTTACTGCATGCAAGTGAAATTGCAGTTCTGTTTGTGAAGTGGTTGTAGAAGGGTCAGTGTAGGGTGTTTTATGCCCGCTTTGTTCCTGAATCAGATGTTGGTTGATAATTGATAGGACTGTACACTCGCTGGAATCATTTTTGTTTCTTTTCTTTGAGAGAAAAGGTATGTCAACGTTCTCATACCAATACTGATTTATCAGTGTTAACCATATACATGTCTCACTCAGACTGCTATGTGGAGAGAGTTTTATACGCAGTACGTGAACTTTCTGAGAGCTAGCCTTGTTACATAAATGCTAGTGCCTCTGTGTTCAGTTTTACATTGCTTTTATGTCCGTGAATTCGACACATGTATTCTGTGTGATTCACTTTTGTGCCTTCGGACTCGCGTGCTTTTTCCCCACGCTGGCTCTACTAGGACTGCTCACTCAAAGCCAAAGGGCAAAATTCAAGGAGGGGATGTGATCCTTCATTCCACGCTGTCCTTTGACCGATCCCAAAATAGAGTATTTAATGCATTGCCAAAACCAAATGTGTGTAAATGGTCTCTGATGGGTGCTGCGATGAAACACGTAATTTTGTAGAGAAGCCTGCCAGCCAAAAAAGGTTGAAGGACTTTTTTTCACTTGAAATTTTTTTTTGGTTGAAGAATTATTTTTTTTTTTTTTTTTACTGACTACATGACTGGCTTGGACAGTTGGACAACTTTAAAGTCTCAAAAGGAGAAGTTCCACCATGAGCACTGCTAGTGTACTGCTAGTACACTTTAATGCAAGGGGAATAGTTCGGATTTTTATGCGATATCTCAAATAACTGTTATTCCAAACTCGGGCTGTGTTCCTGTTGGCTGTGAATTCAGTTAGGGTGCTTGTTTGGCTTGGAGTGCTTTGTGCTGACAGCCCTTTGCACCCTAGAAATAGGTCAAAGAGATGCAGCCTTGGTAGCGGCAGGGTAGGATATCGCACTCCCCTGCTGAAGAGCATAGCTCCTGATCTGGAAGAAAAATAAGAAAATTCCAGTGTTGCCCACCGCTAAAACGCTGACAGGCATAGGTATGCATGTCAGTTTTGATGGCATTTCTATGCTGCCACTCAATGTCACCAAGCCTATCTGCTCATTTCGCATGCCCAAAATATAATTTATGCTCCCTGGTAATTTACACTATAAATAATCTAAAAAGATGAGGGACAGAGGATTGCTTTTCAGTCTTAACTTCCGTGAGTCAGTTCAGTTAGTGCTCTTTCCTATTTGAATGCCCAGGCAACAGCAGTAGCCCAAATACAGCCAGGTAAAGGATGGTATGTGAAGCTGTCAAAGCCTTGGAGTTTGATGGCAGCATTAAAAATTGTCATGCCTGTACTGTTCATCCTTACAGTGCTACTTAAAATGCCAAGCATCAGGAGGAAAACCACTTGTTAAGTAGAGGGGACATTTGGCATTTTGAAGGATGTTGTAACCCTGCTGGGCTCAAAAACAGCCCTTACTTCTGGGTTAATGGAAGGAGCTTGCATACAGTAATACAGGACTTAATGCAAAGCCTTTGGAATTTGACGGTAATTAAAGTGCCTTGGTTCTGTAGTAGTGCATACAGAAGCTAGACAGATGAAATGCAAAGGGGTTGCATGTTTTATGTTTTGCAAAGTCACCTTACACTTTCTCTGGAAATTGACACAACCAGCACACCATCTTCAACAAATGGGACTCGGGCATGAATTATTCAGCATGCATTTATCCAGTAAATTTTGCTCCCTCTTGTGCTTTGATAGAAGCACAGCAAATGTTGGGCTGTCTTCCAGAGCTATAAAGGCATTTCCCAAGAAAATGTATGCAGTGTGATAAACAATGTTTTCTAGCATATTAGTGAGTTCAGTCAAACAAAAGAAGGGGGATTCATATGAAAGGGTGCACAACATTGACATAAACTGGCAGGATTTATGAAAGAAAAGCTGAAGGGTGGGATTGCTGAGATGCTTGGTTGTTTCTGGCACTATCTCTAGACAGTTTAGAGTCCCCCTTGGCAAGGTTATCGGACACTTTGGCATAGACACTTTGGATGGTGTATCTTCAGAGGGATGATGGCTGTAAGTGTAAAGAAAAGGAATCCTGCCCAGATCATTCTTAAGTCGGTGTTATTCAGCAGCCATGTGAGCAGGCTAAGGAATCATAGAATGGTTAGAGTTGGAAGGGACCTTCAAAGGTCATCTAGTCCAACCCTCCTGCAAGGAGCAGGGACATCCCTGACTAGATCAGGTTGCTCTTTCTGTCTTTTGCATCTAGGCAAGAAATCCTGTTGTTAAGAGAGCTTTTTTTCATGACTAACTGTCACAGCAAAAGCCAGATAGGTGACGTGTATTCTTAATGCAGCAGAATATCTGAACTGTGCACCTCATGTGTTTCTTCTCCTGAGGAGAGTTTGTTCCTTTGTCCCTCCATATGTTAGACACTGTAGTCTTGCCTTTAGCTATTAGATGGCAGAAGTTTGTAATGTATTTGCTTCTCCTGCAGGAGAAGCAGAGACACCGGTGGACATGGAGACAATTAGCCTGGACCCAGAAGCCGAGGTAAAGGCAGATTTTTGTCCTTACAGTGGGAGGAAAACGTAGGCAGAGGCAAGTATTGAAACCTGGTTAAAAGATCTAATTCTTCTGAAGGTGCTGGCTGTCATGATCTTCCTCAGAATTGATTCAGAGCCTTTAGACTAGAAGTAGAGGTGTTTTATTCTTTATCAGTAGTTCTGTTAGTCATTTAGAATTTCAAATTAAGCATGGAGGCGCTGAAAGTGAGGCTGTACTGCAAGCATTAGTAATGGGCTACGAGCTTTTGTGAGAGTATCTTTAATGAACTGATTGCTGCTGTCAGACCCATGATCTGTGATAGGAACAGCTGCTTAACTTTCCTTGTGCCTTGGCATTGAGAGCCTCAGGAGCCTGTTAGCTGGAGAGTTTTTGAGCTTGGGTGGTAAAGTGCTCTGTTTCTCTTTGACCGACTGACCTGCAAAATTGGAATGTCTGGGGCTGGATGGCACAGATGTGAAGTGCATCAGGTGATTGCCAGTGCAGAGTTAACATTCACAGAACCACCAGACTATTTGAACTGTCAGTGGTTCCTGTTCGTCTGAGGCCTGGAGCTGGGAATAGCAAAGTGCGTTCCCGTTAAGCCCTAGTGAAATGAGTAAGGGAATTTTCTGTGAAAATTGATTCATACTAGGCAGCAGATTTTTTCTGTCTCAGTAAATTCAGAATTTACTGCGAAAGATTTCTCATTTTGGTGAATCAATGCTCAGAGTAAGGAAAGGGCTGTTGCCTTTTCACAGATACTGTGTTTGCAGTTGACAAGCTTAGGCCACATTCTTCACCTGTGATGGTAAAATCATGTGCTAAACCCAGTCTTCACAAGCTCTTTGAAGGGAAGTTTTAATGAGCTACACATTTTGTAAGACTGTAGTTTTCCTTAGAACAAAGTACCAGGTTGATCTTTGAAGGGTGTTTTCAAACAGCTGCTGAATCCCTCCATTTCTCTTTCAGGATGTTGACTTGAATCATTTCCGAATTGGGAAGATTGAAGGATTTGAGGTGCTCAAGAAAGTGAAGGTAACAGTCCTAAAGAATAGAGAATGCTTCTTGGAACGGGAGATTTTTGAATATCTAACTTGTAAGAGGACAGATACAGGAGTCTCTTTGGCTGAGATCCTGATGAGTTCACTTCATATTTAAGTGAAGGAGGGCTGTGTTTGCCCATTTGTCAAGTAGTAACAAAAATCCTGGGGTTTTGCAAGTTGATCTTGGAAGTGGATGAGACACAACGCATCAGGGCTCATCCTAAGAGATACATTCTGCACTTGCAGAGCGGGCTTAACGTAGAATAGTGTAGACTGGAAGGGACCTCTGGAGGTCAAAGCAGATCCAGCTAGAGCATGTTGCTTGAGGCATTCTCCAGTCAAGCTCTTGAGTATTTCCAAGGATTGAGATTACATAGTCTCTCTGAGCTCCTGTTCTAGTGTCTGACCATCTTCATGTTAAAGATTTCCTTCTGTAGAGTAGGAGTAAAACAAGAAAAGACTGTGTTTGGGGAAAAAAAAAAGGCAAGCAACCAACCAACAAAAATTAATGGGAGAAAAAAAAACCCCAGAATTTATTGTCTGTATGCCAAAAGACATTACATGCTGTTACTCATATCCATTTTCTTGTTTGTTTTTAAACTTTTCCCCAACTGTTAGACTCTGTGTCTCCGTCAGAATTTGATTAAGCACATTGAGAACTTGGAGCAATTGCAGACCTTGCGGGAACTGGATCTGTATGACAATCAAATTCGGAAGATCGAGAACCTGGAGTCTCTCGTGGAACTTGAGTGAGTCCAGGGGAATCACCAGGATTAGGCTGAGGGTGGTTTGCTGTTCACTGAGTCACTCATGCTGTGCTTATTTCAGTATTTTTCACCCAGGCCTTTCTCATTATTCGTTTGGATTCTCTATGAAGGATAATGTCTGTTCTCCATTGGTATTAAACCTGTGCAGTAAACCAGTTTCATAATCCTAAAGCTCACCAGGGACAGTCACCTGGAAGTGAAATGTGTGCTGTGTAAGGCAGTGAGAACAATAGGTGGTGGTGGCTTCTGTGCAGGTGCAGAAGCCCTTAGGCACCCTTTGCTTTTGTCAACCAGAGCTCCCTATAACAGGTTTTGTCCTGCAGAAAATGACAAGAGATTTCAGGTGAGATTTGGACTTTTTAGGGGGTGTTAGGGAGGGAGTAGCGCTCTTCCTAGTTTCTGGCACTTGTCTGTGATCACTCTCGACACGCATTACAAAACTGGGAGGGGCAAGGAGGACTGACCTGCTTCCCACAGTCATAACTGCTTCATGCTCATGGGAGGCCTTGACGTTGTCCTGTCAAAGGCAGATCTTTTATGCACGTACTTTTCCCAAGGAGTATGCAGTACTGAAGACTGGATTCCTTCCACAGTGGCAGCTCTGTAACTGGGCTGAATAATGGCTATCTTCTGCGAGTGACACTTTAAAAAAAAAAAAAAAAAAGTTCCCTGAAACACTATAGAATTCTTTTGAAAGTTATACTTGTTGCCATTTCTGATAAAAAACAAATTATACTTACGACTCTAGCTTCAAGGCCTAGCAAAGTGCTTGCTCTCTGCAGATAGAGAGGTTCCTCAGCAATTTACAAGTGGCTCTTCTAGAATCATCCATGCCTGATGGACTGAAGAGACCTTTATTTTGTTTTACCTCAGGATCCTGGACATCTCCTTTAACGTTCTGCGACACATTGAAGGGCTAGATCGGCTTACCCAACTTAAGAAACTCTTCCTTGTCAACAACAAAATCAGCAAAATTGAGAATTTGAGCAACTTGCAGATGCTACAGATGTTAGAGCTGGGATCCAATCGAATCCGGGTAGGCTTGCTCTACAAGATGTTAGCTGCAGAGTTTTGGGCTCTTTGGCTTGGGATTAGCCTTTTCTGAAAGTGCACTGAATTGACTTTTGCTTGCAATTTTGTTCTTTTTATCGTTCCAGTCATTTAATGTGTAATTGCTTATTGCTGGGCATGCTGGTTCCTTTAATTATGTATGCATGTAGTTCCTGGCTACTAAATTACTATTTATGAATTTCTCTCTTTAATGAACTCATGAATCCCCTGTGTGTTATCTTTTGCAGATGATGGCTTCCTCCTGATAGAGAGCCAAGCATATCAAAACTAGCAATTACTGTTTTCTTTTACCTTCCCAGAGGCTGATGCTCTTTTGATAAAGCCTGTTGAACGCAAATTTAATTCTAGTTTGATTTGTATGTGTAGCTGATAACCTGCTGCATCAGTCTCACTCAGGAAAATATACAGAATATGGTTCTTTTTGAGGCCTCACAGATATCCTTATTTTCTCCTGGTGAAGGCTGAGCTCAGGACTTAAACTGGTATAGTGTATATGTTCTGCCAGGAGCATGTGTATTTGAAACACGTACATCACTTAAATTGGTATGTGTGTGTTCTGCTAGCAGCATGAATATGCAGTAGTTAAATATATGAACACATACACCCATGAGATGGTTAACCTTGCTTATGACAGCTAAACAGCTTGCTTCTTGCTGTTATGCGGTCACTGATGCTCAGGACTAAATTTCCAAATTATATTTTCTCCTCCTAGTTTCTCTTTCCATTCTCTAGTGACAGATATTTCTTGCTTCACAAGTGAGTATCTTTGCCCTGGATACACTTCATGGCCCAGGCAAAATCACTTTCAGAGCTCCCTGAGCCTTTTCATTCTCTGCTCTTGCTGCCTGGACAGTGGAGACGACAGCCACGACAGATGCTGAAAATCAGTGAATAGTAGTGCCACATTACAGCTGTGACACGGGCTGAGGTTCACTGTCACCGCACGAAGTCCTGCATTGACTCTGCTCTTGGGTCGCCCTCTGTGCGGTTTGCGTTGTGGAATTGGCAGGCTTGTGTTTCTCAGGAGTACAGCTCCGTGGGTCAAGGCTATAAAATGCCAGCCACATCTACAGGTCAGAGTTTTGTGTCGCAGCAGTAACGCTGTCTCCTTTGGTCATTTTGCAGGCAATCGAAAACATCGACGCTTTGGCTAACCTTGACAGTCTGTTCCTTGGAAAGAATAAAATCACCAAGCTCCAGAACTTGGATGCTCTGACAAACTTGTCTGTGCTCAGTATACAGGTATTGATTCTACTTTGTGCTGGTATTTTTTGAACAGCTTTGGTTGCATGAACTGCCTTGTAATTTATGATAAGTTCTGTATCAGCAGGTCTTCAGTATTTGAGCCAAACTCTTGTACTGGAAGAAAGCCTGGTATTCTCTGTGCTGTCTTTTCTCATCCTTTCATGCTAAATGAGATTG
>WHYT01016146.1:29931-122514 GCA_009806455.1 Tetrax tetrax
TTCTTGCTTCACAAGTGAGTATCTTTGCCCTGGATACACTTCATGGCCCAGGCAAAATCACTTTCAGAGCTCCCTGAGCCTTTTCATTCTCTGCTCTTGCTGCCTGGACAGTGGAGACGACAGCCAGGACAAAGGAACGTGACCCTTGCTGAAAATCAGTGAATAGTAGTGCCACATTACAGCTGTGACACGGGCTGAGGTTCACTGTCACCGCACGAAGTCCTGCATTGACTCTGCTCTTGGGTCGCCCTCTGTGCAGTTTGCGTTGTGGAATTGGCAGGCTTGTGTTTCTCAGGAGTGCAGCTCCGTGGGTCAAGGCTATAAAATGCCAGCCACATCTACAGGTCAGAGTTTTGTGTCGCAGCAGTAACGCTGTCTCCTTTGGTCATTTTGCAGGCAATCGAAAACATCGACGCTTTGGCTAACCTTGACAGTCTGTTCCTTGGAAAGAATAAAATCACCAAGCTCCAGAACTTGGATGCTCTGACAAACTTGTCTGTGCTCAGTATACAGGTATTGATTCTACTTTGTGCTGGTATTTTTTGAACAGCTTTGGTTACATGAACCGCCTTGTAATTTATGATAAGTTCTGTATCAGCAGGTCTTCAGTATTTGAGCCAAACTCTTGTACTGGAAGAAAGCCTGGTATTCTCTGTGCTGTCTTTTCTCATCCTTTCATGCTAAATGAGATTGACAGACACTGATAAAATGTTAAAACAAATGTTTGATTTTTATGGAGGAGAGAACAGGAAATGAATGTTCTCCCATTTCCTTCCTGAAACGCTGTGTTCTAATACATCACAATACCATCAAATGAGTTATGCCAGGGAAGTCGTTACAATGGCAGTGGGGTCAGTGTCACTACCTTCTTCCTGAAGAGGAAAGAAATGTGAACAGGCTTGTGCTAAATTAAACCTGTCCTTAAGGAGCTTATTAAAGTTCCTTCCTTTTTAAAAGGTGAAATAAAAGATACTCAACTAATTTATTTCATTGGGTCTAGTTCTTACCTGTATGACAGCGCTAGTGCGTACTAGTGTCTCTGACGGCTGTTGGTAAGAAAGCCGTACTGGCCACGTGTTGTGGTACCCGTATGTGTCATTGTTCCGTCGGGTGTGCAGCAGAGTGTACTGGGATTGAAGTGCTGTAACGTCCCTTCTGACCATTCCATTAAAAAGACCTGCAAAATGAATGCTATTAACGCTTAGACCTGTTGTTTCTAAAGACAACAAGTGGAAAACTTTCAGGCTACAACTTTTGATGGGATGGTCAGAACCTGATCTCTTCTAAACTTAGAGTTTGTTTCCCGTGGGACTTCATTGTACATCAGTGGTACAGAGATCAAATGAGCTGGGCTTCTGAGATCAGCATGGACCCAAGCAGACTGTTTCCCCTTCCCATCCGTACTTCAGAGAAATGCTTTTTCTCCAATTATTCCCTTGGGTTTGGGTTTGTTTAGAGTGAACTTAAACCACTGTTAACACTTTCAGAATAACCGTCTGACCAAGATTGAGGGGCTGCAGAGCTTGGTGAACTTGCGCGAGTTGTACCTCAGCCACAATGGCATTGAAGTCATCGAGGGACTGGAGAACAATGTGAGCAGGCTCTTGCTAAGCGTGTGGCGGAATCCTTGTCCTAAGCTACTCCCATTACTGACTGTGCTTTTCTGGAAGTTTTTGTTCTCAGCTCCCTCAGTTACATGTGGGGTCCTGAGTTTCTTGATAAGACCGCGAAGATCCAAGTATTTGTAATGTTAAAATATCTTGTGTGAGTGAAGCTCCTCCAGATCTTCTGAAGTAGAGTTGTTTTTGTCGCCTGGGGAGGGGAAGGACAAGGTGTGGTTAATGCAGCAGGCTGACTGATGTTCAGCCGTGGAAGGACCGGTGGCTGCAGCCAGCTGTCCCTGCTGCAGCCTTTCAGACAGCGGTTTGTAGATAACCAGGAGTTCTTGTCAACAGGACGACAACTGGAGGTGGGAGTAAGAGAGACAAGCTGTGGCACGTGGCTTGCCTTCGTGTCGGTATACATTTCTAGGTTTCTGGATAGGATTGATTTCACAGAAGCCTGTAACACTTTCATTTGCACAAAACAGTCAATGACATTGGCAGAGAGCAGAGACAATCTGGATCTTAGTTGTCTTGTGTGCAAGGCAGGAAAAAAAAAAAAAAAATCTCTGAAACTAGTAGTTTCCTGCGAAAAAAAAAGTTTGTTCAACTCTGCTGCTTGAGGGGACACTTATGGTCTGATTTTAATGGATTCCTCTTCGTAATGTACTGTAAGGAAAAGTCACTTTTTAGGAGCCCGTAGCAAGCAGTTGCAGCTGGCCGGTTTCATTTTTGTCACGTGGCTTCTGTGAGATCAGTAACCCAGCTTAATGAAGAGCAGCCTTCCTTGCTGTATGTAGGCAGTGAGAGTTCCTGTGCTGCATGTCAGCAGCTGGCAATAATGTGTCTTTGCTTCTGACAGTTTCCAGGTCTGGGCCTGAAAAAAGTGGCACAGAGGGAGATGAAAGGAAATCCGGTCTAATGTTTTTGTGTTTGCTTGTCTAGAATAAACTCACAATGCTGGACATTGCAGCCAACAGAATCAAGAAGATTGAAAATATCAGTCACCTAACAGAGCTGCAGGAGTTCTGGGTAAGCGCAGGCTGGAGCTGTTCCCTGAAATGTCTGTACAGCGGTCGAAGAAACCCTTTTCATGGGGAGTGGTGGGAGGGTGGTGTGCATGTGTGTCTTGGAGTAAACTCTTCTTGTTTTGGTGACCGCCTTTAGGATCTTGACAGTCTGCACGGATAGAGAATATGATGGCTTCTGCCAGGGAGAGCTGAGCTTAGAAAATTTTTTGTGAGTCTTTGCTTAGTGGTAATGAGCCTGTCTCTACCTAGGAAATAGGCCCTGCCTTCATGCCTGTAATGGTTATGAAACGGCCCTACCGTGTCCTATTTTTGCAGATCTCATTTTTCTTTAAGTGAACATGACAGAGTAAATGGGGAAAGCTGATATTGTCTCACCACTGCACTGGAGCACAGTGCCTGCTCAGAGCAGAGTCGATATGTTCATGTTGTTATAAGTACGAGGAAAATGAAAACATCTTCTGGCTTACATCCAGAAGAGGATGTGAGGTAGATAGCAGTTTAGGGCTGCTTCTGTTTCTTTGTGGCATCCTAAATAACTAAGCCCTTTGTCATTCATCAGTCGTCTTGTCAGGAAAAATGCAGAGACACCCTCTTCTGAAACTGTCAGTCCCCTGCCATATTTGGGAGCTGTGTACACATCTTGGGCAGAGGCTGAGGTAAAAGTTGTGGAAAGCAGCTGCAAATGAAACCAAGCTGGAGCCTGGAGTCCAGGCTACCTGGACCATTTTCCTCATCTTGCAGTGAGGTGTAGCACATGGCTGGTGGTGTTACCTGGCTGTGCCTGTTCCGTGAGGAACTTTTTACATAACAGGAGCAGAGAAGCCTGTTTAGCGACATCTTTTGGGCAGTAAAAATGAGACAGTGCAGCGTGGCTGGTGTGGGACCTGTTGTGATCCTTTGCAATTTCCTCCAGTCTTCCTCTCTGCTGTTGCTCTGCTTATAGAAGAAGGCGTTGCACAGCTGTTCCCACTTGTTTTACAGAAAGTGAAGGGAAGGTCCTAACCTCATTGGACTTGCTTAGCAAAAATGCTAGTGCATTTGAAGAGTCCTTTGTCAAAGCAGAGCATTGATCAAGATCTGCTAGCTGAATCTGGAAAATGCCCTCCTGGCTTTTTTCTGCTTTAAGCCTGTTGTTTGTTTGTTAGTTTTTTTTAAAAAAAAAGTTGTGGCTGACAGGAAGAGAGCCTGAATCAGAGAGCTTGGTGTTTTCTCCGGCGTGAAGAAGCACTTTTTGTGGGGAAGTAATGTGGAGAGGAGAGGAAAATGTCACTTTTCACATCAGTTTGTGACCTTATTTAATGTTTTGTGGGAAATCATGAAAGTAAAGATAGATGTTGCAGTGGAAGAAAATCTTGACAAAATTTACAGCCCTTGAATGAACAGTGTATGTGCTGGGACACTGTATAAGGAGACCGTCCCAGTGTTGTGCTGGGTCTCTCCCAGCACACTAGTTGGATTGGGTACGCTGTCTGAAGGGCGGAGCGTTTGACCCGCAACCCACCACAGCGTGGGAAGGTGGAGGTGGTTAGTGAGGCCTGGCGTGTGAGACAGGAAGGCATATCTTGGAGCTTCCAGGGGGAGAGGGACCGTGTAGGCAGGATCTTGATGCGGGTGAAGACTGTACGGCGTCACTGCCCCTGGGAACAGTGATCCTCCTGAGCGAGGCTGCTGCTACCCAGGCTTGGCTTGGGAGTGTCTGTGCGTGAGCGTGTCTGTCTGTGCTCTGCAGATGAACGATAATCTCATCGAGAGCTGGAGCGACCTGGATGAGCTGAAAGGAGCGAAGAATTTGGAGACTGTCTATCTGGAGCGAAACCCCCTGCAGAAGGATCCCCAGTACCGGCGCAAAATCACGCTGGCCCTCCCGACTGTCCGGCAGATTGATGCCACGTTTGTTCGATTCTGAACCTCATGCTGCCCTCTCTCTCCTGCCCTCCTTGGAGAAATGTCCCAGCTGGGTTTTTTATCCACTTACCACTCTCCAGGTCTTCAGTACACTGACACTCGCAGAGCAAATGGTCAATAAAAAGCACTGAATACCAGATCTCGTGTACAATGCACTCATTGTTTTTGAAATGTTGTTGTTATTATTATTATTAAATCTTAACACAAGAGGCTTCCTCGTGCTTCCGTCTGTTATTTGAGGGGGGGGGGGGTTGCCAGAAAGTGTTTGCAATAGAGTGAAGCCACTTGGAGCCACTTGCTGCCTTCTGTTGACTCTGCGACACACCTTCAGGTTAGTAACAGCCTTGCAAACGTGACTTCTGGATTCAGGCTCTATTGTGGTCTGCAAAAATGTGACAAGATAAGTTCATGTTGTTTTAAGTAGGTTATAAAATGGTGTTGATGGGAAGAATCTGATGAAGATGCTGATGCAGGTTATCAGGTGTGTCAGTGCTAAATATCTGCTGGTAAAACTGGAGGTGGGGGGCAGGAAAGGTTAGCCTTTCCATAGCATTGTTCATTTTTTTTTTTTTTTTTTAACCACATCGGCAAGCTCACTAGGGGTTTGAGGAGAAATGGCTCAGGTATGAAAGCAGTGTGGGGATGTACGTGCCTGGGTGAGCTACCAACCTTCACAGAGCCACTAGTGGTAGGGCCTCCGTGTTTCGATGTCGTGCTGTGGTGAGGTGGGAGCTTTAAAAGGTTAAACAGAGTGAGAGGAGGGGCTGTGGATTCCCCTTGGGGAGGCGAGGGGTCTAGTCCCTGCTTACAGGTTCTTTATTGGTGGTTGTGGCTGCATTTGCCTCCCGATTTCCCAGGATTTGTCAGAGCAAAGTTCAGTAGACGCTGAGTGTGTCGCTGCTCCTTCCTGGGATGAAGCTGAGGCTGCTTCCAGACCCCTTCCAGAATCGAGGGGTGCTGGATGTGGTCTGCAGGTCTGCAGCTCTCCGGTGGTCGTACTGAACACCTCCCCTGCCTGAGGGAGAGCTGAAAGGCTCCGTGATGTTCTGGTTTTTATTGAAAATGAGTGGAGCTACTCTAGAGGGAGCTATTGATTTGGTGTGACTTCAAACATGGCCTTCATCTTACAAATGCCATCCCTTGGTAGTAACTCCTGGTAAAGCCCACCTGCCCGGACCCCGCGCTTGGACTGCAGTTCAGCAATGTGAATCTGGAGAGGAGTAAGCCGTGGCCCTCCATAAGGGGCTCCAGCGGGCTTTGTACCGATGTGGGAGGAGACAGCAAGATGACTGCGCTGTAGTGAAAGCTGCTGCTTGTTTCAGTGCTGTACGTCTGCCCGCCCTTAGTCGCTTGATCTCTGCTGAGATCAGCTGTCGTCTTCAAGCTGTTGGTGCCCGCTGGAGCGGGCTTTGTTTGTGATCGGAGTCCCTGAGCACTTCTGCAAACCGAGCAGTATTTAGGAATCGGTCAGGACTGCTCTGTGGCCAATGTGTTCAGCATTGTCTTGGCATCATCCTGGGCTTGTTGTTAATGCTAAATTAATGCAACCGCTATTACTCTATCAAATACATTAATGCTACTGCTCAGCGGGGTAGGGTTTGGTGGCACGGTGTTTGTTTGCACTGAGGAAACTATGAATCACGTCCTGCTTCCACAGAACACGGCGATGTGGCGTTGCCCCCCCTCTGCGCCCGTGTTTGAGCTGGGCAATTGAACGTCATGCCTCCAGCGGGTGGAAAGCCGCCCTGGGAGCGCTCGCCATCTGCTGCTGTGTTTGTCCGACAGTTGTGTCATCGGGCCGGGAAACAGCCGCGGGCCGGGCTGCTGGGGGTGTTTCAGCGTGTGCGGGCCGGGAGAAGGATGGAGGGAGCGAGCTGGCAGCAGACGTGGGGGGGTTTCTGCGTGTGCCAGCCTTTAGGAGCTTTCTGTTCCGTGAACCTGGGAGGTGTTTCCAGTGTGGCCCGTAGCGCTTGCAGAGGAACATACCAGTGAAACGTATTTTAACTATGAAAGCTGTTCAAGGGCTGTGTAGGTTTGCAAGTTCTCTGGAAAAAAAAAAGTATACAAATTCTGGTTGTTTTTTAAGGAAGCAGATCCCTTCCTTCTCTTAGGGACTGGGCCAGAGCCGGTAGCGATGGGGTGTTGGTGTTAGCAGATGTGCTGGTCACCGCACGTCGGCCCCAAAGGTTTCACTGGGCCACCACGATCAGAGCTGCGCTCTGTCCCGCTGCCCTGTCAAATGACAGAACTGTAACAGGAAAAAATGGCAGAGGCGTGCGAAAATTTGCTCTTGCTGGAACATTGGTTCGTTCTGATCCGATGTGGATTTGAAACTTCGAAAGCGTGGGCTGAATCCTTTTCTTCACCAGGTGACTGGTAGTAGGAGGCAGGACGGCATAGCCCCGTGGGAGCTGCTGGAGGCTCCCTTCGCGGGCTGCGTTCCCTTTGCTCTGCCGAGGATTGGGATGCCGCAGAAGCTGCTGGAGGTGGTGGGGTGATGCCAGGCTGCCCCAGGGTGATTCGCCTCATCCTGCCACCGGTGTGTGGGTTTGGGCTGAGTTGCTTTGAGTCCCCCACAGCTCCAAGAGCTCTCCCTGGGGATTGTAAAAGCAGTGTCTCAGCCACTTCTGCACACCCATGTTGTCCCCCGGGCTGCTGACCACCAAAGTGCCTCTTGGTTGGCAGCACCTGGGAGGCAAAACAGAGCTGAGTTTTATCTTCTCCCTCCTCAAAGCTGCAAAAAAACCCCCAGCAGAAATCTTTCTCTTGTGAGTGTGAGGTGAGCATGGTGCTTAAAGCTTCCTTGGCACCCAAAAATCCTTCTGCCTTGGCCAGGCACCAGACCCTCCAGCGTGCAGGGGGGCCCTGCTGCCCCTCGCCGTGGCTTATTGTACGCGTGGCCCTGAGCTCCGCTGAGCCCTGTTTGTTCAGGGCCATTTGGGTCCCCACCTCCAGCTCAAACAAAGGCAGGGCCCGCTCCAGGCTGCTGCCAGGAGGGTGCTTGCAGAGCTGTTCTCCCCTCCTCCTCCTCCCACCCTGAGCTCTGTCCCTCTTACGCAGGGAGCCTGATGTTTCCCAAGACAGGAAGCAGGCCGTTAGGTTAGAGCAACGGGGTGCCATTTCCCGCGCCCAAGCCAAGAGCGGCGGTGGGGTGGGAAGACCCCTGTGCCGTGTTGGTGCTCTGATCCAGAGGAACACGCGGGGCAGGGGCCCTGAACAGCAGGTATGGGAGAAAAGCTGCAGGTTTGGGGTGAAGATGGCTGGTGCCTGCTGGGCTGTCGCGGGGCTCGGCTGCGGTGTTTGTCACTGGCTGCGGGGAGCCATGGCCGGGTGCTGCGCCCGGAGGAGCCCTGCTGCCAGGCGCCCCGGAGAGATGGCTCCAGAGTCGCTTGCTCAGCAGGGATGCGTGCACATGTGCTCCAGGTATCAGGAGGGCTTCTGGGTGTGACTTTTAGGGGGTAAAAGCCCAGAGCTTTAGAGGACACGGGTGTGTTTCCTCGGAGAGATTTAGCGCTTGGCACACATCACCCCAGCCCTCCCAGCTACTCTGACCGGGGCTTTGGAAGGTCACAGGACCCAAACCAAGCGAAATTTGGTGCTGACCAGCAACCCCTTTGGCTTGGTGTAGGAGTTGCAAAGGGTGTAAATGAAGCTAGAATTTGTCCCATGGTGTGGAAGTTTGGACGGGGGTGGCTGAAGGTGCCTGAGGTGGAGCTGAGATGCTGGAAGGGAATTGGATGGAGGTTGGCACCTGCACCTCTGCCCAGCTCAGCAGGGCTCTGCTGCGATTCCCGAGCACATTCCTGGTTTTCCAGGCCCCCAGCATGTCCTCCCGGTGTGACTAACTGCACCTTCGCGATCCCAGGTTCGTCTTCATCTTGTCGTGCGAGCCCGTTGCTGGTTGCCTCATGCGGTTCACTGGGTTGCTGGTGAGTTGTCACAGTGTGGTTGCAGGGCCACCTTCCCGGGTGGGACTTGTCCTTTTCAAGGAGCCCAGCTGGGGATGTTTTGGGTGGTGGAACATTCAGAAGCTTGGACTCTTCATCTCTTTGCAGTCTGGCCACATTTTATCTCCACACTAACCAGTCCTTACTGTAGGAGCGAGAGGCCCAGCCTGTTCCTATGACCTCCTTGCTTTGAGGAATGAGTTTGTAATGCTTTTAGGTGAAGTTAGCAGGTGTCTTCCTCCTGCGCCGTTGACACCCAGAAGCAGCCCTTCTATCAGAAGAGCTCTGCTGGTGCAGGCTGTCAATGGCTCCTGCAAAGGGGTGCAGGCTGAGAAGCTGAGACTGCCTGGTGTTTCCTCGTTTACACCACTTGTCTTGAAAGTAACGATAAAGAGCCACATCCTTTCTGAGGAGCAACCTGATGTTACTAGGAAGGCCAGCTCCATTTCCTCACTGTTTAGCAATGAACTCTACTGACCACTGGTGTGTCCTTGTTTTCCACCTGGAAGCATTCCTGGTGATAGGCAGAGCAAGGTCCCAGGTCTCACCATGCACGGGCAGGAGCTGAGGGGCCAGCAGAGAAGGGAGTGAGGACATGTTGCCAGCGCCAGGGCTCTGGCACCACTGGGAGAGGTGGTGGGTCTGCAGGGTGTCCGCAACTGCCTGGGTCTGCTTCTCAGCATCAGGAGGAAGGGGCATGAAGGTTTGCCATGCAGCGGAGGAGCACCACGGATGATCCCCACTGCAGGCTGGTGGGGCAGGACGGTGGAGGAGCTCACTATGGCAGCCTGGGCGAGGAGGCCGCTGAAATCTCTCAGGTGGGTGGCTGCGCTCTGTCCCCCTCGCAGTGGAGCTGCCTGGGGAATTGCTGCTCTCATCGCCCCGTACGCCTTACTTCCAGCCCAGTGACGCAACCCTGGACCAGAAGAGCACAGCCAATGTCTTCAGCGACGGCTGTACAAGGATAGGTGAGGGAGAAGGGCTGGTCTTTGAGGTTGGTTCCTTTCCATCCTGGTGAGGAGGCTGGGGCTGTATGGGGCCTGCTGGGTTGAGGAGGATGGGGGAAGCCCCCAGGCCCCACGGCCAGAGCTGGCAGCTGCAGGTCCTGCTGATCATGGCTGGTCTGTACAGCACGTCCAGAGGGCATCAGACCTCCTGCACTGCCCTGCTCGGGTGCTCGAGCCTTTCCCTTCTGTGGGACAGCCACTGTCCTCAACTCATGTTAATAAGGTCTTCCAGCTTCCTGCCTCCCATGCCCAAAACACCCGGGCAAGGAGACTGGCACCCCGTCCAGACCAAGCCTGTCCTTCCCTCGGCTCCTTGCTGCACTCACAAGGCAGTGCCCAGCCCCAGGAGAGCCCCAAGTCCTGCGGGAGAGGGACACACAGGACAGGGACAGCTCTGGGATCTGCTGCCCTTCCAGGGCATGTGGTGGGCATGAGGTCCTCCTCCTTGCTCTAGACTTTGTCCTGGTGTGGGAAACTGTCCCCTGGGAGCTGAGGGGGCAGCAGGCCAGCCGCAAGAACGAGGGCTTGCAGGAGAGATCTGCCACCATCCACAGGACCTGGCGGAAGACGTTTCTGGACAAGCTTCATGCTGCTGGGATCCACATGGAGAAGGTACCCAACCTCAAATTTCTACCCCGCTGTGATAGTGGGGGGCTGTGATAACTGTGGCCTCGGTCTGTGAATTGGGAGGAGGGATGCCGCGCCATGAGGGCCTTCGCACAGGAGGGGAGCCTGGGTGGGCCTGGGGTGGCATCTGCTTGTGCTCTTCTCCATGGGGTCAGCTCTGCCGGGCTGACCCACACTAGCGCCGGGCTGACCCACACTAGGCACCCCAGTGCCTCCCGCAGGGACCCGTACTGGTGGCAGCAGCCTCATCTCCGCTGGGGTCCCCTTCTCCCGACAGCATGTCACCCGCGTGGAGAAGAAGGTGGTGCATTACCTGCTGCTGAGCGCGCCCTGGAGCGTCCTCTGCTACTACGCCGAGGAGCTCCAGCTCCGTGTGCCGCTGCAGGTGAGGGGCTGCAGTGCCCGAGCTGCTGGGGACGGGGGACGGTGCCCCTGGGTACCCCACTCTGGGCTGGGCAGCTGCTTGCTGTGGGTCTCTGATGGGGTTTGCAGCCTCCTTGCTTTGCAGTGGACCCAGCAGTTCCCAGTCACCAGCCTTGTCCTATGCACAGACACGGGATCCCACCTCGTTCCCCCTCTGAACTTCTCCTCCAGCACCCCATCCCCTCTTTCCCCGGCCCTTGAAGAACAGGCTCCCGTGTTTGTGTCACAGATAGGAGTGACGCACTTCACTCGCGAGAGAGAAGCAACAAGACGTTTACTGATAGAAAACAGTGATTTGTCAAAGTTTGATAGTCAATGGTAAATGGACAGTGATTTAACAAGATTTAACAATCCAAGTACACTGGATTATTTACTGCATAGAGGACAGGGTCAGACAAAACTGTCAGGGAGACCCTCCCATTGGGTCATGAGACCCGGAAAGGACCCCCTTGCTTCCTGAGCTCCTCAGAGAGGAGTCTAGGTGTGGCTGGGTCCAATCCTAGTCCCAGACCTGGCCAACAGTTTGTGTAAAGGATTATACACGCACAACCAATCCTTTATATCACTTAGCTAAGATTCCAGAGTTTCAGCACTCTTCTTCCCAATTCCCTTACCGAGTATCTGATGCAATAAGGATTCTCTCAGCCTCGAGGAGTAACCTCGAGAGACGTCCCTACCCAAGGGGAGATCCCGACGTGCAGCTCCCTGCCGTGCAGTAGAGCTCCAAGGGCCTCGGGCTGCTCACAATTCATGCAGTAAGAGAACTGACTCACAGCCATGCTTGCGTACTGATTGTAGATGTTAATTTCTTCCAAATTTGACTTGAGCCGGGCGTTAACCAGCGCTGTGGTTAGGTGGGCACATCACCATCCCTTGGGTACTGTGTTGTTATCTGTCCCCCCCAAATCCACTTTGAGTTGGATGCAGGCATCATGACCAGACACATCCATCCCTGCAGGTTACCACTCGAACAGGGTTACGGAAAAAGTGCTCAAGCTGGGGCCGGGGGGAGCACACCGTTGCAGTTTGGCACAGCCTGGGCACTGTTCCTCGGTGGCCTGGCTGCCGTCCTGCTCCCGTTCCCCACTCCTGAGGCGTTTCCCCCACCCACGCAGGCGTTGCCCAGACAGACTTCCAACTGGTCGGCCAGCGTGCTGCGGCAGCTGGGCATCCCCAACCTGATGGCCCAGGAGGTTCCCAACTTGCCGCTGGACTACTACACCTGCCCCTTCAAGGCCAACAAGCTGCGCTGGTGAGCACTGCGGGAGGGTCCCCGGCTGGCGGGCGCTGCGGGGAGGGGGTGCCGCACCCCCATGCCAAGCACCGGGCTCTGCTGAGCTGCTCCTCCACGCCCTTCCAGGTTCCTGGGGAGTGATCAGCAGGACACCTTCTTCTCCACCACCCAGAGGCACCAAATTGTGAGCACCGGCACTGCCGTGGCCTCTCTTCCTCAGTCCCGGGGGGGCTGTGGGGTCTGGGGGAGAAGGGCCATGAGTGGGTGCGCTGCTGTGTGCTGTCACGGTCTCAAAGGTCCCAGGCTGGGTCGCTGTGTGCTAATAACTCCAGAGGGGACTGGGTGGAAGCCCTCCTCCTGCCATTCAGCATCTGGGAATCAGGCTTGGAGCTGGTAGCCGAAAAGCCAGCTGGTGGTGGGGACCCCTCTCCCCATCATGGGGAAGGGCTGCGTCCCCCTCACCTCTCCCGGCGTTGCCCCGGCAGCTCTGCGAGATCCTGGCCATGACGCAGTACGGCTGCTCCGGGGAGCAGGAGGTGGGGGTGGACCGGCTGCTGAGCGAGAACGTCTTCACCGCCGCCTTCCCGCTGCACGAGGCAAGGCCCCGCCGTCCCCCGGGGACCCAACCCGCCACTGCCCTGCACCCCCGACCAGCCCCTCGCCCACCCCTGCCCCTCCCCGCAGGGTCCCTACAAGCCGAGGCCGGACGAGCCAGCTGCTGGCACGCTCAGCCAGCGCCAAGTCCTCTTCCGGTACTGGGCCAACTGGGGGAAGTGGTGGAAGTACCAGCCGCTGGATCACGTCCGTGAATACTTCGGGGAGAAGATTGCTTTCTACTTCACCTGGCTGGGTGAGTCCTGCTGGCTGCAGAGCAGCCCTCGGCCGTCCCGTGGTGAGGGGCCGCTGGCAGCGGGTGGCAGCTCCTGACTGCCCGGGGACGCTCTCCATCTCACGGGCCGTGAGTGGTGGCACCGTGAGCCGTGCCTCACGTGTCCTAAAAGGACCGGCTAGAGCCTGACTGGGACTTTGCAGCCCCGGGTGTGTGCTCAGGTCCTCCAAACCCTGCGCGGTTTCAGGCTGGACTTGGTGCGGTGGGTGTCATCCTTGGTGGCCGGAGCCGCTCTTGGCTCGGTGGCCGTGGTGGAGGCCTGCAGGACTCACGCTCCCATCCCCGCTGTCTCCAGGCTTCTACACGGGATGGCTCTTGCCTGCCGCGGTGGTGGGGACGGTGGTGTTCATCGCGGGCATTTTCCTGGTGTTCACTGACGTACCTTCGTAAGTGCCCCAACCTCCCTGCTCGCCCCTTCCCCAACACCGGGGCAGCGGGGAGGCGGGTGGGAGGATGCCTGCACCCCAATGTCCTGGTGCCGGCTGGCTGCTGGGGCTCGACCACCACACTTGGTGCAAAACCGCTGGTGAACGGTCCAACAGGGAGCAATGGGAAGGGCCGAGCCCTGACGGGCTGCTGGCTACTCCTTTGCCCGTAGGCAGGAGATCTGTACGAGTGAAGAGCGGTACTGGATGTGTCCCCTCTGCAAGACCTGTCCCTACTGGCCACTCTCCAAAATCTGCAGCACATTCATGGTGAGGTCCTGGAGGGCAGCTTGGGGCTGGGGTGGAGGTCTCCACCCCAACGTTAGCCTGTGCCCTCCCAGTGGTTCCTCTCCCACCCATCTTTTCACCCCTCTCTTCCCAGCAGAGAGTCCCAGGTGGCCCCTTCCACCTTCCCTCCCCGCCTGCCCCACAGCTCGGGGATGCCGAGGACCCAGCAGTCGCCATGGCGGCTGCGCGGCAGGCAGCCCCCACCACCCTGCGTGGGCTTCTGCCCATCCCTCAGCCCTGCTCTGCCCGCAGGCGGGACGGCTCTTTGACCACGGTGGGACGGTCTTCTTCAGCATCTTCATGTCCCTGTGGGCAGTGCTGTTCCTGGAGTTCTGGAAGCGGACCAACGCCTCCCTAGCTCACCGCTGGGACTGCTTTGAGTTCGAGGACATCGAGGTGGGGTCCTGCCCTCTGCAGTGTCTCCCAAAACCAAGCGGATCAAAGACACTGGGCCTCCCTGACGCTTTTCCCCCTCTTTTCCAGGAGCGGCCACGGCCCCAGTTCACGGCCACGGCTCCCATGACAATAACAAACCCTATAACGGGGGTGGAAGAGCCGTATTTCCCCAGGCGCAGCCGCCTTCATCGGATTTTGGCTGGTTCAATGGTCATTGTAGTGATGGTGAGATCGTGGGGGCTGGAGCAGTGGGGCTGCGGGACATGGTGGGATGGGTGCAGTTTGGGGTAAGAGCATGGGTTAAGCTGGGGCTGGACACAGGTGTCCCTGGGCTGTGGTGTAACCCGTGGCTCTCCCCTGCACCTCAGCCGCCCGTCCCAGAGCTCCCCTGGGACTTGCAGTGCCCTGGCTCAACAGTGGGGTTTTCCTTCCCAACACAAGCGGCTCACGCCCCACGCGCTGTGTTTGCAGATTGCCGTGGTGGTGATGTTCACGGTCTCCGTTATCCTCTACCGGGCAGTGGTCGCCATCCTCCTCTCCAGCTCGGGGTACTTCTGGTCTGCAGATAAGGTAAGAGGTGGCCAGAGCCACTCCCGGACCCCCAGCGCTCGCTGCCACCCTCCGTGCCCTGCGTGCTGCTTCTCCCTGTAGGCATCCCGCATCGCCAGCATCACCGGCTCGGTGGTGAACCTCATCTTCATCCTCGTCCTCTCCAAGATCTATATTTCCCTGGCGCATTTCCTCACCAAGTGGGGTAAGCTGGCGAGGGTCCCGCAAGCCGGAGGGTGACGGGAGGGAGCGGTCGGTGAGGGCAGAGCACCAAACCTGGCGAGGCGCTGCTCCATGCGCAGCCCCGGAGGGAAGGCTGGCCGACACTCGGGACAATGGCTTTATGGAGGAGAGGAGAGCTGGGAAAATAAGGACTTTGGTGAAAAGTGTTTTGGCAGTAGAAAAAAGAAAAAAAGTGCAGAGTTCAGCTTCTGCTCAAGCTTTTCTGGGGATTTTTGATGAAAATACTCAAGCTGACTTTTGAGGTCTGGGGGAGAAAAGCACGTGGGATATGTTTGTTGTACTTGCTGAGACACAAAGCCTGCTTGTACTGAGCGGAGGAAGATTATTTTTTGGTGCAAAGCAGACGAGTGTCTCCAGGCTCTGTACGAGTGGCAGGTGCCTTCACCGGTACCCCAGCAGGTTTGGAGACCCCAGGCTGTGGGGGGGTTGGTTAGAGTTGAGCGATGTGGGGTGACTTCTGTGATGAGGTAAAGAGCGTCCTGGAGCAGCGTAGGGCCACGTCCCCGTGCTCCCCCCGGCAGAGATGCACCGCACCCAGACCAAGTATGACGACGCCTTCACCTTCAAAGTGTTCGTCTTCCAGTTTGTCACTTTCTACTCCTCTCCTGTTTACATCGCCTTCTTCAAGGGCAAGTAAGGCTTTTGTGGGGAGCAGGGGTCTTCCCCATCCCCTACAGCCCCTGCGGCTTTCGGGCTTTGCGGCTGGGGGTGGCTGCTGTCATCATGGGCAAGGAGCACTGAGGCATGGTCCCACTAGAGAGTGGGAACCCTCACGGGATGCCCAGGAATGAGGGCAGTGCCAGCCTTCTGTGGGCTAACCGGTGCAGCTGGTCCCAGTCTGGGACTGGGGGACTCTTTCCATCAGAGGCGCTTACCACCAGCCTTTTTGTCCCCCTTGGTGAGGGACGAGATGGCTCTGGCAGGGCCAAATAAAGCCCTTCCTTCCCTGGGGCTGCTCTGGATGCATCCCTGGGCTCAATGCCTGGGATTCAGGCTCAGGGTTCACGGCTCTGCCATGGCTCTCGCAGGTTCGTCGGCTACCCCGGGAACTACCTGCGCTTTCTGGGGGTCCGCAACGAGGAGGTGAGTGCTGGGTGGGAGAGACCGCGTGTCTGCAGCCCCAGCTGGTGGGTGCTGCAGGGATGCCCTCCGTGTTCTGAGTCCTCCCGTCCCGGTGTGCCGGACCCGGCAGGCTGAGGGCCCCTCTCTCCCCGCAGTGCAGCGCAGGTGGGTGCTTCATCGAGCTGGCACAGGAGCTGCTGATCATCATGGTGGGGAAGCAGATCATCAACAACGTGCAGGAGGTGGCCATCCCGTGAGTAACGCTGGGACCGTACGCAGCATGGGGGCTTTGGGGCTCCACTGAGGGGGCATTGAGTGGTGCTGGCTGGCCACAGCGAGGGACACGGCCCCTCTCATCTCCCCAGGAAGCTGAAGTGCTGGTGGCACAAGCACAAGCTCCTCTCCACCAAGAAGGCAAGCAAGGAAGGGGAGTCAGTCTTGGTGGAGCTGGCGCCCTGGGTGATGGACCACCAGCTGCTGGTGTTCGAGGGGCTGTTTGACGAGTACCTGGAGATGGGTAGGGATCGGCCTCGGGGTGTGGAGGGCTGAAGGACTAGGGGGAGACAAAGCTGGTGGTGAGAGGCAGGACCTCCCTGGAGGAGGGACCAGCCGTGGGAGCGTTCGCCCTGAGCAGCCCATGGGTGCTGGAGGGAGAAGGGCTGTCCTGCTCCCCATGGGACAAGGTTGGCAGATGTCACAGTTGCTGCTGCTGTCTCTCAGTCTGTTGCTCCCTGCTCCTTCTCCTCCTCTTCCTCCCAGTCTTGCAGTTTGGCTTCATCACCATCTTTGTGGCGGCCTGTCCCCTGGCACCCCTCTTTGCCCTGCTCAACAACTGGGTGGAGATCCGCCTGGACGCCCAAAAACTTGTCTGTGACTACCGGCGGCCAGTGGCTGAGCGGGCACAGGGCATCGGCATCTGGTTCGCCATCCTGGAGGCCATCGCTCACCTGGCCGTCATCAGCAACGTACGCGGGGCCAGCAGGCGGGTGGTGAGAGGGCTGCAAGCGGTGTGGGGGAATTAGGGGGAAAAACCTGTTTGGCTGCTGTGGGACTCTGAGTGATGAGGGGAGCTGGGGTGGGTCCGCCTTCATGGAAGGTGCAGCTCCAGCCACGAGTGGTGGGAAGCCGTCCCCCCTCCAGGGCACGCGGTCCTGCCTGGGTTTAACTGCGGGGTGAGAGCAGGACACAGCACCATGAGCAGGGAGATGCTGTCTAAGACTGAGCAGCATTTGTGTCCAGTTTGTCAGGGTGAGGGCGCGGAGAGGCGGGAGCACAGGGAGGAAGTCTGCTGCAGAGAGGACCTGCTGCAGCACATCTCCCTGCTCCCAGGCCTTCCTCATCGCCTTCACCTCTGATTTCCTGCCCCGCACGTACTACGAGTACGTCCACGACAGCAGCCTGCACGGCTACGTGAACTTCACCTTGGCATACGCGCCATGGGACTTCGTCCTGCAGAGCAACACTACATGCAGGTGGGAGCCCCCCTGCCGCCTCGTTTGGTTCCTCTCCTCGTTGGCTGAGCCTTGGATTTGCTTTTCTCTGCCACTGCCACAGCAAACATTTTCAGCACAGCGGCCTTTAGCCATGTCCAGGTTACCCACCCGCTTTCCCGAGATCCTCAGGGCCCTCGCTCATCCCAGGGCTGCGCGTGTGCCGAATGTGCCCCTGCATGGGGCAGGCAACGTGGGGGGGTTGCTTGCCTGGTCTGACCCGGGGCTGGAGCAAAAGCTCCCCAGTTGTGGAGGGAGATGCTTTTGCAAAGAGGGAAGTCCCCTGGGGCTGGGCTACCTGCAGCTGCCTGGGTCCTGGCCACGGCTGGCCAAGGGCTGGTTCTGCTGTGCGCCAGCGTGTTGGACTGGGAGCCACGATCAGAGAGCGCCCGCAGCAATGCACCATAGTGACGCCCACTGCGAAGCGGACAGAGGCCGTAACAGCTGCACTTTGTTCCCACAGATACAGAGCATTTAGGGACCGGGACGGCAACTTGACCTTGACGTTCTGGCAGCTGCTGGCCATACGCTTGGGCTTCATCATTGTGTTTGAGGTACCAGCGGCTGAGCCCTGCGGGGTGGCTCAGGGCATGGCGCTGGGGCAGCGGGGTGAGGACCTGCCACCTCGGCCGGCCCACGCATCCCCACTCACTTCCAGCACGTGGTTTTCTTTATTGGACGTGTGATTGCATCGCTGGTACCTGACATTCCGGAGTCCGTGGAGGTGAAGGTGAAGCGTGAACGGTACCTGGCCAAGGAGGCCCTGGCTGAGAACAAGGTGGGCTGCAGCAGCTCCTCCCTCAAAGCTGTTTTTGCTTTAAACCCATGCAGAGGCACAGGCAAACCAAGCAAGCAGCCCTGCAAGGTGCTGTGGCAGCTCTTACTACTGCAAACGGCAGTTCCCTTTTTCTGTGGTTCAGGTCCTTTTGGAGAGATGGGAGACAGGAAGCAGAGCCAGCATCACGGATCCGGCTGTGGGCAGGGACTGGGAAACCGAGCAGCTCAGCAGCAGCTGAGCACCGCAGCGTGCCCAGAGGCCCGTGGCACAGTGCTGGGACCGAAGGGCTGCTGACCGGCTCCTCCTCGGGGCTGCGGGGCAGCAGGAGTGCCTTCCCTGGCACACGGGCATTTGGGGACAGCTAGTGCCGCAGGCGCGGAGAGACGCAGCTGGCTCTGGGGGTTTGTCCAAGCTCGCTGGCGTTACCGCAAGGTAACTGCACTGCTGCGTAAACCGCCTGGCACGGGGTGAATTGACGGAGGCTGGCCACACCGCGTCCCTGGGCTGCGCTCAGCTAGCGCAGGGCACTGTCTGCCCACGCAGCCGCAGCTCCGCTTGCCATCGGGCGAGTGAAGGCCGGGCTCCGGCCTCCACTTGTGCTGGACGTAACCTCGGCTGGAGGGTCCGCTCCTGCCAGCGCCAGCAGGTCCCGGGGGAATGGCTGGGCTGCTGCTGGGAAGGGGAGAGCGATGGAGACACCGGGTGAATTTGTGAGGCATGCTGTGACCCTCCGCCATGGCAGCCCCTGAGCCACGTGTCACCTATCGG
The DNA here is from genome assembly GCA_009806455.1 of Tetrax tetrax. NCBI lineage: Eukaryota > Metazoa > Chordata > Aves > Otidiformes > Otididae > Tetrax > Tetrax tetrax. The sequence continues at coordinate 48,595 of WHYT01016146.1, forward strand.
AAAGCAGCAGCATGGTGCTGGCTGGTGAGTGCTGTGCAGCGGTGCCAGTGGCAGAAGGCAGAAGAGAGGCTCTGGGCGTGGAAGAAGAGAGCAAGCGGGACCACGGCTGGTGCCTCCCTCTCCTCCCCTAAGCTGGCAGTGTCCCCCCAACACCACCTCCCTGGGTGCAAGCAGCTCAGTGCCTCCCTGTGAGGAGTGTGCAGCCTCCGCCGCTCCCGGCGCTGCTCTGGCCTCCTCCCTTGAGCCAGCCGCTTGCTGTGCCGGTCCAGGCTCAGCAAGGGCATTGCCGCAGCGGAGGCTCACGTGTGCAAGCTGGAACTCTTCAAACCAGGTACACCCAGCCAAACAAGGGCTGCCTTGGATCTCAACCCACCGGTAAAAATAATATCCGTGACACTGCAAGCTGTTTCAGGTTTTATTTTAGAATTTATAAAATTCCAGTGTCATCCATACTCATGAGCCTTTTTACATGTTTGCATATAGTCTCCAAATTCCAAAGTTAAGGCCAAGGGATCATTGCTATGGAAACATACAATATGGAAGACGTCAAAGAGAGGAAATGGACACATGCCACAGTCTGCTGCGGAAGGAGGGCGGTGGGGGGACAGTACTAGGTACAATCACTTCATGACCTTCTTTAGAGTGGAGGGTCGGGCTACAGGGCACGAGCCTAGGCGGTGGTGCCCCAAATGTAACTCAAGCCTAGCTGTGCAACTGGTGAGGGCACAGGGGGGGCATAAAGAGGAAGAAGAGGGCAATAGGCTCGGTGATGTAAGACAGACCTAAGCTATAGGGGTAATAACCATTTTCTGACAGACGCAGATGGGAGGGTGTCACCCTAGTTCAGTCTGACCCTGTCTCCTGAGCTGGAGGCAAGGCCACCCTGTCCTTGGGGGGCAGGCAGGTCCCCTGCAACGGGCTGTGGTCAGCTCCAGTCATTTCTCAAACTTAAGGAGAGCACTGTGAGGTTTTGGTCCAGCTTCTGCATAGCAGCCTCTTCCAAGAAGAGCTGGCACAGGAAGAAGCGCTGGCACGTCAGGCCTGCTGGACAGAGGGAAAGGCAAGAACGCTGGGCTCAGCCTGCCAGAGTTGTGGGCCTTTGCTCCGTAAGCAGCACTAGAGAAGAGAGGCCAGGGACTCCTGCTTGTCCAAGAGCTGAAGCAGCTGGGATTGAGGAATGGCTCAGACTACAACCTCTGTAGGACCGAGGTAGGGGAAGGAGGGAACGCAGAAACCCCACGCTCCCTGCCTCCCTCCACAAAGACGTGGTTTTCCTTTTACTGGCTGGAGGAGTTTGGACACAGCCCCCTTCCAGCAAGCCGTGGCTGGGCCTAGGCGCAAGCAGCCCCAAGTACAGAGCATGGATCACCCTCTACTGCCCATACGATGGAGGCCTGGGGAGGGCTCAGCGCACCACGCCATAAGCCCCCCAATGCCATCAAAGCAGAAGCCTGGCTCACAACCCCTGCAGCCGAGGGCTGCGGCAAGGCTGTGCCCTTGGGGCCAAGCCCTGTTCTAGCTCAGCAAGCAATTCCACGGTTCTCTCCGATTCACAGCCTGCCTGACTGTCACCGTGCTCAGCTTCCCTGTGGAGGAGCTTTTGCAGCCACTCAGAGACAAAAGGCTCCTCCTGCTTCTACTCCGGGTGCCAGGGCAAGAGCTGGAACAGCTGCTTACCTACCTACACTGAGAGGCCACCATCGTACTGACTTTTGAGGTAGAAAGAAGGCAATAGTAATAGGTGTCCCTACCGCTCGTGCCTAGATACTGCAGTGCTAGCAGAGGACTACAGCTTCCCAGCGCTGTGCTTCCCACCAGCTTCTCCTGGGCCATGCCACCGCAGCAACCTTGGCCAACCCAAATCTGTCCCATCCAGTAATATTGTCACGTGCTGGCTCGCCTGCCTGCTCACGCTGTTGGGAAGGGTGAACGAGGGAAGGTGGGGAACTAGGAGCGGGGTCTGCCATTGCGCGCTGGAAGACTCGTCAAGCGTGCAGGCTGGGGCTGTGCTCGGTGTGGCGCAAGGGTACGCTCGCTACACGCTGCACTCGGACGTGGTTACCTGACCAGGGCAGCTGTACGTTGTTCTGGTCCCTTCCATCTCTGCTGCCTCTACAGCCTACCGAAGGTTTTGTTCCTTTAAGAAGCAAGTTTCTGACCTTTTAGATTATTTTCAGCTCTCCCCACAGTCAGCTATCAGCATTAAATGAATTTTTGGCAGTTAAAAGGAAAAAAAGTTGATTGCACTCTACAAAGGTAAGGTAAGGCCTGGGATAAACACAAAGGAAAGAGGGCAAACGTTTTGGCTTTAGAAAGTCAAGGAAATTTATTTCCTGAGGTCATGAGACAGGAAGTAGATTCCTAGCCACAGTAAAGGAGGTCTCCTAATGAAGGCGAGAATGCCTAGTAAGACATGCTCAAGAGAGCAGATTGCTCTGCTAGCGCTTGGGAAGCTGCAAATCTTAGCCACTTTGAGTCAATTATGAAATTTCTAACAAAAACACACACATTTAGTGTTTGAATCTGAGTGGAAGTCTTGTTCCAAAAGGAGGAAAGAATATCCATCAAGAGATGAAGGTGAGTCCTAGCCACGGTGATAGCTGAAGGGAGCAGGATGGGGTCTAGCACTCCAGACACCATTAGGAGACCTCTTGGGGCAATTGACTTGTGCTCCAGCCGCTGGGTCAGATTTCATACAGGAAGTATTTGTGGCAGGTTAGTGTCAGGTCAGCAGGCTGGAGGAGATGTTTCTGCTTCCAGGTCATTATCGTTTGGGTCCCCAGGGAAGAGTCTTGGGGGCCACTTGAGCCCCAAAGCTGGGGAAGTCTTCAGAACTGCTCATATCAGGGGCCTAGAGCAAACAAAAAGGGAACAAGTTAAGCTCCTGCCCTGCTGCGAACCTGCATGGTGAGCCCCTGAGCTAAGCAGCATTTCCCATGTCCCATGAGCAAAGACAACGGGTGAGGGCCGAGTTATGTCCTTAGGACTGCCCAGGGTGGATGGTCGAGCCACCTAGAGATGACAGACAGGAGCAAATGGCAGGCGGACTACGGGCTCCGAGAGTCCAACCTCAGTAACTCGGTCACTGGAGCGGGGTCAGGCCAGTCCTGCAGCGACGCCGAGGCAGCTGAGGACAGAGCTGCCACACGTCCCAACTAGAGCACAGCTGCAAACACCAAACCAGCTCCGTGCTGCAGCACCTGAGTCAGAAGTCCCAGGGCCACGTCCCTGCCCCTAAAAATAACACAACCTCACAGGACACTTTCTGGTAAGGGCCCCCCACTCCTCAACAGCTCCACAGCAAGGTATTCAGTGTGGGCAAGATGCTGGGAAGAAAGAGCCAGCTTTGGAAGCTGGAGAGGCAGAGTCCAGGCCTGCCCTCAGCTCGCACAGCCTACAAAGAGCAGGATAGCCCTTCATTGCTTTTTCTGCTACCAGGGGAGGGAGCGTGCTTCTCCTTCCCCAGCAGAGACAGGAGGGACAGACCTTAGAGTAGGTCCTTGGCAGAGGGTGCCACACTCCCAGTGCCCCCAGGCCCCCAGCAGAAGCAGCACTCACCTTTTCGTTGTTGACAGTGGCCCAGGGGGCATCTCTCACCACAAAGCCCTTGGAGGGGGCCTTGGACTCTTCATGTGAGGAGGGCTTCATATACACCTGCATTGCCTCGTTGTCCACCACATCTGCAAGCTGCAGGGACACAACCCAGTTAGGGGGGGATCTTGATAGTATCTTAAACTGGTGTTAACATGCCTCCCTCCCAGATCTCACCACGCTGCAACCTGTCTGTCACAGTTCAGCCCCGATCGGGACCAGACTATGCAGTCTCTCTCTCACTCCCCGCCACCCTCCAGTGGGACAGAAGGGAGAATTGGTAAACAAAAAAACCCAGCAGAAACACACGGGTGTTTTTAACAGCAACAACAGAAGAAAACAAAACAGCAATGGAAAACAAATACAGTACAATGGTTTACAACAAATCTCCACACCTAGCTTCTTCCAAGTAGCAGGAGGCTCCCCTCAGCACCCTCCTCACTTATATACTGAGCATGTCAGATGGGATGGAATAGCCCTTTGGCTAATTTGGTTAAATTAACCCCAGCTGCTAGCTAATTAGTTAACTATCCCAGGTGGGTGCCCCAGCCATAGGGGCCACCAGCTCCAGTTCTCCTCCCAGCTCAGGTGAACATTAACTCTATCCTAGCCAGAACCAGGACACTATCCAAGGTCAACAGCCTGTTCTCCCACGACCGAACACAGCGTTTCTGCACTAGTCTGAGGGCTACCAACTCCTAGCTGATAGGAGCAGCAAGGCAAACATGTGCACGTCCTGGGGGTGTCCCAGCATTCTCATTCACTATCCTCTCCTGGACAAGGGGGCCAGGCCCTGCACTGCTTCACAGAGAACAGCCTGGAGCTCTACACCCAGTCGGACTGAGGGACAGTTGCAGAGGGCTGATGCCACCTGCACAGAGCTTGAGTTCTCCGATGCAGTGGTAGAAAATACCACATGGAGGTACTTCAGACATCCAGCTCTGTGGCACAGAAAATCCTTGCTAAGCCCCTGCACAGAGGGGCTGAACACTTACATATTCCTCCTCCAAGTTCAGGATGTGATCAATAGCTTCTTCCACATTCTCAGGGAGTCCTGTCACAGTCACACAGTTGGGGTCAGGAGCTCCACTCTGGGGAAAGCGAATATCCACCTGCAACACAAGGAACAGGATGTGACTTACACCTGCACATCTGAAAAGCCAGACTCCCCATGGTCCTCCTCATTAGATTCACAGAAGAGAAAAGCCCTGATGTGTTCACTGCCACAAGTCTGGTTAGGAGCTCCACAGTTCAGATGCCGGGAGTTGCACCCTGAAGCCTGTCTGGTTCCCCCGTGAAGGAGGGCAGAACAGAGTCTGCAGTAACAACCCATCTTCTGGCAGCCCCCGCTGTTCTCACTGCCCAGAGGCCCACTGCTTTCTGTGCAGCACTTGCAGCAGAGGCAGAAGAGGGCTGCATCTCCAGACAGTGTCCTCACACTGCTGCAAGCATTTTCACCATCAAGCCATTAGCATGAAGCACAATTATCTTTCTGTCTCCTCCACAGATAAGAGCAATCCTGGCTGACAATCACTTTATGGAGCTGGCTTAGCGTACCCCACACACAGCCATTGAGCTGTCTCACAGCTTGCCTTCCAGATGGGTGCAGGGAAGCCATGCAAGGCAGGACCAAAACCAAAGGCTGCTCATTTGGGAAACAAATAACTTGTTTCAACAACCGAGCCTCATCACCCTGGATTCACATTCACTACTGCTGCTGCAGTAAAGCATGCTGCTACCGCCACACGCTGTCAGGGCCAAAGGTTCCTGCCCTTCCCAGACTCCACTGACTTTGCCAAATGTGGAACACTGAGAGCGTGTCAAGATTCCCAAAGTTAAGGAATCAACAGTGACTAGAGAGACAAAGAAATCCAGAGGATCTCCTTAAGCTCAAGCTGTGGAGGTCTGGGCACAGCCCCCTCCCAGAGTCCCCTGCACCAGGCCTGACTGTCCACTTCCAGTAACTGGAGCGGCTGACATAACCACCTCCTCCTGTTGAAGACCTGGCTCCCAGAAGTGTGACGCACAGCTGAGGTCATGTGGGGATTCTTCAGCTGGTGTCTGGCTGTGGTGTCCAGCCAACCCAGCTGCCCGGGGTATAACGGGGTGCACTGGCCCAGGGATCCTCCTCACACTTGTGGTGACAGAGCTGGAGGTGAGCAGGACAGCACTGGCTTTTCTTTTGCACCTATTCCAGCCGAAGGTGCTCAACAGGCACAAGACACAAGGACCACAAGATGTGTGCCTCAAGCTCCTGAATTCAGCCCCTAGCACCAAGCTGCTACCCAGCTCTTAGCGCAGGAGCAAGCAGCACCACTGGACGCCCAGGCCTAGCCCAGCCTGTGCTGCATCTCCCCGCCACTCACCTTGAACTCATCCATGATTTTGCGGATGGCTTTACCACGTGCACCAATGATGCGTGCGTGAACGCGATGGTCCAGAGTCACATCCTCAGAGACCATCTGCTCCAGCTCGCCAACGATCTTCATGATGGCATCCCGGGCAGCCTCAGCATTCTTCTCGTAGCCAGTGATGGTGATCTGGTCTTGGGCCTGGGACACAGGGAAGTGTGTGAGAGACCAGGCTCATGGGCAGCTGAGCAAGCCTTCTCCCTGCTAATCCCTTTTACCCTCCACCTTATCCAAAGGTAGCACAGGGAGATCAGAGCCCTAGAGAAGATGCTGTACTTCCTATGCTCAGAGACTACCAGCAGCCCTCCTTGCACCTCCTCTGACCTCTCACCTGGCTTTCATCATCCTTGTCAGGGAACTGGATGTTGACCTCATGCTCTGTGCGTATCTGGGTGATCACTGCTCCCTTCCGTCCGATGATTTTCGGGTGATACTTGGGATCCACAGTAACTGTCAGCTTGAAGCTTCGTAAGGCCTGGAACAGGAGAAGCAGAGTGAGATACAACAGCACGGAACACATCATGGCTGGTCCAGTGATGTCCATCTAAGTCCTAGCATTTCCTTTTGGCTTCTCAAATGTGCAGAACAGATTCTGCAGGGTCATGCCTGAGTGTATGTGGCTACAGAAGAGCACTCAAGACATCTGTCTCCTGGGGCCTTGTGCTTTCACCAAGTGCAGCAGGAAACTACAAGTAGCACACAACCATCCAACTCCTCCCTCACCTATTCAGAACTGTGACAAGGATCCAATGAGAACAGGTACAGAGAGACTTCTAGCACAGTGAGGTTCCCACCCTGCAGCGTCTCAGAGGTACATTAAAGTGTGATAGAGCCCTGGGCTCTATCAAAGTTACCCAAAGTAGAATTCCAAAACTCTCCTGTCAGTTCACGTTAAACAGGTTACATTTCAGTAACCCACTTACGAGCACCTCACAGCTGCAGAGCAGCTAAGAGTCCTCTTAAAAGAAGAGGGTTTCCAGAAGTTTGTGCAGCTTTTGAAAGGAACACCCAGAGGCTGAAGCCTTGTTTGGCTGGAAGGAGGAAGGAAAGGCACAGGCCTTACCCGATCCTCTTGTTCAGCTTGCAGCTCCTTCACTCTTTCCAGCAGCCCAGCCTTAGCACGGTCCAGGTTGGTAGACAGCCCAGTGATGGTGATGATATCCGACTGCAGTTCAGGAGCAGGGACCTGGATGTTCACCTGAGTAACAAGTAGCCATTACCGTTTTGTATCACTGCATCTCGCTGATCTCCCCTGCTGCCAAGACCAGCTCCCACCCAGACAGCCTGAACCACAGAACCACAGAATGGCTGAGGTTGCAAGGGACCTGTGGAGGTCATCTGGTCAATCCCCTTGCTCAAGCAGGGCCACCTAGAGTTAGTTGCCTGGGACCATGTTTAGATGTTTTTTTAACAGAATCCTGTTTCTTCAGCCATTATCTACATCAGATTGCTTTGCTGCAGGGCTTCAGCCCCCAGCAGTCCCCTTTGCCAGCCTGGAGAGGCTAGGAAACAAATACATGTTCAATAGCACTGTCTGCAGCCAACCTGCATCAGCCTCAAGAACGGGCTCCTGGGGAGTTCTCCCAGATGGGGAGCAGCAGAGCTCTTTCCTATGGCATAGGAGGAAAACAACTCTCACACTGGTGAGGAATCCCTGTAGGCACCAAATGGTTATGCAACACCCACAGCATCAACACCGATCACACAGCTTCATCACGAAACCTACCAAGCCCCGGAGCCAGGGACTAAATCACACAGGTCTCATTTTCTTATTACAAAGCCTGCATTCCATGGTCAAGCCACAAAGGTCCTGAGTATGTTGCAACTGATTGCCATCACCACAAACATGGTCACTTATAGATTCTCCAGGAAAGAGGAAATGGGAGGAAGGGCAACAACTTACTTCAAACTCATCCATCATTTTGCGGATCCCGCTTCCTTTCTGACCAATGATGTAACGGTGAAGATCAAAGGGAACTTCCACCTCAATGGTGACAGGAACCAGAGCCTGCAGGGGAGGGAGCACGGTTTACCACTTGAAAGACTTCTGTCTTTCAGCTTGCCATATACTTGCCCAAAAGAATGTGGTGTTGCACTGAGGTACATTCCCTTGTAGCAAGGGTAAAAACTCTACAGGAAGAGAGAACAGCTGCGAACACTGAGATGACCTGTTGGTTGCTTTAACAAGCAACGTTAAGCCCTGCCGCTGGGGATAGTCTGTTTTCGTATCCTTGGCTTCCATCTAGCAGAGACTTGGATAACATCACTAAAGCAGCACAGCAAAGTCTGCTAAAGCTGGAATGATTCAGCCTCAGACTCTTGCCCTTTCCAGCTATGCTCCATAAAACAAGCATGTCATGCTTTTATGGCAAGTAACTCGGGGCTGCCTACAAGCTCTAGCAATTGCGAGGTCAGGCACTGTGATTCAAGCCATCAGGCTAAATCACAGAGCAGTCAGAGGATTTCTCTGGAGTGGCACAGGCCACCTCAACAGTCAGCATCACCGACCATGTGGATTGCAACCTCAATTGAGTAGCTTTTGTTACCACTAAAGCCTGTAGTGAGCTTCTTGCATCACAGCATCACTACACTACAGGGCTAATGGGCTTACAAAGCCACATACCTGCAGCGCCTCCTTTGCTGCCTCGCACTTCTCCCTGCGACCAGAAATGATGATGATATCGCACTTCTTTGGAGAGCTGGGATCTGCATCCTTGCCTTCCCCACCTTCCTCGCCATTCTCCTGCAGAACCGGCTCTGCAACAGGGGCTGGAAACATGGAAAGTCTTGTGTTAAACACAGAGCCCATTCCTTAGCCCATTATCTCCCCCTCCAGACCCTCAGGCTCAGCCTGGGCTTTGCCACAAAAGGTCAGACACTACAGACTGCTATGGAGGAGGTTACTCCTAGCACAGGAAGCTTGCCACGGCTTAGCCTGGAATGAGCAGAAAAAGAACACCAGGACAGCCTGCTCCACATCTTTCTGTACAGCGCTGATACTCCTCTGCCTGCACAGAAAGGACCTGCAGTTGCACTACAGAAGCGGAGGCTGCACTCCTACATCAGCAGAGGCAACAAGTGAGGCCGGCAGTTTCTTTCCCAACAGGGACACTCACCAGCACAGCACTGGATGTTACAGCAGGATGGTTGGTGCTAGGCCAGAATATCATCATAGAATCACAGAATGGTTTGGCTTGGAAGGGACCTTTACAGCCCATCCAGTCCAACCCCCCTGCGAGGAGCAGGGACATCTCCAACCAGATCAGGTTGCTCAGAGCCCCGTCCAACCTGGCCTGGAATGTTTTTAGGGATGGGGCATCCACCCCCTCTCTAGGTGACCTGTGCCAGTGTTTCACCACCCTCAGTGTAAAAAATGTCTTCCCTGTATCTACTCTGAATCTACCTCCTTCTGTTTTAAAACCATTACCCCTTGTCCTGCCCAACAGGCCCCAGCTGTGCTCAATTCAGTACACTCAGCAACAGGAGCATGAGAGCTCAGACACCTTGGTAAGCCTGTAGAGCCCTTTTTGCGGGTTAGGTCCTCATACTCCCTGTGCTCTGCAGTGAGAACACATTCAGAACACTCAGGTCTGCAGGGCTTTACCTCCTAAAACTGTCCCCTCTTCGCAAGAGGGCAAGGTTGATGCTAAGCCTAGATTCAAGGATGCTGCAGAGAACAACTGGAGTCAGTTTGCCATAGATTTTAAGTAGAACATCTCCACTGATACAGTGTGTAGGCTACACTACACTACACTGATTTGATCACCCCAACTACCATGCGAACATGCCTCCGTGGGTATACCTGGGTTCTCCTCCCTGTCAGGGAATTTGATCTGGACACCATAGTCCCGGGTGATCTGCTGGATCCGGGATCCTTTGGGGCCCATAATGGAGCGGTGGAACTTTTGTGGGATGGTGCATTCGATTGTCACTTGAGCTTCCTGTGAAAAAGCAGAGTTGCTCTATTGCAATGCAGCCTCTTTCACACCAGAAAACAGGATGCTCGTGCATGGTGGAATCCATAATGGACAAAGAGAGGAGTTAGAAAATAAAACAGCTGCTGACAGGAGAAAGACCGAAAGTTTCTTAGAATCTTTCCTCTCTGAGAAGTTAGTAGAGGATTTCTTAATGAAGGCTGCCTCCAACCCATGATATTAACAGCTTCCAAGACCAAAGCTCAAGCTCTCCGTTACCCTGACAGGGAGGAAGTATTAGAAGTAAGGAAAAAGATAAAGCAGGAAGGAAAAAAAAAAACAAAACAGGTTGACAGTTGGCTGCTTCCAAAAGCCAGTACTACCAGCACAGGAAACACCAGAGAGCAATGACTGCACAAGGCAGCTCCAATCTTTTAATGTCTAGAAGTACACTGAGGCAGAATGTCCTATTTCCACTCCTAAAAACCAAGAAGATGGTCAAAGGAGGCAATTCCTTCCTGTAGTATTGCCATTTTGGAGCTGTCATTCCTCAGGCCTAGTTCTCAAGTCTGCAGACCCTGTATGTTGACAGTAAAGCTTCAGATCCCAGAACTACTGTAAGACTTGTTCACACAAAGCTTGGCTGTACAGCAGGTTTAAGGAGAGCACTGCTGAAGCAACAAAGTATAGAAGAAAGCTTTCCTGTGACATACCAGGTCCTCAATGATCTCCTGGATGCGTTTCTTGGCTGCCTCCACACAGTCCTTGGCTCCCTTGAGGGTGACTTTGTCGCTCTGGGTACCAGAGCGCGGGAAGCTGACCATCACACCACCATACTCATCTGCAATCTCACGCAGAACTTGACCTCTCCGGATGACAAAGTGGCGGTGGTGCTTAGGGTCAACCACCATGGAGTCTTCAACCACGTTATCCTGCCAACAGATGACAACCAGTCAACCTTGCCTGTCCTGGTGATAAGCACGAGTTTGCTGCACTCAACAGCGATCAGTTTACAATCCCATCCCAACAAGTGACAGCAAGGAGGATCTTTCTGGGCTCCCATGATCGATTTTAGGACAAGCACTGACTTTACATCTTGCTACAGTGATAACCAAGAAAGTAGAAAAAGTAGCTCATACCAGGTTCTTGATGAGGGCCTCCAACTCCTTCTGTGCCTCTTTGACAGCCTCCTCAGTTCCCATGATAGTAATCAGCTCCTGATCTTTGTCCTCAGATGTTGGGAAGATGATGCGGGCCCCAGTGTTGTCACGCACCTTACGGATGTTGCCACCACCCTTACCAATGAGGAATTTGTGGTACTCTGGCTTTGCACGGAGGTCCACGGTGTAACTCTTTGTTTGCTGAAAGGAGTCAGATACCCAGGGAACATGTCAATATACAGAAAATACATACCAGCAGCAAGAGTAAGCATGTAGGTATGTTACCTGCACCCACATACACAATGTTGCAAGAGCAAGGTAGATGCAGCGTGCTCTCAAAGTCAAAAAGGTACACAATGTCTTAAATGAAAACCACTACCTGAAAGATCTTCTTGGGGATGAAAAGCTAACTCTACACTCAACATGACTGGTGAGAATATGAGCAGAAAAGACTTCCCTAGGAGAAGGGTCTGACACTCACACAAGGCAGCAAAACCATTTGCTAACAGACTGCTGCAAGCCAGGCAGCAGAGGCAACCAAACAATCAGGAGAACATGTTCACATGCTGATATTAGAAAGGGTTTTTTCTTGCTATTAAAATGATCAGTCAGCCACAACTTAGAGCAAAGTCTTGTAACCCAAAGTTCTCAAACCTGGATATATGCAGTGAAATGGAAGAACTGGAGCTGGAATTGGACATCAAGAAAAAAAGTAAAGGCGATATGCAGAGTAAGCTGTTTCAGAGAAGCTTGGCTACCTAACAGCATTCAAACCATGGGGGTAGGGAGCCTTAACCCTTTGAGAATGCCCCAGTCTGCGCAGAGAAGCATTACAGTCAGTTCTTCTGGGGGGAAGAACTCATTGTCAAAAGGATGGAAGCACAGTTGTCTTTTAATCACCAAAACTGTACTCAAATCCCTCAAAAGAGGATTAGGCTGTCTGATGCCAGAGACTTCCAGCAGACAGAGGGTATCACTTCAACTCCCAAAAAGAAACAGCTGGTCAAAGCAATCTCCTCTTTCCCCCGCGAGACAAGGCTCACCTTCTCCTCTGCCAGGTGCAGCAGCTGTTTCTTGGCTTTCTCCACATCCTGGGCTGGACCCCTGATGGTCACGGTGTCACTGCCAGAGCCCTCGGTGGGGAAGTGGATGTGGACTCCACCACACTCCTCCATGATGGAGCGGATGAAGCGGCCTTTGGCACCAATGAGGGAATTGTGCAGTTTGGAAGGAATAGAGACCTCCACCTCTGTGATGTTGGCCTAAGAGAGGACAGTACCAGGCTGTTAGTCAAGCTGCAGAAATGCATTTCCACCCACTCTGCTTACCCCCTAACCTCCACATTGCTAGGAGCTTTCAGACCCGTGTGTAAAAAACGGCTGACCAGAGGGGTTTGCAAGCTGCCACAAACTTAAGTTCTAAAGACTCAGTTCTAAAAGTCAAGAACAGACTGACACTCCCATGTCTCCTTGCCCTCCTGCACTACAAGCGCTTCTGTATTTATGTCTTCTAGCAACATTTTCAAGTCCCTCATCTGCAACAAGCCAGTCATTTCACTTACCAGCTCCTTCTGGATGGCAAGAATTCTGTGGCGAGCAGCCTCACAGTTTGCTCTCTTGCCTGTGATAACAATTGTCTCCGAGTTGCTGTTCTCTGCTGGGAGATCAATTTTGGTATTACTTTCTTCACGGATCTGCCAAAAAGGAAAAAAAAAACCAAAACAAACATTTCAGAGGTGTCCCGTGTCAGAAAAGACCCCTTAAAGTTTATATTTGACATCACCAACAAGCAGGAGAGAGCAGCGAGTGGGATTTAGCTGCAGGCAGTGACGACAATAAGCACTGGAGACAGGAAAGATATCTCACCTTCTTGATGTTGGCACCTCCTTTCCCTATGATGTTCTTGTGGAATTGCTTGAAGATGGGGACAGAAATAGAAAAGCTGTTTTCAACCTAGGGGAGGAAGGAAGGGAGAACTGAAGATTACACTGTCATGGCAAGTGAGGTCGCATCCCAGGAGTTTGATAAACAAGCTTTTGACAATAGGCTTAGACCCAAGGAAGTTCTTGCAAGTCTCTCAGATAGAGAATAAGCAAAGGCAAGTACCTTTCCCTATAACCCTTAAATAATAGATATTACACCCCTGCCCCCATCCAGCCAGAACAGTGTCCACAGCTCCCTCGTCTTGAGGCACTTCAGCCCTAGCCAAGCCAGTGCAGCCCTGCTTTACTCCAGGGTTATCCAGGTGTGTAGGAGAGAGCAGCAGACAGAAGTTCCCCTTACCAGGTCTGCCACCATCTTTTGCATGTACTTGGTGCACTTCTCCACCTCATTTTTGGGACCTCTAAGTTGGACGATGTCACTCTTGTGCGCAGGGTCTGGGAAGTTGATGATAACCTGCAGGAGACGGTCATTTACAGCAAACTCAAGAAAATGCAAGAATTGCTGTGGCAAGCGCATACAAAGGTTGCGGGGATCCTACACATGCCTCTTCCCATTCAGAAAAGGGTAATCATGTTAGCAGCCTCTGGCCAAAAGAACTATCTTCTCATACATATTAGATACAGAGCCACTAAAAGGTATGACTTCAGCAACGATCTGTCTACTATCCAAGTAGGAAATATCCCCTCTGGATTCCTCATCTCCTAGAAAGCCTTACCTCTGGGAATTTCTCCCGGATTTCCCGGATCCGCTCGCCCTTCTGCCCAATGATGGTCCGGTGGAATTTCTGCTCAATTATTAGGTCCTTGGTGCGTTCATTTTCCTGATGAGAACAGAGTTTACACTAAGTGTTCAGCAGGAGAGCCACATACTTTTATTTACCAGTTTGCTCCTGACAGTTCACTTGCCAGCACTGTCCCTCTTTTCTCCTTTAAACAAAATTCACTCTAGCTTGACAGGTAAGGGGTATCCAGGGAACAGAGGAAAACATCTGCGAAGAGGAACTCACACTTGTCATGAAATCCAAGTGCTTGGTGGAAAAGGGACACATGCTTGCACCAGAAGGTTACAAGTGAACATAAGAGCCCAAAACCCGCGGCCTCCCAAGCATCACATCCGGCTCACCATACGGGAAGCGAGTTCCAGCAGCTCTTTCTTGGCCTGTTGGACCCCCTGTGGGTCTCCTTCAATTCTGATCAGGTTGCTCTTCTCATTGTCCGGGGGAATGCGCACAGACACCTTGTAGAGGTCCTTAATCCTGTTAACTTCAAGGCAAAGACTGTGGTGAAACAGTCTGCTAGGCCAAGACTTGGAAGCAAGGCACCTTGATTATCACTGCTTAGAGGCTGCTTAAGAACTAAGCCAGCCTCTGAGAAGGGGACAGTGGGGTGGGGTTGAAACAGAGAAAAGTGCTGCTTCACCCTGGAGTCCGGTGAGAGCAGATGTGTGCCACACAAGAACCTGTACAAGTAAATACTGTGGCATCTACAGAGCCAATTGTTTGCTTGCCAGAGTGAGGCATCTGTTTCTTCCCCAAACAGCACTACATCTAGATCAGAAGGTGATCACTCATTTCTAATCCCAAATTGTTTCTTGGGGGAGAAACTCACAAAGCAGATTTCCGCCACCCTCAATTGGCTACTAAAATGTAATTTACATACATGCAGAAGACAATTCTCCAACCAAAGAAAAACAAATTTCCTCCAGAACATGGCAAAATAATCTCACCACTGTTCAACCTCCCAAGACACTTTCACACATTAAAGCCACCTGAAGACCCCACTGCCCCTTTATCTCCTTGTGCCAACACCACTCCAGAAGAGCAGAAGAAACACGACGGAGACAGCCGACTGGATGTGCTACAGAGCCCCTGATATGATCTACTGAACACGGAGAGTCCAAGCACAGGAAGGATTAGAAAGGGTTGCCACTTACTGTTAGCTCCATTCTTGCCAATGAGGTGTCGGTGGAATTTGTGGTCAACGTTGATTTCTGCATAATCCATCCGGTTGATCTATAAATTGTAGAGGGTTAGGTATGGTAGGCCACCACTTCTCCTGTCCTGTGCCCTAAGTAACTGCCTGCTTCCAGGACTGGCACTGTCTCTCCAGCAGTCAGCTACAAGCACTCCTCCAGCTACTAAGCGGAGCAGAAGCACTCCTCTGGTTTGAGCTGAGAGCACCAGACTCATGAAACATTTAAAGGGACTTACACGCCTCTCCAGCTACCACTTGAAGAGAATACTTCCTTCTCTGCACCTAAAGATTTAAGACCTGCTGCTGATTTTTAAAAAATGCTATGGATAAGCTTCGTAATCAAGGGTTTCATCCATTTGTCCTCTGCAACTTCTGTTAAGCATGTCAAGACATCATAAGGATGTGACACACACCTCAGTCTCTGCTCTGTTGTACCTCCTTCTACCACTTTCTTCTTATGTACTGAAACTACTAACACCAACTTACCAGATCCTTGACCATGACTTCAATCTGTTCCTGAGCCACATTCACATCTTCTGTAGGTCCTTCCAAAGTGATTTTATCCTCTCCTTCAGTGAATTCAATGTGAACCTTGAGACACAAGGCAATGAATCCAGTAAGAATTTTCCAAGATACAAGCCAGGTCAATGCTGTTAGTCCAGCCTACACCATCAATCCCTGCCACTAAGAGACAGTTTCCTTCCCACAAAGCACACACATCATTCCCATGGTTTCAGAAGTAGATAACTTACAATTCTGGCCATAACGCAGTGCCTAGAGCCCAAGGTTTTGATGCTGTCCTAGAGTCTGCAAGGGCTTTGGAGAAGCTACACACCTAGCCTTTCTCTAGATATCATTTAACTCACCAGAGAGAACCCTTGTTGAAGTCAGCATTTGCAGGTAATCTGCTACATCAATTCTCAAAATAGTAACACAAAGTTTCCTTTGAAGGGCTCAACCCATGAGAATAACATAGGATGAGTAGTCTTTGCATCAGTAAAAGAGAGGTTCCCCTTAATATTAAAGATCTGTGTAATTTCTTCCCTGGTTTACCCACGCTAGAATACATTTCTCTCTTCTACAAAAAGTGATCTGGGCTAAACCATATTCCACATCAGAGAGTGCCAAGCTAACCAGCTCATCCATACCTTTGGCATCTGCTGAGTTATTTTGGCCAGATTTTGTCCTTTCTTTCCAATAATGAAACGATGAAGCCAAGAGGGGGCAGAGACCGAGGAGACGGTAAAACTGTTGGCCTGAGAGACAGAAAAACAGAGAAGCTGTTTGATGGATAGAGTGGAAGAGGTCTTCACAAAAACTCAGCTCCAATCCCCATGCTGCACCCTCAGTATTGACTTTTAAGCTGCATCTCCAGCACTCCAAGAGACCACCCCCCCTACACCTGTCAGCACTCACGGATGTATCTTTATGGGACTTTAAAAGAAGGCCTAGCCTATCCTGTCAGTACCTTTGCATAGACTTCGGTCAATGCTTGCCCAAGCTTTTCAGGCTCGCCTCGCAGTATCACCGTCTCCGAGCTACTGTCAGTGGGTGGGATCTCGACAGAGACTCCAGTTTTCTCCAAGATCTCCTGCAGGGAATTCCCCTTGGGGCCGATGACATACTTGTGCTGGGACTTCTTCACCTCCACCGCAATGGTAGTAGTCTTCTTTTTCTGCAGGGGCAGAGGCACTGGGGCATCAATCACAAGGGGGTAGGGAAGGAAGAGCAAAAGGAAGAGGCAACTGATGCAGGCAACCGATGCAGAGAAACTCTGCACCCAGGAAAGAGCAAAGTGATTACAGTGCTTCTGCAGTACTCTAGCACCCTTTGGGCCCCTGCCTACAGAAAGCCTTGCGCTCAAAAATTCACAGGTGAAGTACGAAACTAGTATTGTGTATCAAGTTCCCTGTGACACTGCAGGGAAGAGACCACATACACACACACCCCCTTGCACGGGATGGCTCAACACCCAGCTGCCCCCCAGCAGTACTGTAATGCAACACCATGTACGCTACCAGGCTATAAGGTGATTATCTCTGTTGAAATCCAGACTGGTACAAATACAGACCTAACCATGAGGAAAAAAGTCCAACAACCCACAACAAGAATATTCACAGCGATGTTGGTTGTGGAAAATAAACTGGAGTGAAATTCACTCTTCAGCTACTTCTATTTATGTAGCAACTTCGATACTGTCAGCTGGCCACCACTGTAGACTTCATCCTTCCTTCCTTCCTTCCTTCCTTAGTAGAACCTGTGTGAACAAGAGCCAGGGGAGCTCTTTGTGGTCTGCTAATTCCCATGACACAGAAAAAGCGAGAAATCTGTCACCTCCCTGGTAGTATCTGAGTGAGGGAATGGTAAGATCCACGGCCATGTACTGCAAGGGCTGCTGAGACAGAGCTGACATGAGGAGGATGAAACAGAGGGATGCACAAAAGTAGAACAAGAATGGAAGAGGGACTATGAGCAGGTGGGGGGAAGATGGGAAGCTTTATGGACCATCCCTACCTTCTCCTCATAGATCTTCTTAACACGAGCCACGGCCTGGGCTAGCTGCTCCTTTTCTCCTGTGAAGACTATCTCTGTCTTGTTGACGCTGGGTGGAGGAATGTTGATACGTGTCCCTGTGTCCTGCATGAGCTCGCTCACCAGCTTGTTGTAAGGGCCAGCAATGAAGGGGTGGTATACTTTCTCCACATCCAGTCGCTCCACGGCACGCTTATCCTGGAAGAGCCCAGAACAGATCTCAGTGGGAACTGCCCTCCATATTACAGTCTCTGCTGGACAGAGCAAAGTTCCCAGTGCTGTCTTGCTTGACACTGGCCCAAGCACCCTCTTCAGTTTGCAGGCTTAAAGATCTCCACCCCTTTCAATCTCAAAATACTGCTATTGCTGCTGCTGATTTATAATATTCACCTCTGTAATCTCCTGCCTTATCTCAGCTGGCACCTAATATGGTTCGCTTCAAACACGAAACACGCTTATCTGACTTCAGAGACGGATAAAATGGACAACCAGAAGCTGCAGAACCTGGCAGCTGTGTCATACAACTAGTAGCACAGTATATGTCTACAATCAGACAAACACATTAGCCACTGACTGCGTGGCTCCAAACATCTAATATACTGTGGAGAAGCAAAATGGCTGTCCACCTAATGCCCTGAGAGAGACCACAGTACTGAAGTACCTGCTCAGCAGAGATAAGCAGGATCTCGTGTCGGGCCTTCTCAATCCCTTCTTTAGTGCCAGTGATCTTGATCTGGTTGCTGGAGTCATCCGGGCGGGGGATCTGGATTTTGGTTGCAGTTTTGAGCTCCAGGTCCTGCAGCTTCTCACCATTCTTTCCAATAACAAAACGGTGGTGCTCCTTGGGGATGGCAACCGTCGCTGAAGCCTGCAACACGAAAACCAAGTATCTGTGAGAACCCTTGCCTGCACTGGCAGATCCATAGGAACAGGGCCAGGGAAAGCAAAGCAAATGCTGCTTAGCGGTACCACTGAGGAGCAAACACAATGCCTTCCCAACACATTCTGTCCGTGGACTGATACTGAACCAGAACAGTTGATCTACACTGCCTGTATACCAGGAGTCTAAAACCCACCTCTCCCTCAAAACCCTTCTGTTTGTGCAGGAGTAGTACTTGAATTAGCAAAGGCCTTTAGGCACAGATGAGGAGGTGCCTGTCCTCCAGTGTAAGACTTTGGAGCAGTACCAGACAGCAACTGAGATGACTGATCATGGGTGGAGTTTATGTGAACTCTGACATCTGCTGCCAAGGCTACAGAGAAAATGAGACACAGTCTGACTCCTAGGAAACAGAAATTCAACACCAGAAACCTACTGCAGCAGGCAGACAGCTAGGAGATGCTTACTGCTACTAAGTACTAAGGTGTCTTCAATGTAGCACATGCTGCTCCTGGGAGTGCTTCTAGAAAGCCCCTGTTGGAAAAGGGATCCCAAGAGCTTCTCTCAATCTACCATTAAAAGGCTGGTTTGTAACAAGGATTCCTGACTTCTTCCCTTCTCACTGAGTAGTAGCTTATGATTGCTACCATGCTCTCGATACCTGTAAACATGTAACTACAAACAGTAATTAGACACTTAAAATTCATGCTACAATGGAAATAAATAAATAAATAAACGAAAGAAAGATCCCTTGGTGTGACTCTTCAACTCTGTGTCCCTGTACTGCAGCCAGTCAAACCTAGGAGATGCTGGGATACAGACACACCTTTCAGACCCAGCGCCAGGGCAGTAGGAGCTATATTTGAGGACAGTGGGTTCTGTGGCAGTACAACCTGAATTATTTTTTGAGATGCACATTAGGTAGGGTTTGTCCCTTTCTCTTCCCTCTGGCAGAGTATGACACATGGGCTAAACAGCAGACACGGCATTAACTATTTTATTAACTATCTTTGCCATTACACTTTGAAACACGCTATGAGACCTGGGTGTGATACATCCTAAAAAGAACTACCATCTTGATTATGAACTCAAGAATTTGAAGGTAAGAAATCAAAACCTAGAGAACTGAAAGGAGAAGCAACTGAAACAACAGGGCTTTGGCTCCTTAGTAGCGTGGCTTGAGTTACACAATCCAGAATTCTGACCTGAAGCTTTCAGCTTTTGCCAGGACTTCCTCTTTTCTACTTTTCTTTCTCCCATCCCTCCTTCTCCTCTGAAGAGCTTCAGAGAAAGCACAGTCCCATTCTCACACCCTATTAGCTTTGTGTGAGGGGCCTGCACCCGCTCTGGCACCAGCACCTTAGCACAAAGTCACTGTCTGCAACTCAAGTGTTCAGATATTGCAGACTCCACCCTTCATGCAACACCGTGGCCTGTAATTAGCTTTGAACCCTATTTTAAGCCTCATTTCCATTCCAAATTGCCAATTGTGTGCTTTGAAAATATGTGGCAAAGCTGAATTAGTCATCTAATAACACCTCTTTGGCTTATAAGCACACACGCCCGAGGGTTTCAAAGCATTTGTGAGTCTTCAGAAGCAAAGATGAAGTGAGAAACAGTTAGATGCCCTCACCTGAGTTTGCAGCCGAGCGACAATCTCCTTCCGAGCCTTCATGACTGCTTCCAGCTTGCCAGAGACCATGATAGAAAGGCCCTGGTCCTTTGCGAGAGACAGCTCCAGGTGAGCTCCGGTCTTCTGCATGATGTCAAGGCAGATCTTGGCCTGCTCGCCTTCTCCAAACTGATTCATGTCCTTGTATTTCCTCTCCTCCAGTGGCACATGAAACACCTGCTCAGCCACCGGACAGACAGAAGGACATAGCAAGCAGTCAGTATGCTTCTGATTGCCAGTGCCTCCCTCTCTTATTGCCATACAGGATTTGACCGGCATACTAAGATCCCCGGTTTGTGCAACCCATCGGCCTTTCCAGCGGAGACGCCAGCTGTGACCAGGGAAAGCGCGAGAGCGCAGCAGCAGGCAGTCTGTCCCACACTGGATGTCTTCCTAAACTACGCCAGGCAGGCAGAAGTGCCAAACTATGGCGGGAATATTTCAATGGATTAGCACTCACTACCTGAATTCTGCAATCCTCCCTTTAGGCCTGCTCCAGCTATTTGTGGAACAGGGATGCAGAGCTTTTTCTGGACAGTTTTTCAACACATCCCTCCTCTCCAGAGCAGTCCTAGCTCTCAGCTGCAATCCTCCTCGTGCCCCAAGGGAAAGTACGGCAAAGAGACTGTCAATCTGACACACTAAGGATTCCATAATCCAGGAAAAGCTTCACTTCACCTACTTTTTGGAGGAAGAAAAGACACCCAACTCCCACCAACCTGAGTGATGACAGAAGCCTTTATTGGTCGGATTTTGCTCCAGGGCCCAGCAGGTTCCTGGGCAGCTTCCAAACATGGTGCTTTCTCAGGGAGCGGAGGGAAGGCTTCCTTATAGGTTGGAGGATCATTCTCTTCTTCAGAGTTTAAAGCTGTAACTGGGGTGAAACAAACAGGGGAAAATGAGATGCTCTCCCTGCAGAAACGTCCCTATTCATAGGCACTGCAATTGTATTTAGGCATCACTAACAAGGGAGAGCAAATAACTTGTGCCCTACTACTAATCCTATTATAGTTACGCTTGTGGAGCAGCCAAGTTTGGAGCACAACTGACCTCAGCACAGCACAGACTGCAGGAGATGCTATGAACAAGCAGCCTGGTCTCAACAAGGATGCAGGAAGTGAAAGGTGGCAGCAAATAGCACATTGCTGCCAACTTTGTCAAGAGGAGCTTATGTAGGGGAGAACAGGCTGAGCGAAAGGAACAGAGCGAGGCTGCACGTCAGAAGGGGATAAGACAAACATATGCGCAGGAGGAAGGCAGAGAGAAGCGCTATAGTTAAAGCACGGTCCAGGGAAAGCCTGTACCTTATGTTCAACTCAGTTGCGCACTGGGCTGTGCCAAGTGGGCCAGCTCGCAGCTAGAGGATGGGTGTCAAAACCGATCAGCGAGTCAGATAATACGGTTATACTGACTTTCCCCAGCACCTGGCTGAGCAAAGGAAGGAAATGACTGCCCAGCACACTGATCCCATGGGGCTCTCTTGTAGCCCGATAATCGCATTCTTGCATGTGTCCTGTCCCAGAGCGGACAGCACTGCTAGCCAGCGCTCTATGGAGATCTGAGGCTTGCCTCCTCCTGACCCTACACTGTGCAGCATCGCCACTGCGCTGCTGTTGGAAGGTCACCAATCTAGGAATGGAGAATGCAATGGAATCGGACGCATGGAACGAGCCTGGGTCACAGCAAGGGACCTTGCCTGTGCGGTCTGTATTTAGAGGTACGTTGTGAGAACTCAACTGTGTTTTCTCACCTTTCACCTGCTGCTGAGCCAGGCCGCTGCGGTGTTCAGCGAAGCTCTCCTGGGTCAAAACTGCCACGGAGCTCATTGTCGACTTCCCACCCACACACAATCCGGGTATGCCACTGGAAGAGACAGAGGTGGCAGCACTATTACCAGCACCATTCAAGATGCACAAAAGTCACTCCAGGAAGACAAAGTACGTGTTGCTGAGCACTTTTCCAGTCAGCCTCTTGGAAAGCACCTACAATGCCAATCAGCTGCCCTGTTCTCTTGCTGAACCAGACAGGAATTCAAGAGAAATACTTCCTCACAGCACAGTGGTCACCAAAACCAGAGCTCCTCATTAAGAAGGTAGAGGATGTGCAACCTAAGAAGGTCACTGGAAAGGGGGACACCAGAAGTTGTTAAAGTATACTCTAATTAATCTATCAATTATTAATGGTGTGCAATTTTTAAATGAGTATCTGAAAGTCTGGATAGTCAGTCCAAGACCATTCTGTAACCCTGGAGAGAAAACAAAAAGGGCCCAGGATGCTGCCTCTTCCTGAAAAAGACTTATTTAGGTGCCTGAACTCCAGCTGACTTAGGGATACACTCAGAAAGGCACTCTCATAAGTGAGCTCAGCAACAGCAAGATCTTCGGCTCTTCCAAAATAAGAACTTACCAGCTAAATGGTCAGTAGCCAGAGAGTCCGTCCTGTAAGCTGCCCGTTTGTCAGCCTGCCAGCTTTTGCTTTATAGGAAAAAAAAAGAAAAGAAAAAAAAGAAAATATTTACATGACTGCTCCAAGACAACAGGAAAACATGACACCCCTGTTACTGTAACTTTCAGAAGAGCAGTGCCTGTACTGTGTTTCGAACTTGCATCCTATCCAAAATGTTCTCATACTGAGTCACATCTCACCATACTTTACCTGTCATGTTTTAGTAGAGCTACAGGCAACACCACTATCTACTTAAACCTCACAGCAGGAAGCCTGGGGTAACTACTCTTTTATCACACTGGCTACAAGAGCAGCAATCCAGTATCAAGCAAAAATACAGTCAATTAATAACAGCTGTGCAAGACGGACATGAAACTTCAGGGTTGCAAGCAAAAGCATCAACATCTAGTCAGAGGAGACTAATAACCTGAAAACCTGCCAACAACACTGCCATCAGTCAGAAGTTAGGAATGTAGTTTAGTGGAGCTTGGGTGAATCAACACAGACATCCTCGCAAACTAAGGCAAAACACTCAGGGCTATCCACACACAGCTGCTGGCCAGTCCACCTCTTCATTTTTTATGGTAATAAGATGATGTATCAGCCACTGAACTCTCATCCAGGCCTAAGTCTGCAAGTCAGAAGGAAAAAACCCACGCTGGCATGTAAACCATTTTAAATTTTAAATGTGTACATAAGATGGAACCAGGGGAAAAAAATACTCTTTCGGTGGGAGCTTTACATCTCCTGTTTCTGGATCTGCAGATTTACTGAAAAAGTGTTTAGCAATATAAGTAAAAATGTAAAAGCTAGTACAGTACACACTCTGCCAGATGTACAACAGTTCCCCATACCTGGAGCCACCTCCCCCAGTGGTTATTATGCATGCTCTTGCGGGGCTTGCACTCTTAAAATCCAGTGCCTCTGACTGCTTATGGGACAAGAGTTCCCTCTCCCACACAAACCTGGCAGTGCTGCTCAGACCTTCTTCTGAACAGCAAACTCGGACACTTTTCAGTAAACTGAAATTTGCTGTTTCTGACGGTCCAATGTGCCAGAAAAGGCTCCCAAGCCCACAGTGTCACTGATGTGGCATCTCATATCACGCTTACATTGTGACACAGGAAGGAAAGGCAACAGAGGCAGAAGGAAAGGAGGGAAGAACAAGGAGAGCAATAACGCAACCGGGTCATGCAGACCCAATCTGCACCTCATTGAAGGCCGGAGTATTTTCCCCTACCTGAAGACAGCCTCTCATCAGGTGCAAGGCAACACTACCCGCATTATCAAAGCAGTAGAGCTAATGTTGCAATTAATCCTGTAACAATTTGCTACTATGAGGTGGCAGCTACCAGGACAGTCAGCAAGGCAGCCATGCTGTCGAAAGCCCAGCTGTTGCAGAGTGTAGAGGCTCTGCAAGGCATTTGCTGGTATACACGAAAGGGTGGCTAGTAATCTAATCTCAAAGAAATACCCGAGTGCTCCTCACTGTCCATGATTATGTCATGGTGTAACATGAGGTTACGTGTCCACAGTACATGACTGCATGGCTCAAGCTGCTGCGGAACTAAGGAAAGCGCGTTAGTGGCATGGCACTTGTCCCAGACTATTTCAGCAAGGCTGCCGACTCAGCCGTTGGCTCCTCCAGCCCGTTGGGTCTCTATCAAGGGTGCCACCACCTCATGGCAAGCTGCAAGCAGGAATGAGGGCAAGAGCGAGAAGCGCCCTAGACATTGCAAGCAGCTGCCAAGGCCTGGCTAGAGCCTTGCTAACGGCATGGACGTGCTTACAACTCTCATTTCTCAGGAAAGCACCACCTGGCACATCTTGTGTATGCTCTGCTTCTTAGAGGAGGGTAAGAACGAGAAGTCAGTGAACAACATCCTATACAGCGCCTGCCTGTGAGCCATGACCTCAAGGCCCAGCTGCTGGTTTCACTGTGTCCACACCAGCTGCAAAAATCTTCCTTGCAGCCTCCATCTCAGAGAAGAGCTAGACATTCAAAGAGAAATCTAAAGGCAGTGTTGATCCGTATGAATTTCTGCTTCGTCACCCATACAGCAAGTTAAGAACAAACGCTCTCCATCTCCAGAAACCCCAAACATCTGGTATATTGTAGGCCTCAGAGATTCATCTCTGGCCAAAATCGGAGGCAGCCATCAGAATGGTATTTTAAATGTAACATCAAAACCAGCAGCTCGAGCACTGCATTTGGAGCCTACACCTCCTTGACTTCACACTTGAGGTTTTGAAACTAAGGTTACAGCTACGTCATGTTAGCATGTGGCTGACTGGGTCAACAGGTTTTAAACCGCCTGGTTTATGCACCATCTGTAGCGCTGGCTTTGTGTATCAAAAGAAGTTTCAGAAGTCTAGAGTGTGCTTAAAATAAAGAGAACGAAATAATCCTAAAAATAATCTCCAGCAAGGGCCAGGCCTAACCACATGGGAAACATTTGTATGAAGAGAAACAAAAGCAAAGTCATGAGTTACACTGCCAATACAATCAGTACTTGTGGACAGAAACATTGGTGAGGCATTATTTAAAACTGTATTTACTAAAAATATTAGCATTTAGTTATTCAAGGTAACTAAAATCAGATGCAGCTAGGATCGCACACTGCAACAGGGCTGGGCTGGCTGGGGCAGCCACTGTCCTCAGGCAGATGTTCACGCAGGGCAGGGTGATCTCTTGGTAGATGAGTGGTCCTACATGAAAATACTTGCTTTCTGAAAACTGACTGGCTCTCCCAAACACCGAAGGCCCAGGCCTCTTGGTTTTGGGGTGGCAGCTCCTGTGTATCACACCAGTTCCTGAAGTGGTACATTGGCTGGTGTCTCAGACACAGCCAGACTCGCACCTGCCCTGTCCCCTCTTCCCCTCAGGCCATGACCCGTCACCCTCCCCGCCGCCGTTTCCTGCCCTCGGGCAGGGGCTGCTCGATGCCTGCCCCGCCGCTCACCAGGGCCCAGCCAACGCGAACTGCACCCCCCTTCTCCGCGTCCTCCTGGCCGGCCTCCTCACCGGGGCCAGGCTTCCACGGCCGCGCACCGAGAGGGGCAGCCTGGCCCGGAGCCCCTTCGCTCCCCGCCGCCGGGCCGGGCCGGGCCGCACCAGGCCGAGGTGGGGCGGGGGAGCCGGCGGGCCCCGCGAGCCAGGCCAGGCCAGGCCAGGCCGGGGCGGGCGGCGCCGCCAGCGCCACCTCAGCACTGCCGGCACCGGGGGCGGGGCGGCACGGCGGGGCGGGGCGGCGCCCTTAAAGGGCCCGGCCGGGCCCCGCTGTCACCCGCGCCCCCCGCGCCGGGCTGAGCGGGACGGAGCGGGGTGGGGGGAGCGCCCCACGGCATCGCCCGTGCGAAAGCGGGGAGGGTGCGCGGCGGGTGAGGCGGGGGCAGCCCCGGCCCGGCGCGGCCCTCCGGGGTACAGGCCGGGGGTGGCCCCATCACGCAAGCGGAGGAAAGGTGCTGGCGCGGGGGGCTCGGTGACAGCCCCCGTGCCCGACCTTAGCACCTTCCCTGTGCCCGCTCGCCCCCGCCGGTGGCCCAGAGAGCGGGGCCAGGGCGCTCGCCCCCCGCCACCCGGGGGAAGGCTGCCCGGCGCTCCGCGGGCTCACCCGGCGCTGGACGAACGCCCGCCGCCGCCCGCTTTGGCTCGTACCCAGCCGCAAACCCTCCGACCGCCGGGGAGGACGTGGAGCCGCCCCGACGCGCGTCGCTCCCCCTCTCCTCCCCGGCCAGAGAGACCGCGCCGGCCCGGGCCGCCTCCTCCCCACGCACCGGTGGGGCCCAGCGTCCCCATCGGCCCGGGCCGCTGATGGGGACAGCGCTACCCGACAGCTGCTGCCGGCTGGCACCAGACCCCCGCCCGCCCTCTTGCCGCCCCCGCCGGACTTTGCCCGGCCCGGCCGGCGGGAAGTTGGCCCGGAGTTTCCCGGCGGCACCGACACGTCGATGCCCAGGAGGAGGAAGCAAGGCCGGGCCGGGCCGCCCCGCTCCCCCGCCCCGCCAGCCTCCACGTCGACGGCGCGGCCGCGGGGCCGCCCCCTGTCCCGTCGCCCCCCCCTCCTCCCGGTGACTCACTCCGGCCGGTGCCCGCTCGCCTGCCCTGCTGGAGAACCGGAGCGCTCCTGGGAGAGCGGCTCGGCGCCCGCCCCGCCGCCTATATAGGCCGGGCCGCTGCCAATCGCCGGCCCGCACGTCAGCGGGACATGCCCCTTCCCGGCGGGGCCGCCCCGGCCCGCCACGCCACGCGTGCCCCGCGCCGCCGGGGGCGCCCCGCCGCCCGCCTGCTCACCGCGGGGGCCCGGCCCCGCGGGGCTTCACGGCGCCCGCTCCCCGCCGCCTTCCCTTAAACAAGGGATTCGCGCAGAGAAAGTGCCGCCCGCCCGCGGCCCGCAGAGCCCACCCCCCCGGCGGTCCCCTCCGCCGTCCCGGGAGTCCGTTCAGCCCCCCAGAGCTGAGCGTTACCGAGGCGGCTTGGCCGAGGCGGGTTGCAGGCAGGGTTACCGAGCCGGGCCGGCCCATCGTTCTTAAAACCGCGGCTGGCACTGGAGAGCAGCGACACCCGGGGCTTACAATCACGGAATGGTTTGGGTTGGAAGGGGCCGTTAAAGCCCATACAGTCCAACCCCCCTGCGAGAAGCAGGGACATCTCCAACCAGACCAGGTTGCTCACAGCCCCGTCCAACCTGGCCTGGAATGTTTCCAGGGATGGGGCATCAACCACCTCACTATAAAAAAAAACATCCTCCATTACATCTAATCTAAACTTACCTCCTAGTTTAAAACCATTACCCCTTGTCCTATCACAACAGGCCCTGCTAAAAAACTTTGTCCCCATCTTTCCTATAAGCCCCCCTTTAAGTATTGAAAAGTCACAATGAGGTCTCCCTGGAGCCTCCTCTTCTCCAGGCTGAACAGCCCCAACTCTCCGCCTGTCCTCACAGGAGAGGTTCCAGCCCTCTGATCATCTTCCTGGACTCCTCTGGACTTGCTCCAACAGGCTTCTACCCTGTCCCCCAAACAGAGAGGGACACTGAGGGTCTGGCCCGAAAAGGCTAGTTCATCCTCCTCCTGTACAGTCTGTGTGAAAGCAGCAGCCGCCTCGTTCTGAGGTTGTAGACAGAAGGGGCAAGGGAAGAGTAAGATTAAAAAACAAACAAACAAACAAAATAATCAAAAAACAAACAAACAACAAAACCAAAAATCAACCACACTCCACTCCCCAAAAAAAGAAAGGGGGGGGGAAGCCCCTCTCCTTATTCCAATTTCTAACTTGGAAATGAGGAAGAGTGCAGGAGGGGAAGGCAAGCCAGCAAACACAATACCCTCCTTGCCTGCGGAGAGGATGATTATTAAAGTTTGTGCAATATAGATGTTTTTAATTATTAGCCCTGCACCCTTAGGGAAGTAAGGAAAAAAAGTCGCATCAGTGTAAAAATACATGGAATTTGAACTGATTTTTGCATTAGCTTAGTCGCTGCCCATTTTCCTACGCAGGATTAATTCTCCTCATCATTCATAACTTGCACTTAGTGACTGGTTTTCTCATTCACGCCCTGCTCTCTCCCAGACCCTGGCAAACTCAAAGCAAGAACCTGCTTTGTGGAGCTCTGCAGAAATTTGAGGTCTTTGGAATAACTGCTTTTGATTACATGTGGTAATTTTTAGAGATATTAATGTGCTGTGTTTATGGAAACATGGATACCCTTAAGTAAAGTTATGATTACTTATTATTATTGAACAAGAGTAGGAAATTTCTTCAGTTTTTCCTCTTTTAATCCTGTGGCTGGGAGGACACACTCAGAGCACTTGAACTTTTTGACACAAACAATTTATCACCGTAAATAAAAATATACTTGTGGGTGAAATCGGAAAGTACACTAAAGGGAGAAGGAGAATAGCTCTCAAGAGTTGAGACCCTGCCCAGGCACCATGACGATCCATAGGCCCCTGCTCTGGCCTCTCCTCAAAAAAGTTCATTGGTCTCTGTAAGGATGCAGGGATACTGCTCCAAGCACGAGGCTGCCGCACAGAAAGGCAGCAACCACTGCTGCCACGTCATAGACACTCTAAGAGCTGGCTCAGGCTCCTCCAACAAAAACCATCTAGGCTGTGGATGCCAGCAGCACCCCGTAAGACACGCGAGCAGGCTGGTGCCTACCAAGACAGAGGCGGCTCACAGAAAAGCAGAGCTTCGGGGACCTGGGCAAACCACAGCACCTCCAGACTTTGGACACTTCTGCTTCCAGGCAGCAGCTGGGAGCACAGAGGGCTGGAATTTGGGACTTGGAGCCTAGCACTCTGAACCTCGCTCGAGGTGTACAATGCTTTTCTGGTGATTTCACTCCCTCGTGTTTATCTCCTCACCGAGAAGCAAGCAGCCTCCTTTCAAAGCTCGAACTTCGCTGCATCCAATTATCTCTGACACAGGTAAGTGCTGCAATCCCCTGTGCCAGGGGACCAGAGGAGCATCACAACCCCCAGCACAGAGCATCTTACTGCAACACCAACATCCTTCTCCCTCAGCTCCATCTCATTATCCGGTTCAGCAGGGGCACTCTGTGGGGACCTGCCACTCTGTGCCTGTGGGACAACTGTACACCCCTCTCCTGCTCTATGTAATGCTGCTGCTGCCACTGCGGTTTCTGGCTTTTATCACAGCTTCCTCTCCAGGGCTGTTTAAGAGGGAATCTTCCCCATGTGTTTCTACAGCTCATCCTTTATTTGCAGCTGCAAGTGGTGGGAGGGAAGCCTGCCAGGCCCAAAAGTTACTGGAAGGCCTAGAGCATCTCACTGTGTGCTACCCTCAAATAATGATTTCTGTTGAAGGAAACCTGTTCTCCTTAAAGGAAGATCTTCCACAGGGGAAGAAGGTAGTGAGGAGAAGAGCTCAGCTGTCCTCCTACATTCATTAAGTACAGAAGTGTCCTGTGCATGGACAAAAGCAGATCTAGAGGGTGCTAGAAGGCCTCTTTCAACCTGCTGCTCCTCCTGCCAGCATGACATTGACCATCCATGTCCCATCCCATCTCTTCTTCAATAAGGCAATGGGGTACGGGCAGAGAGAGGCGAGAGGCTTGCAGGCCTATGTTCTGTCTGCTTGCTCACAAGTGAGGTGTAGGAATTTCTGGTAGCTGAGGGGAAAGGAGACCTCTTGACAAACACCTCTCCCTCTAGCATCCCATATTTTGGCAGCATTACAGAAGACCCTGGTTTCATGACTTGCAAGAACAACTGAAAAGGAAGCCTCCCAAAAGAGTACTGATGTACAACAGAAAGGGTGAAGGATTGAGCAATATGTAGTTTCCATGGCTTATCAAATTTGCAGCTCATAGCACCAGTCTGAGGGAGGACACAGAAATGGGACCAGCAAAAATACGAAAGAGACAAAACTAACACTGGACAGGTTTGGGGTTTGTTTTTTTGGAACACATGTTCATCAGTGTGAAAGCAAAGGTTGAGGCATTAAGAAGCTTTCCATAATCACACCACCCCAGGACTCTTTGGGAAGGGAGAGGAAACTTTCAGCTCCTTAAAACACTGGAGCAAAGACCACAAAAAGATTGGTCTTTCCTGGCACATTCACCCTCAGCTGAGCTAGGATTTTGCAAAGGATTTCTTCTAGCCTGTTCTTATTTTCTGTTGTTATAAGAGATCCCTATTTTCCCGTCCAGAAAATGCAAGCCTTATTTGGAAAGCAACCCAAGTATGCCCTAAAGAGCGTGTGCTGTGACTACTTCCTATTAAATATAACTCCAGATTTCTAAAACTGTATAAATAAGCATCCTTTTTTTTTTGTACTCAGGGTGCTCAACCGACATGCTGAAGTCAGAGAACAAAGAACTACCCCTGAAAGTATCCATTTCAGCACATCACTCACCAGTGGCATGAAGGGAAGAGGGGCGGGGGACTACTTTGGATCACACTAGAAAAAGAAGTGGAAAAGGATTCAGGATGCAGGGCACTTGTATGCCAGAGAGTATGGGGTTCTCAGGCAAAGCAAGCAAGATACGCCTCGGCTTTAAAGCTATTGCTACGGCTTGCCACAGGATCTTTCAATAGAATGTTTTTATTTCTACAGGAAAACATCTATTAAATGAAGCTGAGGGTCAAATTAGACCCTATAGATCCTTCTGCTATGCGAATGAAAAAAGTTTCATCATAAAAAGTGACTGCGCATGAGTCCGCATTGCTTATGTCTCAGTGACTTTGAGACCAGATTTCTTTATTTGCCACAAGGAAGAAAACTTCCAGGGATGTGCAAGTCAGGTACCTTTCTTCCCTACTCACACATCAGTACCAGGAAAAAAAAAATCATTCCGTAGGCTAAATTCTGCCCCTCGGCTGTACCTAATGCAAGCCCACTGTAAATAGCCAAGTAGAGAACTGCTGGTAGAAAGAGAAAAGACTGCCTGAGCCTATACACTAATTGCAACTCCAACTATTTGGTCGCATTGTGAAGAAGGGAGGGAGGTGGAAGGAAGATGAGCAGCTGCATGTGTTTGTCTCACCTGAGGCCTAGGTGGTATAAACAAGGGGTCCCGAGGGAGCACACCACCACTTACCTTTCTCCTGGTAAACCTACGTTGCTTACCAACAGCAATTCTCTCGCACAGGCGAAGAGCTGACTAGACATTGAAGAAAGGTGACTAACCTCCACAGGTCTTCCAGGCCAAATGGTTGTTTAAAAGACTTATTTATTTCCTGGGCGCCCTGACAATAAAATTATGCAACCGTCAGCTAGCAAACAATATATACACTGTCCTTCCTAGACTGTCACAGGGTGCTCTGAAAAAAAGGGGCAAGCAAAGCAGGTGGGAAGAACATGAGCAACTTACTGGTGTGGAGTCCTACTGTGAACAAGTAGCTCCAAGCTCTCCGACTGCAGAGAGAAGAAAAGCTGCTAGATAAGGGTATATATGCATGTTCTACACAGGGACACTGTGAGAAAACCAGATTTAGTGGTTAACGCACAGACATTGTTGAAGAGACTCAAGCTCTACTCCTAGTTTTGCTGCTGATTTGGTGAATTGACTGGTGAAATTCTCTCGGTTGCCCTGGCTGTGCATGCACAGTGGTCTTGGTTTACCCTGTAGACTCATTATTTCATTTCAGATTGTTCAGAACACTGTGATCCTTGGATGCCAGGTGCTACAACAAACAAACGCTGTTTCAGAGATGAGGAAGAAAGTCAATGGACAGTTTAATAAAATCAATCCAAAAGCAAAGCAAAAGGAAGCCACAGAGGACAGGTCAGAGTCCATCCTTCCACTTACATTGGGAGAGAAATCTGATTATTTAACACAAACTGGGCTTTCAGGAGAAGTTAGGCTTTCAAATAACCAAGATAAAATGGAATACAATGAAAGTAGAAGTAATCCATTCAGACCGAGAATGGCTGAGGTGAATTTCCCACCTGTATTTTGGAGATGGTTATGGACAAATTCAGGAATTCAAAAAGTTGTAGAAGCAGAAACGAATTTCAGATTCTTGGCCTTGGGGAGCCTTTGAAGAGGAATGCTTCATAAACACAAGGGACAAAGTGAAATAAAGTGTCTTCCTGTGTTTTTACAGTAAAGCAAAACACTGACTTGACTCAAGAATGGGAAAAGAGATTCAGAAAAAAAGATTACCAATACATTGCCTGGAAAGGGGCAATAGCATAGAGCAGCAGAAGTGAAAGTCACAACAATTCAGTTCATCTGACAACAGGCTGGAGGCCTAAGTCTCTGGGGTCTCTACTCCAACCCTCTGCTCAAAGCAGGGTCAGATCAGGGCATTCAGGGCTTTCTTCAGTCAGGTCCTGAAAACCTCCAAAGCTGTACAAACTTTCTGGGCAACCCGTTCCAATACCTGACTATCCTAACAGTAAAAAAGATTTCTTACATGCAGTCAGAATCTTTAATTTCAATTTTGGCTCTTTATGCTGATCTGAAGTTGCTTTTTAATTTAAAATTACCACCATACTGTGTGCTCATCATACACGGGTGCTTTCAGAGTGGTGCTGCAGCACAGCTCTGTTTAACCTGCACCGCAGAAGAAAAAATATCTGACAAATAATTAGCTGAGAGCTACTTCCCAAAGCCTGCTAATATCACAGTTACCCAAGAAGTGAGGATTGTGGAGATACTGCAGAACAAAGCACACACTATTCCCTTTCTGTTCTTCAAAAGAAAACTTTCACTTCACCTTCCTTCAGCTACTGGGTTGGAGTTCTTTTGTTTACCTTTTCAGTGTCTCCTGTTCCCTCTCCCTTGGCGATTGCAATATAAAATGAACACGTGGCAGTTTTTTCTTTTTCTTTTTTTTTTTTTAAAGAGATATTGCCAGAAGCTCTCATGCACTACATATCACATGCATTGGAAAGGCAAGGAACTTGCCAAGCCCTAAACTTACCCTTTCTCACATTAATAGTCATATATTTAGAAAATTCAAAGCTGACCATGTCCCTTAGATTGAATGTGTCACCTTGCTCCCTAAGACTCTTCCCTGCAGGTACTCTTAGGCAGATGTTCTGCAGGGAAGAAATTAAGGACCTGCTTACAGCAGTTTATAAAGATGATAACCACTTATTTTCATAGAGACATGATTAGGTAAATATATATAGCAAATAAAAAAAAAATTAAGACAAGAGGCAAGCTAAATGGGTTGTCTCAAATTACATTTTTCAGGGAGGCAGAGGGACAATTTGCAACTTACGCACGGAAACTGTAAATAGACCTTTTTTTGTCTGTTCTGGTTTTAGGGTTTTTTGTTTGTTTGTTTTTCTTTTCTTAATCTTGCTTAGCTAATTTAATTCTAGGTATTGTACAGAAAAACCTAAGCAAGGTTGTTCATGGCTCCTTGAAGGATTTTAAAGATTCCTCAGTTACTAATGTTTATTGAATAACGAAGACTTAAGAGAATGCCGGAGCTCCATTTTTATAAACTTTCCATGTGCTCTGGTATGTTTTCCTCAGAGTTCCAGTTCCCCAAGTCACATGGCTTCACAAGACTCTCCAATTTTGTGCATTTTTTTTTTTCTGTATGTCTATCTTTCAGTTACCATAAGCAGTTTGAAAATATATCCTAGAAAAGTTAGCATTATTGTGAAAACAAAAAAACAAACATAAAAAAATAATTAAACTTGCAGGGAGGCTAGGGCTTTGTTTGGAGAGGGAAGAAACAATTTAAAAGTGAAAAAAAAAAATCTTCAGTTTGGCAACAATTCCTGTGAAAAGGCATTAAAGTAAATAACTGATTCCAACTGCCACTTTTTGAAAGCAATGACAGGACCCTCACTATTTAAGCACAGCCTTCCCTTTGTCCTATTCATAGCACATGCAACAGGGGCTCAACATATCCACAGACAAGCACTAATTCCTAATCTCTACTAGGCCAAGCAAAAGGCTCTTCATGTGTTAGACAGAATTACATCACGGTGATCTAAACTGACAGTGAAAAAACCAGACAGTCTTCTCTTCCAAATCTGCAAGGCCACTCTAAGCCTGCCATGAAAGAAGAGAGAGAGAGATAGCGAGAACTCAGAGTAAAACTATTTCCACTAATTGTTACAAATAATATTATTTTATGCTTAAAACCTCTTTTCATAACTGAATCACTTCCAGTTCCACCCTGCTCATCTTTGGGCTGAACTAGAAGGGTGTATGTGCCATTTTAGGTACAAATTTTTTGCTTGGATACCTCATGCTGTACAGTCCTCCACCCACTCATTGTTATTGTCTTTTGGATTAACAGAATAGTGCTCTGAGCAGTAAGAGTTTTAAAATAAAATAGAGAGGTTAACATTTGTTATATTCCAAAGAACTCCTAAGCTTCTGTAAATACTCACTGCTTGCTCTCATTTTTATCCACAACTCTGCTGCAATCAAGAGAGCCATCCACTCAGTATTTTAATTTCATGAAAGTATTTACAAGAGCAGGTGTAGAACTTTACTTTTAAGTTTTCTCAATGCTACTTAGTCAGCTCGACTTATAAGTAACAGTCACATAGCTACAACCTGCTATTCTCCAGTGCTTAAGGGTCCTTGTAAGACCACGCGCCTAAATCCCAAGAGGCTGTAACAACTGCTGAACTCCTAATTTTTAAAATAAAGGCATATGTAACAACAGGCCAACCATAACATATTCCCGTATGCACTCTCATCCTGCCTGCTCTGTGAGTTTCCTTCTCAGCTTTCCTTTCAACTGCTCCAACACAGGTTTACATTCAGCTTTACCACTTGACCAGAGATAACAGCAAACTTACTTTCTACTGTGCAATGGAAACAGCTGGGGCCTGGTTTGCAAAGCGCAGAGCCCCGCTCCCCTCTCTGTGAAGGGCAGGGGAGGTCAGACAGCCCACACTGTCTCCAGTACCCACTGGAGAGACACAAACAGCCCCACTCCTCACCCAAGGCTACAGCTGGGGCAAGCAGCAACAAGTCCTTTTCGATCATTCCCAGCCTCTCACCCCACTCGGGCTTTCTCTGTCTTTGCCTCTGTCCCTGCCAGTGGGGCAATCTTCCTTCCATCAACTCTGAC
Organism: Tetrax tetrax; assembly: GCA_009806455.1. Lineage (NCBI taxonomy): Eukaryota > Metazoa > Chordata > Aves > Otidiformes > Otididae > Tetrax > Tetrax tetrax. The sequence continues at coordinate 83,641 of WHYT01016146.1, forward strand.
CCTCATGCTCTTCCTTTTTCCTAAGTCGACTCCTGTATCCATCCCATGCCTGATGTCCCTGTTCCTGCCACACAGCCTGCCCTAGGCTTTGTTTGTCACTCATCTTTGGCAAATATCCAGTTTATTTTGTAAAATATCCAGTTTAACTCTCAGTGCCAGAAACGCTGGGACAGACAGAAACACTGTATCAGAAACAACCTGAAAAGAACAAGCAAGTGGTACCAGCCAAATTGAGCAACAGACATCAAGGTGTCCAGTGCTCTTCTTAAAAAAAAAAAAAAAAGGTCTCTACTGATTTTTCAGACAACCCACTGCAAAACCTTTGAAATATCAGTAAATCAAAACTAGTGGGAGTAGGGGACCGGGCAGTGATGCCCATGCTACGTGCAAATACTCTAAACTGAGCCTGACATTTGAATGATGCAAGCTTGTTCCAGTTATCCAATCCCTGATAAAAAAAAAATAATCCAGAGGTTAGCTTTATGAAAGCTAGCCATACCTGCCTCATGGTTATTTACTGTGAGATATGATACTGGGAACCTTCCTTTAAAACCAGAGAACTGATATGTTCGGGTCAGGCAGCACTTTTAATTGGCTTTGACAGAGACCCCAACAGGCAATTACCAGCTTAAGAACACAAGGAAAGGGATGGGTTCTGCCACCTCCAAACTGAATAGTAACAGTCAAAACACTACAGCGTTCCAGTCTTTTCTCCTTAAAATCCAGTTAGTTGCTGGGATATCAGACTACTAAATGCATAGCAACAGACTCAAGTATTAACTGTTGAGATATCACCATTCACTTCCAGAAATTTTCAATCAGATATTTCTTATGCAGGTAGAAGCTATGGTGTACACACATTATATGCGTGGATGCTTTTACCAGAATCACCCCAATTTGTGACATGTTCATATGACAGTCACTTGTAGAACTTTGTTGGTTTGGGTTTTTTTTTTTTTTTTGGTCTGTTTGCATGTTTGTTTTCTTTTCTTCCATTAATGCCAAATAAATCTACCAGTTCAGTTTCATCCCCAAACTTTTCCCAAATTCTCTCTCATGAGTGAAAAATCTTAAGAAAAGACAACAGAACTGTTGCTGGAGAACAGTTCCAGAGACTGTGCTGCTGACTGTAAGAGAATCTGGTACTACTTCCATTTTGCATCAACAAGTAAATACATTTTACTTTACAATTAAATTAAACAGCATCATTTAAGGGAGGTCGCATGAATATTACTGTGCTATTCAATCCTCTAAAAGGCAAAACTTTTCCTGTGAATCATCATTTCTTGGTGTCTTACAGCTACTGAACCAATCCTTTCCCTTCTTCCAGTGCTGTTTTTCCACTGAAGTTAAACTCATTATGATTTCCTCTTAACTGAGCCTTTTGTGGTCTGCCTTTTCTCTCACGTTTCTCCGGTTTTTTTTCTGCCTGCTCCTTTGCAAGCGCCTCTTTTGTGACTGTAGCTGGACGTAGCTCCTTGCCTCAACCCCTGCTCCTCACAAAAGAGTGACATGCTTCTGTGCTGCCTCAGCAACCCAGCCAGTTCCCGCGGCACGGGCAGCTGTGGCCAAGGTCAGCTCTCCACACCCCTCGGTCACTAGACTGGGACTGCCCTGCTCCATCCGCCTGCCCCTTTGGCATCGCTCAGGAACCTGCTCCTGGCACAGGGGCCCCTTGCTGCTCCTGCCAGGGCCAGAGGTTTCTTCCCAAGGCCAACAACTGCCAAAAGTGCAATTAAAGAGATTTCACTGAGGTGAGAGCATTCATTAATGACAAGTTCCCAATTTAAATATCCAATTTAAGTATCACTACTATTTCGATTTAGAATACTAAGCAGAAATCCAACTGTCTTTCTTATACACAAACATGTACATAAATGCACGCTCCCTGTGTTCTTTGCAGAAGCCACCTATTTAGCTCTCCCCAAAACACAGGAACATACAGACACAAAACAAAGTTCCAGTACACCCCAATTAAACTAAATATTTCTGTGAATCAGCTGAAGTCAAGAAATTAACACTGTGAGGTATAAACGTACCTATATTATTTAGATGCTAAGAGATCTCATAATAATTTGCAAAATAATAGTAGATATCTTCAAGGCTTGAAAGAGCTACCAGATGCAGGATACAACAAAAGTGAACCAGTCATGAGAAACAATTATGTCCGCCAGCAAGATCAAAGAAAAATATCTGTATTACATGGCAACGGCTAGAAAGCATCCTTGTATTACTGAGAGACTGCTGGGAAAATACCAGAGCTTGGGTAGTTAGAAACACTTTCACATCCCCTAAATGATGGAAAAAAGAATTACTTTGGCTTTAACATATGTAAGTTCCTCAGGAAACAAAATAAACCCAGAACACTCATCACAGCCTGACTACCTCTCCTTATTAGAATTAAAAACTTAAATGTATAAATCTTCTAGGAACCTAAAGTTTTCTATACATATAAAATATTCTAAATAAAGAAGCTTTTCCTCCTGCTTTGGCTAGAACTTTTCCTCCTTGTTTATTGATACATCTTTTTTCAACCTAACTCCCTGATTCTCTTCCACTGAAGTCACACCATGAGAGCTATGGGGCAACGCGAGTTCACAGAAGGAAGACAGGGAAAAAGGTCACTAGAGTTAATAGGCATGCGGAACTTTACCATGTAAGATGGTAATGTAAATTCCAAGATTTTAATAGCAGATTTTTAGGACATAAACAGTCTGTCTTTTAAAGCTAAAGGACAGCTAAATATAAAGCCACATGCCGAATTCTCTCAGGTATAATTTCACACTCAGGATAAGCCTGTAACCCATAATTATTCTTCTAAAACTAGGAATTTCTAAAACGAAGAAGCTCCTGAAACAAGCCCAGAACTTGGGATGCTAGGCTCTTGCCTTAATTACAAACCTAGCATGAGCACCCAGGGTCCGAGACCAGCTCTAGGTGTCTCCTGAGCTCCTCTGCAATTCCTCCCCAACAGACCCTGCTGACCAGGACCCTCCCTTCCACTCCAAATGCAGTCTCACATCCCACAATAAATACAGCCTCCTGGTAACACAGACTCCACTGGAATGGCTTCTAGACTAAAGCCTCAGAACAAACAATAAGCAAAACAAAAAACCATCAGCAAACCTCACCGCACTACACAGTACAACCTAATGCTCTCTTCTTTTATGGTTAGGGTAAAATTAGGAAAAAGAACAGAGGCCTAATCTTGCAGCTGGGTTTTACTTTCCTATCTCTTCTTTATCTCTTTTCATATTTTAATATAAATAACACCTACTTAATTCTTGCGCAGACCCATGTTGCAAAAGTTTTACAGGCTCCAGGCCTCTCTGTAACATGCTCTTGGACAAGTTAGACTTGTTACGTCCTGGGTTAACATGCCTTTCCCAGCCTACTTTAAAAATCCCTGTTGCAACTTCTTCAGCGGTACACGTCTCTGTCAAGATTAGAACAGCATTTCCAAAAGAGTAATGCTACAGAGAGGAGGCTGTTATTGTGCTCGATCCACAGGGCGCTAAAAGGCCTGTATTGCTCATTACGATGTCTTGCCATGCTATGCTTGGGTGCCCACTCCGGCTAAGGATGAGACCGACTGATCGTAACATCTCTCTTTCAAGTGGCAAGCAAAGTGCAAAGGCAGTTTCGAGTCTCTGTCTTCACTGCTTGCCAGTTTCAAAACACCCATAAGGACACTTGCCAAAGCCTTGGTATTTGGCTTTAAGGTTCATTTCATAAGCTCTCCACAGTATAGGCCTGAGGATTTCCTTCTGTAGAATTCTTGAATATAAAACAAAGTTGAACCATTGTTGAGTGACTTTTTTTTTTTTTTTTTTTTTTTTAAAGAGAAAAAATTTTTTCAAATATTTTTGATATTTTACAGAAACCCAGGGCTCGAGTTGTCAGATACCCTCCTAGTCATGGTGAATGAACTTTTTCAACCACTCACCCGTGTTCAGTTTGAAGACTCCGCTCTGGTCTCAGTGGCACAACCGACTGCTCTAACCATTTCACTGGTAGAGAACTGGCTGAGCTACCTGAATTCTCACAGCAGCACAATCCTAAGTGCATTTGTACCAGCTTAACATGCTTCTGTATGCGAAGGGAAGAGTATGTTTTGGGAAAGGCAGTGTCAGCTGAATATTGTAACGATAAAACATCCCAATTTCCTTTGAAAAGGTGTAAACTGCACAGGCTGGCTTGTCTGGGAAGGCTCTCCACTCTGATAACAGCTATGAAATCCAAGGTTACAGATCTCTCTTCTAACAGACCATACTGTCTTCAGAAGCAGCTTAATGTGAACTGGAGAAAAAGCTACCTACTTGACTAAGAAATGCCCTTATCCTACCAAAAATAAGTTACTATTTTACCATTATGCTATGTAACATAATGACAATCTTATGATCCAATTTCAGATTAAGGGGAAATCTCTTCCCTGATCATCCCAATCTAGAGAAATGAGACCAATGAACAAGTGGGGAACATAATAACCTTTAATACACAAGAAGCATAATAATTTTTTGACCTTTTCAGACAGAATAAAGGCAAAAGAGGGAAAGAAGATAACGAGGAATCAGCTTAACTTGCAACGAAGGAGGAGACAGGAGCATGTATCACACTATCAGGAGTGAAACATTGGAACACTTTACATGGGACAAACACAGAGCCATCTTTCTTAACTGCTTCTTAGAAGCCACTTAGAAAACTGTCTTTGAGAATGATCTAGGCTTACTACATTTTGCCACACTGGCAAAGCTCAGACTAGGTGGTTACACTGCTTCTTCCACCCTACATTTACAGGTCTCCAGATATTGCTGCCTCGACATGTAGCAAGAGCTCTTCCTGTGCCTGTCATTCTTATTTGTGAAAAAAACTGTACTACTATCCAATTTTTTTTAAGGAAAAGGTTGGGGTTTTTTTTTGTGGCTGGACTACGTGGGTGGCCTGCCTATGATTTGGGTCACACTGCAGGAAAATCCACATACAAACAGGAAGACTCTTTTTTCTAACAGCTTAAATCTGAACAGGCAAAGGGTTGGAGATACAGAGGCTTATCAGACATAGCTACAAATTATGTTACTGCTTCCTTTCCTGCCTTGCCTCTGATGTATATTCCTCTACAAGAGGGAGGGATATCCAATCCACCTATGAAACGATACCTGAAGCATCACATTCCAATTTGGTTTGAAAAAAAAAAAAAAAAAAAAGCAAAAAAAAAGCGCTGCTATACTATCTGTTACACTGTTTTCAGTTAGAAGACAATTGTGTAGCATTCGGATAGCAACAGCAGGAAAAATGGAGGCTAAATCATCAGGCAGCAGTTTCACTTGCCTTACTAAATAGAAAACATGCAATACAGCACATATCAGCGTGCAGAATTTTTTCTGCTATTACACAAAAGTATAGGAAAAGAAGTGACTCCTTCAAACTCTCTCCTTGGAACTGAATGCCTCTAATCTTCCCTTCCCAGCCACTGAGTTGTGAATTTAGATTTAAATCCTAAACTAGAGCTGTGAATTCAAGGACCTTGGCTCATCTCAGCAGTTACAAGCGAACTGCTGTTGCTATTACTAACGCTGCCAGCACGACCTGCTCTTGTGTCTCATCTTTCAGTGGAAGGAATTGATCTTGCCAGCTGGGAATCCTTCTTACTGTCTGGGGAAGGCCAGGATGGAAAGCACTACTTATCACGTATCAAGCCACTTCAGCTATAGCCAAGCTGGGCCCAAGGATCACGAACTCCCTGCACTTAACCCTCTTCAGTTCTGCTTGATTGCTGGATCACCCTGTTCTATAAATAACCTGCAATAAAACCACACTACAGGATTAGAGAGCAGTTCAGTAAAGAGGCAGAATTTCCCCTCAGTCACACAGAGGCAGCTGGCTCTACCTAAAGAGCCGCAGGTGAGGTGGAAACCCTTCCCCAGAGCAGCCCACGGCCAGAGCCCCAGCTTTCGGGCCCACCAGCAATGCAAGTGGAGGCTCTTACGCTCAAGCTCGAACTCGAGCCCGAAGCAGACCGGGCCTCGGAACACAGGACGGGACCTGCGACCAAGCGGAAGCGGGGAGGGGAAGGCGACCGCACCCATGCCCTCCTCAGCCTTGTCCCCTCGGGGGCTGCCTGGGAACACCCCCGGCTGAGTCGCGGGGCGGAGGGCGGCCGCCGCGGGGAGGGAAAGCGGGGCATGACTCATGTTTTTTGTCCGCTCCCTGGCTGGCACCGGTGCGCTCCCCGCCGCCGACGCAGCGCGGGGCGGCCGCTGCGGCGGGGGAGGAGGGAGGCAGAGAGGGCGGCGGCGGAGCCCCCGCGCCCCGTCTCGGTGGTGGTGGGGGCGACCGGGGAGGGGGGACGGGACATCCCGGCGGCACGTGGCTCACCCCGCGCCAATCGGAAAGGCCGAGACCATAGAGCAGAGCCGGGCGCTCGCTAGACGTTCCGCCCGCGGAGCCCGTCTCTCTGCTGCCGCCATCTTGTTGGAGGCAGCGGCACCCGCCCGGCCGCAGAGCCGGGCCCGCGCTCTCCTCCCGCTTAACCTGAGGCCCTCCCCACCCCTCGCCGCCCCTCCCGCGCGGCCGCCGGGACCGGCTTTACCTCTAGTAGGCCCACAGCGAAGCCTATGCTGGGTACGAGGCCGAGGGGCCGGCCGCCATCTTGGTAAAGAAGAGGGACGTGCGTGACCTACCAGCATACGGGTGGTCCCTCCCCCACGTACCCTTGGCCGGTGGGTTGCTATGGGAACGGGGCGGGACGCATGCGCACCAGACCCTTGCGCCACGCCTCCCGGGGGGGCGTGGCCTGAGGGGAGAGGGCGGGGTGGAGCGGTTTGGCTCCTCCCCTTACTCCTCCTTCCCGCCCGGGACGGTACGCGCGCGCGGGAGCGGCGGCTGGCGACGTTGGCTGCGTGCGGCGCGGGCCGGCAGGTGAGGGGCGGGGAGCGGGGAGCGGCCCTGCCCGGCCCGGCCCGGCCCGGCCCGGCGCTGCCCTCTCTCGGGGGGGCCCGGTCGGCGCGGCCCCTCTCCGGGGGGCGGTGAGGGACAGCCCCTTCCCCGAGCGGCCCTTCTGGGGCTCGGCGGGCCGGGGCTGAGGGAGGGAGGGAGGCGGCGGGGCGGCCGGGAGGGGTGCCGGGGAGCAGGAAGCGGACCGATGGGGACTGCGGGGCGGGGCCGGCGGCTGGCTCGGGGGCGTCGGAGAGATTCGGTGGCGGCCTGCCTCCCTCCCTTCCCCGGTGAGGGCTCTTGGGCCGCCCGCACGCCGACGGGAGGGCCTCGGAGGTGCGGTTCCCACTTCGCGGAGGGGGCGCGGTGGCTGCTCCGGCAGAAAACTCCAGCCGCCTTGTTGAAAGCGGAGGGCGAGGAACGTGATCGACCAGCTCCGGAGGGAAATCTGGGCTGCTCCCAGCCTGCCTGCTCCTCTGCCTGCGTGGGAGCGCCCAGCCGCTGCCCTGGAGGGAACGCTGTGGGAAAGATCCTTCGTGAATGATTTCTGTGCTTGGTCCATAGATTAAAACGTAATGTAACTGCAGCCATCTGCATAAATAGCCCTTCCTCGCTTCTCGGTGGCGGTGAGAAACTTTCCTCTGCTCTTAGCCCGCCTCTGAGAAATAGTTGGGTGACAGACGAGCCTCGTGAATTAAAAGAATGTTCTTCTGTGTTCTAGCGGGATCTAGTTTTGTTTGGCCTCGGAAATCTCTCATGGAGAATGGTTAAGCAGGGATCAATGACATCACTCGGCAGGAAACGCTCTTGGAAGAGTTGCTATCAGAGCAATCTTGCATGATGATAAAAGTCTCGCAGATAATCTCTTAAGGAGTTGAATACTTCAAAGACCAGCTTATTGACTGAAATTCAGACATTGCAGACACTGGATTTTATTTTTAGCATGAAATTTCACTTGAGAAGCATGTTACCCAGTTTTTATTCCATGTATGTAATCAGGATGCCAGATTTTTGTCAGCAAGTTCGGCATCCTGTGAGACGACACCAAATTGCTTCAATGTTTAGCACCTTTAGTCCGTCCCTCATCAAAAAGTCTTCCTCAGAACTGACCTCTTCCTTACTGGGGAAGAGGGAGGGAAAGCAACTTGGTAACTGTTAGCAGTGAAGTACTAATAGTGAGCTGCAAAGCTGCATCTTAATAAACCTAAAGGAGATTTCAATTGTATATGTATGCAGTAGCTTTCAGTAGCGGGGCTATAGGTGCTTGAAATCATCACCAATCTGAAAACAACTTCACCTTTTACCTAGCACAAAAAAGGCTGGGCTCCTGTCTGTCTGCCACCTGGCAGTTTTCTTGGACTTCAAGGGGCCTTTTTGATGGGAGGGACAATTTGGTGTCATTTCACATAAAGCTGAACTCACAAAAATCTCCTTGGAAGATGGAAAGAATCAGATGGTGATAATTTCAAATCCGTAGAATGAAAGTGGGAGTGAGCGAGATAGAGAAGAAGTGGCTATGGTATGTGAACTTTGTGAGTGGGAACTGATACCTTTTGGGTTAGAGGGCAAGCCAGGAGAGGGACTAGAAGGGAGATTTGGACTACTCATTACTGGAAGATACAGCAGATGCTGACGTTTTTATATTGCCATAGTAAATTATATGATCTCTTGAACTCATGCAAGTCAGTGTGATAGAAGTTCTCTTCTGTTGACACATCTTTGTTGGTCAAGAGACTTATTTTTGCATGGAGGTATTAGATAAGAGGGGTTTTTGGGTTTTTGTTTGTTTTTTTTTTTTTCCTGTCTGCTTTGTATCTCAAAGTGATGCAGCTGCATGTGAAAATCTTATCTTGGCAACAGAAGGTAAAATGGTGGAGTTCGCAAGCATCCAGAAGAAAGAAGAGGAGAAAATGTTTCATTTTGAAGCTGTCAGCTCTTTAGAGAACACTCGAGCATGAAAGGAAATGTTGAGGGGAAGGAGGCTTAAAAAGAAAAAAATAATACATCTTTTGTTTTTTTTGAGCTTTGAAAAAACTGTTTCCTGTAAATAGCAAGATGTCTTTAAGCAGTGTGTTTGGTTTGGTTAGTTTCCGGAAAGGATGTGAACTTTTCTTTTTCAGGCTTCAAAATGGTTTATCATACATCTGGTGCCTTTAGCAGCCCACATTCATGTTACTTGAATTTATTGTCCAATGATGTTGATAGGAGCAATGACTGCTGGAAATTCTGCCCCTTGTTAATGCTGAAGAGTCAAATACTTGCACTTTGTGAAGCAATTGACACTGATTCAAAATCTGGACATTCAATCAAAAATGCTTCGTTTTTAATTTAGTGTGCAGCAGTGGCTATTGTATTGTTTTGTGGGTTTTTTTTTCTTGTATGATTTTTAATAAGCTGAAAAACATTATTATTTTTCCAGATTTGTCCTGCCTTCCGTAAAAATGTCCAAGGTAAGAATAACGTTTCTGTCTTCCAATGTAACAATGTGAAAGAGGTATTTTCTTGAAACCAAAAATTCTGCAAGGGCAGAATGTGTAACTTGCATCGTGTTTGATGATGATGTGTCTGCTAAATTTATGGGTCATAAATAAGAGAGAATTCACATTTAGAAGACGCAATATTGAAAGATTGAGTGATGTAAACCATATATTAAAGTAGTTTCCTACAAGTATAAACCTCTGCAGTTAATTAATACCCTTGGAAGGATTTAATTTTGGTCTTGGAGCCGTGTGTAAGCTCCCTGGTGCATTTTCATTGAAACTTCCAATTCTGCTACTGTGTTTTGAGCAGGAAGTTTAAGAAAAGGATGTTCTTAGGTTTAATTTCTTAATTTACTAATAGAGTCAACTGATCTTCTGGAAGAATCCTTCATAAACAATGTGTTAACTTAAAATATTATTGACAGGCTGAGATTCGTCTTACTCTTGTTCCCCTGCATTTGTTATAATAGGTAGAACATTCACATTAGCTTATTGGAGTGAAATGAATGATAAAGGGTACTTGAGTAATGTTTTTGAAGATGGAAACTAATAGATGTGAAAATTTCTTTGCAGTATTTGTAGCAGTGGGCATTTGAAACACTACTGTGTAAATTGCCCCTTGCCCTTGTAAAGAGATCTCTAAAGAGGACTTTCAGCAGATGGCTGTCACTTCACTAGCTCGTCAGTATTTTCATTTGGGTGTTCTAAAAACAGATTAGAAATGGCCACCTTTTTATTTAAGTCCATAAACATTGGACACAAACTTTTTATTTTAAATGTGTGTGAAGACACTGTTTAAAAAGTGTATGATTAGAGAATGCACTTCATACTTCAATAAATGTTTAGTGTTTTATTTCTTTTTTACTTCAGGTGGTCTTACCTGGTTAGCTGAATAAATAAAACTTTTTTTTTTTTTTTTTTAAGCTCTAGGTGAATGTGGTTGTTTTGTACTTCACCGTGAAACTGTTGAGTAGTAGGAACACCTGTGTAGTTTTCTTCTCTCTGTATATCATGTAGCTTCAAACCATTTGAAATAACTGAGAAAAGCAGTTATATACCAAGTATATCTTGAGTGGTTGCTTATTATTGTCTTATTTTATTTTTAGCAACAGCCTGCTCAGTTTACCAATCCAGAAACTCCTGGCTATGTTGGATTTGCAAACCTTCCCAATCAGGTTCACCGGAAGTCTGTGAAAAAGGGGTTTGAATTTACTCTTATGGTGGTTGGTAAGGAAACATTTTATAGCCTTTCTCAAAATTAGTATTTGCTCACAGGAAATTTAGAATTAAAATGAATATTGCTTCCACTATTGTAAGGCTTCAGGGCCAGGTTGGATGAGGCTCTGAGCAACCTGATCTGGTTAAAGAGGTCCCTGCTCCTTGCAGGGGGTTTGGGCTAGGTGACCTTTGAAGGTCCCTTCCAACCCAAACCAGTCGATGATTCAGCTTGCATCAGAAAGCTCTTCTGTACTGTAGCATTTAACTTTCTTTCATAATTTATTAATTAATACAGCAATTGTTTTCTAGACTACAAACCATATTTGAATATATTAATAAGGTCATGAATGAAGAAATTTTGTTCTGCACATCATTACTTCCTTCTCTTCTGTCTTACAGGATTCAAGCATTCCATTTAAAATGGAATGCATGTTTTAATTAAGAGAATAGTATTAAGGAGACTATTCTATTTAAAATGTTCTTTATGTTTCTGTAGCTCAAAAGAATCGTAACTCTGGTCTTTCTGCCCCTTCTAAATACTCTTGTAAGAGAACAATGAGAATTGGATTAGTTGGCCTTAATGTGAGCTGTTACTTCTTAAATTCATCTTGATTTTCTATTAGCAGCTATAATTTAAAGTTTAATTCTGTTCGATATTTCATTAAGAATCCATGTTGGTATCTGGAATGGAAAGAGAAATCTAGTGTGTCTGCTGAAATATCTTGATCCTCTCAGAAGTCAGTGTTAATTTTTGCAAGTTAAGTAGGCTCCCAGATCAGGCTTGGCTGTCTTCTATATCTCTCCTGGTCACACTGCCTGGGAGCTGCAACTTCTGAGTTTTGCTGTCTGAACTCTGTAATTCTTGCTTTTAAAATAGGCTTTTGCAAAAAGTACCCTAATAGAATTAGGTTCTTTATTACCTGGCGTCACAAGAAGTAAATCCCATTTGGGTGTTAGATTTGTCCAAGAGAGATCACAGTGGAAATGAGCAGGAGAGGCGGTACATGATTGGAGGTGTTTAGGTTCTTAATTGTTTTGGATTCCTGTAGTTACAGAAACAGTCTGTCCTCAAACCTTTCATTAGTTTTGCCAAATGACAGCCCTAGCATTGCTTTTATCCTGTTTCTGTCTTTTGTAGTTTAATGTTGGACAGAGTTGGCCCTTACTGTTGTCTTCCTAGAATTTTATCATAGTTATTTACTGTATCTTTCATTGGATTTGCTTAGGATAATATCATAATGGAAGTCTCATAGAATCTACGGGTAAAGCCAAACTCTAGGCAGATGTTTCACATTGTGGTATCTAGTGTAACTCTTCAGAATGTACTGTTCAGTGAGCATAAAAATCTGAACAGTTCTGAGAAACAAAAGATGTACTTTACCTGCTACAGCTAAACTTAATTTCCAGATCTATTTGAGATTAATTGCAAATAGTGCTATGTGATGCAGTTCTGGCAGGAAGCTATTTAAAATAATATAAACCAAACAGTTTTTTCTAGCCTCTCGTAAAATAGCAAACAGGAGGAAAATGACATGATATCAGAGTAACAGAAAGGCAATTAACTTCACCCTACCCACGTCCTGGAGTAAAATTTAACTTTACAGTTGCAGCCTGCCAGTATTGTAAGGGATAAATGAAAACTACAGGAAGAGAACTTGGAGAAAAGTATTTTAATTGGAAATTTGGAATGATATTTTAAGATACACTAGCAGAAGGAGGCAGTCAATGTAAGATAAAATAAACTGTGCTTTAAATTGTTGATTATTTCAACAGTTTGGAATGTGAATTCTTTCTCTTGAAATATGCATGGGGTTTAAGTATGTTCTCTTGTGGGGCTCTATCACAATGCCTGTGGTGAACTATTATTCTTCATTAACTTGCCATGCTTCTTGATTTCTGAGCAGGAGAATGTTTCTTTAAAAATTATCTGCACTGACAGAGTCCTAATCAATGATTTTTCTTCTTCACATTGTTTTTTCTGCTATTGTTTGTTGTGGCTTGTGAAAATATGAGCTGGAGTTTACAACAATTTGGGTGCTTGGCTGTGTTGCCTCCAAATAAATCCTAACTACCTGTATTTATTAACAATTTCATGTTTGTTCTCATTATTAAGCTATGAATTCATCTAAATAATTATTTCACTTGAGAGTCACTAAAGTCTTAACTAATGTGGCCAGTAGTTAGAATACTACTAATTATTTCATTAATCCTTGACAGTGACTATGAAAACTGATTTGTTGTACATGCAGTATTTACCCAGACTGAAAGTATGGAATGTGCCACTGGTTAAAATCATACTTTTTTTTGGTTTTGCTGAAGTGACACCAAGTGACTGTTGAATTATGCTGGCTGCGTGTCTCTTTCACTGGTGAAGGCTGCACTGGTAAAATCTGATCCTGAGAGATGCGTTCTATAAGGCATTAAAAAACTGGCAACAACTTTTATCTTTATTTAAAAAATAATTCCATCTCTTTTTTTTCTTTTGTTCACGTATCTTTGTCAGACTCTATTGCAGAATAGTCTGTGTTACTCATGCGGCCCATCATTTTCAATATCTAATTTTTTAAATTAATTCTATCAACATCTGAAATAAAACCAGAATTCTAGAAAAGGAATTGTTCAGTGAATTGAAGTACTAAGCACTTTGAGTTGCTGGTCTTTTTTATGCTCTGAACATTTGTTCTGATTAAGATCTTGATCTTTAGCTAATTAGTTGACTTTTGAACTTTCCTCATGGCTCAGTCAGTAGCCCTAGAACAAAACTGTATTTGTGGTACGCTTCGCTAATCCCTGGTTTCATCAGTGAAAAAATTACTCTCTGCGTATGCTCAGTGGCCATGTCATATTCCTCTTCCCTTGGGCTCTCGTTTGCCATATTAGTCTAAAAAGCAGAAACGAATCCCACTTTGTGGAGGCTGGCCGTGCAGAAGTTCAGCAATGCCTTTTTCGTTGTTTACGTTGATGATGTAGCCTGGGCAGCGTCTATCGTCTTGCTGCGTGTGATCTTTCCCATTCTGGAGTCACAGCAGAAGAGCATGCCTTACAAAATCCGGTGGCATGAAATGGAAAATTTTGAGTTTAAATTGATCAGAACTCCACTTGACTAGCAGATTTAATTACAAATCATCAGTGAAAGCTCTGAGAAAATGTATCATAATGCTGAAATGTGAAAATTGTTATTTGGCCTTCTTGTGCAAACTTTTCTAATACAAAATTATAAGATGTAAATTTTTAAATGAAAAGATTTACATTTAACATGAAAAAATGTGTGGTCAGATGATACTGTCTGGCTACAGTTTAAATTATTTATGTAAATATGTTGAACTTGTCTTTATATTGAATCACAGGTGAATCTGGATTGGGAAAATCTACATTAATAAACAGCCTCTTCTTGACGGATCTCTACCCAGAAAGGATAATCCCAGGAGCTGCCGGTAAACACACCTTTGTTCTAGTTTCTCTGTTCTCAATGATTTTTGGAGTTGAGTGCTTTTATCTTTGGATTTTAGTAACAGCCAGTAGTGATTTCTAGCTGTACTAATTTCTAACGTATTTCCTGATACCTGAACTATTTGATGGAACTGGTTCCCTCTGTACCTAGCATGTATTTGGGGTCTTTGTTGTTCAGTCCTTGGGTGTATTCAGATTGGCACCTGGAAAGTTGATCCTTTCTTTTGCTTAAAAAAATGTAATCCTGTCACAGTAAGATAAGCAATCAACTAAATCAGAAACTTTTTTAAAATTTTTAAACTATTGCAGTTATAAAAATGCTTTGGTTTTGCCTCTTGGACTTGCAACTTGATTTCTTTGCTTTGGGTTGATATTTAGTGAATGTGAACTTCACTTCCTTTTCTTCCTCAGTTCCTTGATTCTTTTTGATTGTGTTAACTAAGGCATACAATAATCCAATCAAAGAGAATATTGTAAGAAAATAGAGGAAGGTGCTATTTTTCACCTCTTTGGTACTTGTTGAATGAGTTGCTCTAGTAATTGAGTGTGTTAGCTGACAATTATTTATCACTTTCAACCTTAGGAAAAAAATCCATTATGTATAATTTAGTATTGTTGTCCAGATTGCTGATTACATACAGTTTTTTCACAGACCATTTTGCCTTAGTTTCTACGTTATATTTAAGAACAGTATGAAATTTCAAATAATCTTCTTGCAAAATCTAAAGAATTTAAGTACTGAAGCTTGCTGTTAAGTTATAAGGGCGTAGAAGGTGATCTGTGGAATAATATTTATGTAGTTGCCTCTCCCAATTAATCTTTGAGCTTATCTCAAAATTACATAGTCTTATCAATTCTATTCTGAACGATCAAGTTTATTGTCTTTTAGAGAAGATTGAACGCACTGTGCAGATTGAAGCCTCAACAGTTGAAATTGAAGAGAGGGGTGTGAAACTACGTCTGACGGTTGTAGATACACCAGGATACGGGGATGCTATCAATTGTCGAGACTGGTACGTACACAGCGTATAGACTGATCTCTGCGTGGAGACCAGCATCCGTTTCATCTTTGGCTGGGGGGACCGAGGTGGGGACTAAGTGACTGAAGTGGGGCTGTATTAATAATGATATGCCGTTCAAACTAGAATGGCCCAAGTGGCGACCCTAGCTCTTTTAAACGCTTCCATTTCAAAGGTGATTCAAGGTGATTATACTGTTAAGTCATTATCTTACCCTTTTTTGGTGTGTTATGTGAATAGCTGACTTTGAGGTGTGATTTTTGGAGAGATGGGCATGTTTTTAGAAGCTTAATTAAAGTGTTAAGAGTTCATTCAGATACATGTAAAGTGGCATCAATAACTTCCATACAATTTGAAATAAATTTCATGACACAAATAATTTTTTTTTCTTAGTTAGCTTTCTTAAGTTTGAAAGAGTTTTAAGTCAAGAGTGACCTTGACTTTTTTTTTGTAGTCAGAAAGCAATGGAATCACTGGGACACCAGAAATTCAACAGTACTCTGAGAAAATAATTTGTTTAGTGGAAACAAAAATCCACCCTGAGATCTTGTCCACATTCATTTGAGCATTCTCAGATTCTGTGCTTTGTTTTCAAGTGCATTTTCATCATCTTTGGGTTTGATTGTTTGGATTTTTTTGAGAAATGTACATTATAATAAGTACTGAGAAATATTCTTGAGATAAATGACAATCAGTTTTCAATGGTAATCTCTCTTCCCACATCTCTCAAGCCCATAAACCTCAAGGAGGGACTGGGGAAATTAAGTCCCTCCCATTGTAAGTGAAGATCAAGTTCGAGACCCCTTAGGAACTTGAACATACCCAAGTCCATGGGACCCGACAAGATGCTTCCCATCTCGTTGGGTTATCTATGGCAGATGTAGTTGTCAAGCCACTCTCCATCATATTTCAAAAGTCATGGCAGTCAGGCAAAGTTACCAGTGACTGGAGAAAGGGAAACATCACACCCATTTTTAAAAAGGATAAAAAGGAGGACCCTGGGAACTATTGACCAGTCAGCCTCACCTTAGTGTCCAGTAAGATCATGGAACAGATCCTTCTGGAAGATATACTGAAACATGTGGAAGACTGGGGGGTGATTAGGCACAGCCTAAGTATGACTTCACCAGGGGCAAATCGTGTCTCACTAATCTGGTGGCCCTCTATAGTGGAGTAGATAAAGGAAGTGCTACTGATATCACCTACCTGGACTTCTGTAAGGCCTTTCATATGGTCTCTCATAACATTCCTGCTTCTAAACTGGAGAGATATGGGTTTGATGGACAGACTGAAGAGAATATGGGGATACCGGTGGATGAAAAATTGGACGAGGGAGGTGATTCTCCCCCTCTACACTGCTTTTATGAGATCTGCATCCAGCTCTGAGGTCCCCAGCACAAGACAGACACGGACCTGTTAGTGCAGGACCAGAGGAGGCCACAAAAATGATCCAGGGGCTGGAACAGCATTCAAGAAAGACTGAGAGAGTTGGAGTTGTTTGGCCTAGAGAAGAGAAGGCTCCAGGGAGACCTTACTAAGGCCTTTCAGTATATAAAAGGGGCTTATAGGAAAAATGGAGAGAGACCTAGTACCAGGGCCTGTAGTAACAGGGCAAGGGGCAACAGTTTTAAACTGAAAGAGGGTAGCTTTACATTGAGCATAAGGAAGGAAGTTTTTTACAAAGAGGGTGGTGAGACACTGGAACAGGTTTCGCAGGGAAGTTGTGGATGCCTCATCACTGGAAGTGCTCACAGTCAGGTTGGACAGAGTTTCGAGCCACCTGACCTAAAGAAAGATGCCCTTGCCCATTGCACCGGTGTTGGACCACATGATCTATAAAGGTCCCTTCTAACTCAAACCATTCTGTGATTTTTAAATCAATTTGTAACAAGAACCTTAAATTATACTGAGCATGTGTGACTAAAACTAGTCAAAAGATAAACACGAATCCAAGAGAAGTTTGCTTAGTAAAAAAAAAAAATGCATAGTGGTTTGTTATTTTGGAATTCAAGTAAAATTTTAAAATCTATGCTCTTCGAATCTTACAGTCTTACAGCACCAGTAAGTTAATTTTTGTTCATCAGCAGGATGTCTTAGTGTTATAATATTACCTTTGAAACATCACTAAAATTATTGACCACTTGAGAATAAGCATGATTTCTTGAATGCGTATTTGTTTTACAGTTTTAAGACCATAATCTCGTACATCGATGAGCAGTTTGAGCGATATCTGCATGATGAGAGTGGTTTGAACAGAAGGCATATCATAGATAACAGAGTTCATTGCTGCTTCTATTTCATTTCACCGTTTGGTCATGGGTAAGTGTTTCGCTATCATTTTATTTTTAAATGGTTTTACTTTAGGGAGTTGGTTTGTGCCTGTTGACTTAAATTTTCAGAATCAGATTTCCATTACCTAAGGAAGTACTAGAACTGCTGGAATTAATTTGATGTGTTATTTCTCTCTGTGTAAAGAGAAAGATCTGTGTTCATGTGAGAATAAATTGGTAATTTAGATTAAAAAGAAATTAAAGCTTTTCCATATTTTAATTTTAGCCTTAAGCCTCTGGATGTTGAGTTTATGAAGGCCATACACAACAAAGTAAATATTGTACCAGTGATTGCAAAAGCTGATACACTTTCTCTGAAGGAGCGAGAAAGACTAAAGAAAAGGGTAAGTATTTTTCTAGCTTGCAGAAAAGTATTGTACCTTGGTTATAGCAGCATGATTGCTGATGAGAGGGGCATTCTCATTCAATCTTACTCTGTCCCAGCAAAGAAAAACATCTCATGCACAGTGTAACATCATTTAGTATGTAGGTTGATATCTTGTAAATTCTTTTATTATGTATATAACTGAGAACTTGTCCTTAAAATGTTGCCTGTGAAATGGCAGGTTGGCTACATTTACAGTTATGTTATGAGTGAATTTTGAAACTTAGGAAAAATATTTAAATGCATTTGCTAATGCTAATTGCTCCCTTACCTGTTTAATCAGTCACAAAGCATCTATGATGTGCATATATTTTTTTACCCAGTCAGAATTCTCATGATTGAAAAATAGAATTTTCAGAGATATTTCTGATTTTGGGGTGTGTCACCCTGTGTCACCCTCTTCTAATAGGTTCCAGTCCTTTCTTCTATAGGCAAGACCCTTTAACAAATTCAGTCATGCAGGACTTGATGCTGTATTTGCTGAGGAGGGAAAAATGCAACAAACCATCATGAGTTGACAACTATGAAATTTAGAAAGAAGTATTAGAATTAACTTGCCAGAAGGCACACTTGATCCAGTCTTAACTGTTACGTTTAAAACTTTATCTATGAGTTTCCAGTTATTCTGAAAATCCTTGTAGTTATCTTAACCAACTTGCAATAAAAATAGAGAAGTATACTTTGATACTGTATTGTGCTAGAATTCTGCAGATATTTTTTTTTAAAGAGCAAAATTTGAGTTTATGGCAAATAGATTCCAACTGCAGATGTCATTCTTAGCAGTCATGAAACAGAAAAAAAAAGTATTTGTCATGTCTGTAGCTCAGTTAGGTTTTTAAACACTCCCACTCCTACCCCCAAATAGTAATTCAGAGGCAAGAGGAGTTTTAGGCTGTTCAAAGCAATTACGACTTCTGAGTCAATGCTTTATAGTTAAAAAAAACAATTACAAAGGTTTTTAAAAAGGTCAATTTCTTATGTGTAATCCACCAAAGACAGTGATTATTTGAACACTATTGTTTGTCTGAAAGTCTGTGGCAAGTAGTTGTTAAATATAATGAAGAAATACCATGTTTAAAAACAAATCCTTGCCGAGTAATTGGGATCAGTAAGATAGGCCCAAATTTCTCAAGAGACTGTGTATAACTGATGAAGTGATTTTTTATTAAGATTTGAAAGTACTGACTTTACACATATATTACCTCAATTTCCTGTAAATCTCAGATTCTGGATGAAATAGAAGAGCATGGCATCAAGATTTATCACCTGCCTGATGCTGAATCAGATGAGGATGAAGATTTTAAAGAGCAGACCAGACTCCTGAAGGTATGACTGGCTTCCCAGGTTCCACACGTGGGTAGTATACTGTATCTTTTGGGGCTGCTCAGAAGGCTTTCGAATAAGATACAGACTGTGACCTGCGATGCGACCTTGAGTGAGTCACTGTGTCTCTGTGCCCAGGCTTCCCTATCTGGAAGATGATGGTAACAATTAATTTTTTTTTTTTTTTTTTTTTTTTACACCTTCAAATTAAAAGCATTACAGACTTATTACCATAATATGCAGTGCTGAGCAGGAAAAGAGTTGGTCTTGGAGTTATTTGTTCTGGTTCATTATTAGTAATTTTTGCATTTTTGGCTTTCAGGCCAGCATTCCTTTTTGTGTCGTGGGATCCAATCAACTAATTGAAGCCAAAGGTAAAAAAGTTAGAGGTCGACTCTACCCCTGGGGTGTAGTTGAAGTGGAGAATCCGGAGCATAACGACTTCCTGAAGCTGAGGACCATGTTAATGTAAGTTAGAAAATTGTGATTAAATGGTTGTTAAACAAAAAAAATCACCAAGAAGATACTCAAACACTGTAATGGGGGTTTGGAGCAGTTGTGAAATTCTTAGAGACATTCAGAATTTGTCTGGAGGAGGCTATAAGCAACCTTGGTCTAGCTGGCCTAGACTTAGGCAGGGACTGGACAGCATAGGCTCCATAGCTTATTTCCAATCTGAATTACTCAGTGATTCTGTGAAAATAATCTTTTGTTTGATTCTTTCATTGACACAGTGTTCTATTGCTATTCAGACCCCAGGAACATAAAACAGGTTGCTTCACGCCTTGTGTTTATTTAAATGTATGTCTATATGTAAATATATCTGCAAAGGATTAGGCTCCAAAAGGCCACTGGTTGATTTTTGTCAGGCTTTGCTACTGTTTCCCTGCCCAGCAGTGCTTCATCAAACACCTCAGCCAGGCAGACAGCTTATGTCAGGGCTGCCTCAGGGTCTGAGGTGGTCTGTTAATGCACCAGTTTAACTTGAATTAGCTTTTAAATTAGCGTGTTAAATGTGTGTACATGCTGAACACATTGACTCAATACAGTGCTGAATGTGAGAGCTGGTTAAGCAAGCTGATGTGACACAGGTATGTTTTATCTTTTAATTATTTTGCTTCCTCCAGCACCCATATGCAAGATCTTCAGGAGGTGACCCAGGACCTTCACTATGAGAACTTCCGCTCTGAGAGGCTCAAACGAGGCGGCAGGTTGTCATCTTATGTTTACATGCTGTTTCTTCCCTGAATTTATTTTTTGTTCTCTCTCTGTCTCTCCCACCATTTCATGGCTAGGATTTGGTAGATCATGGACAGCTCTGTAGCTCCAGTCAGCGCCAAGTTCAGTTAACCAGCGTACGCTGAGTGTAAGAAAAAGTATTGTGTAAATCTGAAGAGACAGTTGTGGTATGAAAAGGGTATAGTTAGATCTCTACTTTGTTTTAATTCCTGAACACAGTTGGATTGGAATGTTTGAGGTAAGTAAGTAAGGCAGATGTCTATCATAAATGTCGTTTTAAAAAATCTGCAAGTCAGGTCAGTGCTGATACGTTACAAAAAGGATTTTTTCCCAGAATTAACTACTGGAATATTTGGACTGTGTCTTTAAAAATGAATACTCAAGTCCTTCTACGGTGCTTTATTAAACATGGTATAAATAAATAATTTTCTTTGCATAGCAGTCACAGGATAATGTCTTTTAACTCTATTTTGAGCAGCGGTGGGTAGGGCACATCTTTCCTAGTGAGAGAGGCAGACAGAACAGCCCATTTTTAACTAAAATAGCAGTTGAACTTGAGTTTGTGAGTTATTGTTGAAAACTAGATCTTTCCTGGTTTAGATTTTTCAGTTGCTTCTCTGATTTCAACCACTAGAGGGTTTCATAATTGCACATTTCAGTGGTTTTAATGTATTTTGCAAAGCTTTTTCCATCATGCTGTTACACAGATTTTGTCACATGCTTTTTGGGGAAAGGACTTTGCCTGTAGCATTGGCCTACAAGTCCAATTTTCCCTTCAGGCAAGATGATGTGCTCTTCTCCCCTGACTTTAAAATCCTGTCCTCTGAAGTTCAAACTTATTTTTTTTTTTTTTTTGCCAAGTTCTAGTGCCTGTTATCCCACAGGTATGTACAGAGGTCTTAGAAGTAATGTAACCTAAGGTAATCCAGAGTTAAAATAATATTTACTGAGGATTTAGAGGATTTAAAGTTGCCTCTGCCAAGCACCTGTGACACTAAGTTGCTGTTAAGTTGGAATATCTTTCTTCGTGAAACTAAAACATGGTTTTGTACCTTGTCTAGTTAAGAGGCCCATCTATCTTTGTTTTCACATTTCTGACGTGGTGCTAGAACGTAGTTAAGTGTACTGTAAGTGAGGGTAGTTTGCATGTGAATTTGTTTCAAACCTAAAGTACCCAAAGTAGCACCAACCTCACCAGCAGTACTTGGCACTTTGTTCTTACTGACTATATCCACTCGTATTCTTGGAAGCTTTTAGGCACAGAGGATTTTTTGATGATCTATTTCTCTGTTAACCTTTTAGCAAGCATCAGTTTGTTTGCTTTGCACTTTTGATGGCACTTGTGTGATTAGATCTGTTAGCAGATCTTTCCCATTGCAACATGGGACAGGAGAAATCTATGTGCAGACTTGTAGGTAATCTTGAAAATATAGTACCTAAAAATATTCTATTTAGTTTCTCAATGTAAAACTGGAATGTCCCAGTTAAGCAAGAGTTTGCTGAGATACTGACTGAAAGCATTTGTTTAATTTTGACAGGAATAATCAATGTTTGTACTATACTTTAACATGTTATACAAAAGAAATCATCTGGACTTGCAAAGAGGTTACTATACTAGCAGAATAATCAAACTTGAAAGTCTTAAGTGGAGCAGAGGATAAAGGGTTCCTCCAGTTGGAAGGATTCCAGACATGGGTTATGGTTGTGTTACTTTTATGGTTTGGGTTATGAGCCTTTTAGATATTTGGTAGCAAACATGGTTCATGAAGTTAGAGATGGGATAGAACTGCATCAAAATAAGGTTCTGCCTGGAGCTAGTCAGGTTTCTAGATACAGAATTTCTTAGAGCACCCATTATTTTACACGTTGCTTCCATATTTTTGTTAACATCTTGTCCAGCATTACCTTGAACTTATATTTTGATTTAGTTATATTGATTTATTACACCAATGCAAGAGAAGAATGAGTGTGTCCTCGCAGTATTTCTGAATTAGCTATATCTGTGTGGTACTCAAATTGCAATCAGTTAAGGTAATGTTATGCTCAGGTAAACTGCTATAACTTGAATACTCTTCAGAAACAGTTTTTATTGATAGCTACATGCGAAGATCTGTCATGTTTTAAAGTCATAGCTAGAACAGTTTTTGAAGTTCATAACTTCAGAAGGAGTAAGGGATAAATTGATGTCTTAAAAAGAATTTACAAACATGGATTGCAGCTATGTGGGGAACATGTTTCAATGAATTTTTTTCATGTTATGAAACCCTGACATGTGTTCTACATTATTGAACGATATTCATCTTATTTTAGGAAAATAGAAGATGAAGAAGTAAATAAAGACCAGATTCTGCTTGAAAAAGAAGCTGAAGTAAGATGACAACACTCTGTATTCTTGTGATAGGGGAATTTTTATTTTTGTATCACTACTTTAGGTCAAATTATTTATATGATGTTGGTAATTTGTAAAGGAAAAGACAGAATTTGCTAATACAAACTTATTCAAGGTGCAGTAACAGAAGAGAATGCAAAGAGGTGTAGAAGAGTCTCAGGATACTGATTTATTGGAACAGATGGAATCTGGTAAAATGCCTGACTCCATTGTACTGATCAGCGATGGATGAAATGCACATTCTATGTGGAGGGAGAGACATCCTCACATGAGTAAACATTCTAAAGTTTGCAATTGCAGACTGGGAAAAAGTCAGTTCAGCTCTGCAGCAAAGGAGGGAACAATGGTAGGAATTGTCAGGAATAAAGAACAAAACAGAAATTCTCATTCTGCCACTATGATAAATCCATAATGCATAGCTATAACCCTGTTTTCATTGTCCCCCTAAGCCAAAAAGTATATAGCCAAGATTAGAAAAAGTACAGTGAATAGCAAAAAGTGGGCATAAAGGCTGAAGTTGAGATTTGAAGCAGGTCTTGTACAAGGGGAGGTTATGATACAGTTCTTGTTGGGAAGCAGGTGGCAGAGGGGAAGGACATAGTAAGGGGCTTACATAATCATAGATGGCAGGATGAATGGAAATCTACTATACAAGAAACAGGTCACATTTAGTGAGATTAATAGGTGACTGCTTTCAAATGAAAAGATACTTCTAAGATATTCTGTAAACTGTGGAACTCATTAGCCTGGAATTTTGTGCATAGCGAGAATGCAGATAAGCTCAGCAATGCTGACAGGCTGAAGGGTTTTACTTTCTCAATGAATGTGCTCACTAAACACAAAGGTAGATTTTTTTTTTTGTTTGTTTAACAAGTTCAAAATTAACAGATTTCTAGAGTTTGACAGCTTATGTCAGAAAATACTGCGTACATACACCTGGCTGTTAGGCTCTTCCATGAATTTGCTAATAGCCAGTGTTGGAGAGGAGGCTGAGTTAGATGGACTGTTTGGTCTGTCCTAGCAGAAGCAGATGCTCAGTCTTCTGCTAGTAGTCTTATTGCCTACCCAAGTCCCAAAAGGTAACTAGAGTAAAAATGAAAAGGGTCGTTGTTTCAAGGAGTATGAAAAAAGAATAGTGTAAACATTTCACAGGTTTAACTTTTAATTGTTAAGCTTAATGTATTTCAGTAGTGAGGTTGACTTTCCACCTGTCAGAGTTGAGTAGAGTAAAATAATTTAAGTATTGTGCATACAACATGGCTGAATTAATCTCAGTAGCTGAGTTACTTTATTACTCTGTGTTTAAATGTTGCAGTGCTCTAAAATTGACCTCCAGCCATTTTTTAATAATGCTTATGTCTCCTTGGATGATTTGCTTGAAATACTTGCTTCCACTGAGACATCACTAGCAAGGGAGTTGGGAAGTAATTCTGACTATTTTTTTTTTTTAGTGAGAGATACAGGTGTACTTTGGAGGGACATAAACAAGCTGCTTTTCTTCTGGTGATAAGATTTAGTAACTGTAAGTGTTTGTTCAGCACTTCAGCATCATCATTTTAATGCATTTAACTTCAGAGGAAGGAAAGACTTCCATTTAGGGACGCTTAAAATCTCATCCCAAATTACAATAATACAGCCTGCTTATTTCAATCAGTAAATTTCCAACCTCTTAATAGGTGAGGAAGAGCAGTAGAAGAAGATGCCATAACTTGAGGTTGTTACCCATCAGATAAAGATAATGGACATATGTGTTGCCTCTTTAATATAAATAATTAATAGTGTTGTGGCAGCAAAGAGTAAGGTGAGATTAGGCTAAAGTATTCTTCTGTGCTACTTTTCCAGCTTCGTCGCATGCAGGAGATGATTGCGAGAATGCAGGCGCAGATGCAGATGCAGATGCAAAGTGGGGAAGGAGATAGCAGTGCAGTTCATGGACACCATGTATAAAGTCTTTGGTAAGATGATCAAATAGCCACTTAAAGGGGTTTTTGAAGTTTTGGAAAAAGGTTTACACAAGATGGGTTTGCATAGGTTTCGGTCTTAGTTTTAATTTTTAAGGTTTAACTACTGTTTGTGAAGTGAAATGTCTTGGAGCCAAACTAAACATTGGTTGGGGCAGGGGGTGGGAAGTGCATTGTGTGTCCTGAAAGTCAAGGCAATGTGTTCTGGCAAGAATCGTGGAAGGAGTCTTTCAAATTGTGTAAACAGGTGATTCTCAAACTTGTGATGAAGTCATTGTTTCATTGTGACTTTTAGAACATGCACAGCTCTTTCGAGTTTCTAACTGTCTTAAATTGTATTTTGCTGTCTTGTTTTTAGATTACTTTATACCCTGACTTAAAGGAGACCTTCTGGAGTTGAATTACGGTGGTGTTTTACCAGAAAGGATGCCTTTTGCTCGACATGTGACTTGGAGTTTGCTTTAGAGTTTAATGTGGAAATGCATTGTGGTAACGCTTGTGATAGGTATTTCATAACATGTAGTCAAGTCGGTATTTTATATGTTATACACATTTGACTTTGATTTTGTTTAGTAATTCTTATATTGAGCTTATTTTAAATTTCCCATTGTATTAGGGATACAAAATAGACATTGAAACTTTTCTAGCCTGATATGGTGTTAGATAATAATATTTTTTTAGTATGACTTACTAGTTCCCTGCTTTTAGGTTTGTATTACTTTTAGAAACAGCTGTCAGTGATATCTTGTTCAGTGGCATGTAATAGTCACCTCACTAAGGATTCCTGCAAGGTTAATTTTGTATTTTTGCAGTGTTTACAGGTGTGTGTCTGTGGGACTATCAGCCCTTTTTCTGTCTCTGCTCAGTGCAGATGATTTCCTTGGCCTCTGCAAGTATAAAATTAAAATTCAAGCGTGCATTGTGTCTTAAAAGAAATTAGAGGAAATGCCTCTTCAAGAGGCTCACTGTATTTTATATGACAAGCATTATTTCCTTGAGATTTAACCTTGAGGGATGTATATTCTTTATTGTTTGCCTAAAATCTTACTGTATTGCAGATAATTTGTAAGAGTTTCTTATAGGTCAGCACAAATCAGTCCTGCCATTTTCTGGGATTACTGTAGCCAAATAAACTTGAATAATGCTGGTATTGTTAAATGAGGTAAACCCCAAAGAGTAGTTTTCTATGCATGGGTGTTTCATATATCTAAACGCATAAGAAATTCTATAATTCCTAATGAGTATTTTCATACTATTTTTAGGGCATTGCAAACTGTTATTTGTAGTATAAAATACGTATTAGCACAGTTCTCTTTTTTAAAAGTGATTTGTGCCTGACAGGATCAATGCAAACTGTATTTTAAGGTCTTCTTGCTCCAAGATGGAGTTAGCAGTATTACTTTGGAAGTGACTCTGATTGATAAGTTACACATTTTTTTTTTTTTTTAGGCCAAGGTCACTTTCCTTAACACTGATAGTAAAGGAGACTGGTTTTTAGCTTGGCTGGATTTCTACTACATATCATGTCTGGTATTGTATTTGCAGTACGTAACAACAGCTGTACGATACAGCTCCTTAGGTGGTAGCTGATAGGGTAAGCAGTAATACACCCTGGTTGGTTTTCTATTGCTTCTGATAAAGCCAGCAATCAGATTTCCTAATCTGATCTATTCCAAAACATTGTTATCTGAACAGTTAATAAATAGATAGAATTGCAACTTTTTTATCTTCTTTGAGCTCAGGTGCAGCTGTGACTTTTTTTTTTTTAATGTTTCTTTGAAAAAATTAATAGAATTTCTACAGCTGATGTATAATTCTGGTGGTACTTAAGTGGCTAGATTAAATATAAACCTGCTAAGCAACTGAAATTTTTACCTGCCTGAAACTGCTGTTGATTAATTGTTTTATATTTGAATCTCTCTAAAAATGTGAATTAAAATCTTGTATCGTAGCTTTTGCTAGGGAGCTCCAGTTTTCTTCTCAAAGGCATTTACTGTCAGTTTTGCGCAACTCATTTGACCTTGCCTAACCTTGACAAAAGTGAAAATGAGAACCCTTTTATATGTTGAGATGCACAGAAGTGTTAAGTCCCATTTTGTCAGATATAAAACTTAAGTGGAAAAACATGCACTTCTAAGTTCTTGTATTGCTTTTTTGAAAGAACATGTAGAACCAAAGTAATGTGGCACTATTGTCAGAAAACACTGCACACCACCTGATCTATTTCTAAATCTTTTGATATATTTTTGTGAATCAGTTGTCATAAATTTCCCAAAAGAACTTACTGTAAGCTTAAGTTATTGAAAACTTTGTGAAGTCCCATGCTGTTCTTCAGTTGCCACAAATCTGTTTTATTTCTGATAATGCAGCATTTGCCCACTTGAAAGCTCTTTGTCTGGTATCTCTCCGACAAACGTGTCAAACACAGCATGCTTCATAGAATCATACGCTGTCTGCTTTGCAAGGAGAACAACTCTGGGTCGTTTGTGTTTTCACCTATAAGCTTGGTAGGGTATGCTAAGCTGCAATAGTACTATCAACCCATACTTGAAAAAAAACTGTGAAATCTAAAGTGTATGCAAAGGGGAACTGGTTGTACTAGCTCTCTCTGTGTATGATGGTTTGATAGTTTTTTCCTGTATTTTCTAAGATGGGAACAAAAGCAGATTGTCCATGCATTTAGTGCTGTTTGGTCGCTACCTGTGGAATTATTTTAGGCAATATCTTATTCTTTGAAATATCATATATCTATTCAAATATTTGATCACGGTAAAGTATTCTGTTTGATTCTTAGACAAGTAATATTTGATCTACAAATTCTAGCAGGAGAAATATTTTTGTATGTTATTTGTTTTGGTTTTTTTTTCTTTTTAATAGGAAAAAAAGCAAGTTTATGGCACTTGCCATTTTAACTGAAATACTTAAGACAGCTAATTGCTGCTTCTTCCCAAGTCTTTTCCCCTTCACTTTTCTTAGGATGGTCTTGCAATTAATGGTTCCATGGTAAGACATGAAAAGTGAGACTACCTTTCTCAGATTCTGTTTCAGACAAACTGAACTACTGGTAGAAGAAGGACTTGGGTAGAAGAAAGACTTGAAGACACAAGGTAGATGTTTGGTGGCTTCCTGAACTGGCCACAATTTTTCTATTACAGCATTGTTACGTTTTTTATTTAGGAGTCAAAATACTTGTGAATTTGCAGAGCTTTATAGTTGGTAGCAAAACCGACTTTCTCTTGGTACAAAAATCTGTTATATTCTGTTTTATGTACTGCTATTAGCCAAGACTATAATAAAAAAAATGCTGAAATACACTTTTTTTTTTTGTATGATTCGTTATTATAATCAACCCTGGCAGTATTAATTTGTTTGTGGTGATATGTTTTAAATATAAAGGAGAAATGCAGGTGCTGTTGAAAGAGGACACATTGAAGAACCTGCGTAAAACACAGTCAGTAGGTATTGTATGCTCCAGGTGTATTGGTACGGTGCATTTCCCTGTGGTTGCTTCCAGAGCTGCCAAAGTCCTACCTATGGGATCTTGCCTTTTCAGCAGCTCTCACCAAAACTGCATGTCCCTTAATTCTTATGTTAGCATAGAAGGAAGCTACTTCTTGTTCGGTGGTGCTTTAAGTGTTAAGGATCATTGTTTTCTCCAGTAAATCGTGCTTCATCTCTGTAGAGAGTGAAAGGGTGTTTGATCTTTGTTCTAGATATGCCAAAATAATTTAGGGCTCATCTTCCTGTGAAACTACTTCAACAACCCCTATGGCTGTTAACAGATTAAGAGCACCAGGCTGTGTCCTTGGGTTGGGATTCTTAGGCTGACTGGTAATACCAGTGGATTTTACAACAGTACTTTAAATTTGGAATGTGTTGCTTTTGCACGTGCCGTGGTCTGGACAGCTCACTTTGGGTTGCTGTATTGGATCGCTTTGCATTGCTGGGAGGCACGTGTTATACGGTCAGACCACTCCACAGGGGTAAAGCCTGTGCATGTTGTGACCCTTCATATATGGTTTTAAAGTATGTTTGTGTTTCATTTATCTGAAGTGTTTAGTGTGGAACTGGTATATTAAAGGAAAATTCAACTTTAGGCTCTAGTGAGAAAAGAGGCAAGGAAGTATCCTGAATATGTCAGACCTACTTTTTGTAAGAAGACTTTTTGTATGTGCTGATTGCATTTATTTGTTTGTTTTTTTCAGAATGGCATCCTTTCTGTCAGGTGTAGAAGACTACTTTTGTGGAATTCAAATCCAATTCTGGAAAGGAGTGCTGGAAAATAATTGCACTGAGAGTTGCACAATGAAATAATTACTGGAAAACTGATTATAAAAAAAATCTTCCAGATAT
The DNA here is from genome assembly GCA_009806455.1 of Tetrax tetrax. NCBI lineage: Eukaryota > Metazoa > Chordata > Aves > Otidiformes > Otididae > Tetrax > Tetrax tetrax. The sequence goes on from WHYT01016146.1 coordinate 112,721, forward strand.
GTTAGTTCTGTGCACACAAACACAAAGAATAGTAATTGTGGATGGAGACTGAAATGCTGGGTAAACATATTGTAAGCTTTCTATTCAGAAATACGTGGATAAGTGCCAATGGTCTTCTCAAACCTTTTTATTATACACTCATATGTAGGAAGAAAAAGGAAGTCTGAGATTGGGAAAAAAAAAAAAGTATCACAGGGTATATTAATATAAATGTTATTAAAATCATCATAAACCTAACTATCCACAATGAAAATGTCCTTTGTGCATGGTTTTGCTGTTGTCAGTGCTAGAAGGAATGTTACACTAATGCATTTTTTTAGGCAGCGTGTTGACTTACGTGTTCACATGCTGCAACAATTTTTATTTTACTTTAAGTCTACTTAATAAACCCAAGCTATCACATTATTTTGGAGGAATCACAGTGCATTGTTAGTATATGGCTATGCAGATAAACTTGTATATTTTTATATACAGTAGCGTAATACAGCTGAATATATTTGGATGCAGATTTCCTATATAACTGCATATGTGTATCTTTTTAAACTTTTTTCTCTGAATGCATTTCTCATCCAATTTATGCCTGCACTTCTATGAATATTTCTTTTCACCCTCTTGTACCGTTCTTGAACATACTTAGGATTTATTTTCTTCTGATCATCCTATGCTATTCAGTAGATTTTTCTCTTCTGTCTTCAGACTCTTGCCCTTTCTTGGCTACTTCCATTTGGTATCCTGCAATTTTCCAGCATTTTTCTCGTATTTCATGCACACCTTTGGGGTAACATTCTTGTAGGTTCCACTTGTCCTAGTTAGAGTGACAGTGGGTTGCCTACAGAAGTGTTCTATTTCTGAACAGAGTAGTTGGAGCTTGCTCCCTGGCCACCTTGGCTTTTCAGCAAGGAATGATGAAGGAGACAGGTATCTGTGTACCTGTTTCAGGTCGTTCTGAGTATTAGGATGGCTGGGCTGGAGATCAACTTACTCCTAGGCTTTTCATTTAGTTGACACCTGTGGATGAATTAGTCATACCTCTCTCTCTCTCTTCATAAACACTAATGACCTCAGAGTTAAGAGACTGAGAAGCAAGCTGTCTTGTGATGCTAGAAGAAAAGAATGTTTGGCATTTCATTAACAAAGTCTACCGAAAAGGACTGTCTTCAGCCTTTCTCTTAACAATGCACTTGCAGTTCACTATCCTGGGTAACAGTAACAAAAAATCTAGTGCAAAAAGAGGTGGAGTTTTTAATTGCTTTGTCTTCTACAGAAGCTGGAAATTGGTAGGATATCATCACAAGACTGAAAGACATGAAGTTCAGACATGTGAATTGTAACTGATGTCAGTTGAGTCCTCTGTTTATATCTGAGAAGACAGCAGGAGTGCAGAGAAGTGTCTCGTTTTCAGGTAACTGTCCTGCACCACACAAAGTCCTGTTTATCAAGTGGTCGACAGGACTTGCATGGGTCTTTCTGAGTGTCTAGTGCAGACGTGGCTTTGCACACCTCATGTGTCTCTGTCATTGACTACTCTGTGGCATTCTTGCTGGTTTATCTCTCTTCTGTGCCCTGAAGGAGGAGTTCCATCAGGATTTTGATAGCTTGTTTCATAAATTTAGTGGTTAAAAAATATTGTGAACAAAATATCTGCTAACTCCTGTGTCTTGACCTCTGTATAAAGAAAAATGAAAAATGTCACTTTTTAATGCATTTTTCTGGACACTTAGTAGTAGATCCTGAAATGCTGCATGCTTTATGGAAGTATGTGAAATAAGGCAAACAAGGTTGTTAATAACTGACAGTCCAGGGAATGTGCAAAAATCTGATCTGTAAAGGCTTTGGGAAGAATTGAAACTCTTGTTCAGGAGGGCATTGTACTGGAGTTTGGTACAAATAACTCCATGAAGTTATATGATCTTCCCTATTTGCTGTTTTCCCAACATTGTGTATGGAATAGTGCACAAAGACCTTAACACTGGGCTTCTGCTGACAGTTAGTGAGAGCAAGCCAGAAAGAAACTCTTAGAGGATTCCTGCAGTGGAAAGAAAGCTTTAATTTGGGTGATTAAAACACTTTACCTTTCAACTTGCTTTTCCCACAGATAACAATTCCAGAGTGCATTTCTCAGGAGGGTTAAAATGAACAGTTCTGCTAACAACTGTCCCCACCATATCTGTCACCACTTTCTGGAGATGCCGGATTGTGGATCTGGGCTGCAGCACGTCCTGTTCATTTGGGCAGCCCAGAAGGCAGTCGGGTTTACCAGCAAGGCAGGTATTTTCCTGTGCTAGAGCAGCCGTGGGTATTTCAGCTGCGTCCTACAGGACTAGCTTTCTTCTGTGTGGCACCCTGCTGCCAGAGCATACAGGCAGACTGTTAGAGAGCACAGTACTCTAAATTAATCTCCTCATCATCTGAAAAACAGGAGGTGCTGTTACCTGCTCGCGTGTCCTTTTATGCTGAATGATGCTGAAAGCAGCTTGTTGTCGCAGTAACCAGGCGAGAGCATGTGGAGTGAAGTCAGACTTGGTGTAATTTGGGGTCAAGTCCAGAAACTGGGTATGGAGGGAGTATGAGGAGGAAGAAAGAGTTTGTTTAAGGAGTGGTTTGACGTCCGGCTTTGTTGACAGTGCAGCCCAGACATGACAGGATTGCCTGGGTCTGGCTCAGAGCCATGTAAAGGTGTGTCGGAGTTTCAGGTGTGTTGGGGAGTTTCTACGGTGTTTAGCAAGGCAAGATCTTCTGATGTAGCTGTACATTTGCAAGTTTAGTTTCGGTGCTTGAAATGCAGTAGACAAATGAAGTTCACTTCCACCCACAGGAATGAGAGCCTGTAAATGTAGCAAGACAGAGGAGGCGTCCAGAGATCTCAGACAGAGAACAACATGCTTTTTGGAAGCTACCTCTGGCTAGAGGAGAGGCAGCCCTGCAGACAGCCTATTCGGTTGTAAGAAACACGTCTCACAAAGCAAGAAGTGCAGTGCTTTGATTGCTGTGGGAAAGACTGAGCTCCTTGATAGGAAAGGAGAGCTACTGACTCTGCCAAGCCTGGGGCTTACTCTGGCTCCCTTTGCTTGAAACTCAGCATAAATGGTTTTGTAGGACTGATGCAGCTAATTGTTTATGCTATAGTTTCAGCCCTCCTTGGATCCTCAGCTTTGCACATATCTTCTGTGGTGATGCAACCGGTGCTTGGCGCATCAGATTTAAGGTACGGCTGCGTTCCAAGAGGGGTCTACATTGCCAGATACAAATTTCTGCTCAACCACATAAGTCACATAAAGGAAGGTATGGTAAAAGGTCACATGCAAGTTTGCTGTATTGAGGTATCATGCTTAAAGTGCCTTGGGCTGGCTGTCCTCCCTTTTTTTTTTTATTGAGAAACAAATTGAGGCTGGTGGGGGAAAGAGAAGGAATCGCCTCATTTTTATTAGCAGAAGCCAAAAATTCCTGGGAAAATCCCCATACAGAACACAGAGGAGCTCCCAAATTATGTGAAGATAACTCAGCGTATACTATAGAATGAGTAAATAAACACACCCTGAGAGCTAAGGCAAAACACTCATTAAAACAGATACTGTACTGCTTTAACAGCATATTTATTAAAAAAGGGAAAGGCACTGACAGTAAAAAGCTTTGTTCAGAACATGTCCACTGCTGTGCCTCATAATTTGCAATTCCCCTGACGTTTTAATGTTTTTGATTAATTTTTACTTTTAAGAAGCTTTTCGATAAGGAAGAGCCTAAAACCTGGGTCAAGCTGTTCCCGTAGTGGTACTTGCTCCCAGTTCAGAGCCTTTTCCCCCGAAGACAACGTGTGGTTTGGCTCTCCAGTGGTGCTTCAGTGAAGCAGTTAGCTTGATGACTAGCACTCTCTTTGGGAAGTTTGTACCCAGAGCAAGAAAACTGATTTTAATCTTCCGTTCATGCCCAGCAAATAGTCCCAGGCTGCCTATTTTGTCTTCTTTGAAACAGAATAACAGCACTGCGGGAACGGCGGTACGTGTGTCCTACAGCTGCAGGCAGCTCCGGGCTGGGCTGGGTTTCTCCCTTTCAGCAGCAGTGGGGAGTTACGCACTCTTATTTCCTGGCACAAACAGCTGGAACAATTTGCTTGTTGTTAGGGGCAGAGTGGGAAATCTAACAGTTCCCTGTTTTGCTAGCAGTCTACCATTTGGTTGCCTGATTGTTGAAAGTGACTTAAGGTAGCACAGTTAGTAGCGTTACTGAAAACCTCGAGCCAGGTTTATTTGGCAGTATAATAATTGCCACCCTCATCAGTGATTTAGTGTTTGTGGATCTGTAATTTTTTGTTGTTATTGTTCTGAAGTATCCTGTCTATGAAATAGGGCTGGGCCTTTTTTTGCCTTTATATTAAAAATACTTTTTTTTGGAAACGTACGTCCTTATTAACTGGGCTTTTGTGTAGTTGTGTTAACTAAAGTTTATTGCTATTTAACCGAGCCACGGGAAAAGGAGGTAATCTTTTTTTCTTGTTACAATTTCAGATTTGGGGGGAGTGGTGGTTTCTGTTTGGTGATGTCTTGGGTTTTTTTTCCCCCTAAATACTTACAGAAAATTTTCATGTAGAACTTTGAAGTACTGTGCAAGTTATGACTGGATTGAACCCTTGTGCGGCTCCTCCGAGGTAACTAATACTAGCCTGATGTTATGGATAGGGAAATTAGATTAACCTCAATGAGAGGTTTGCTAAGTAAAAAAGATAAAGAAAAAAAAAAAAGATAAAGAAATGGCATAATTGTAAAAATGACTGTTTCATATGTGCTTAATGTTTAGGCTGATACCGTCAAAGAACTAACATCTGTCGAAAAATTGCAGGATTCAGTTTAAAGCAGATGTAGGGGAATTCTGGGGCTGTTTCTGCTCTTCCGCATTAGGAAGGTTTTACCACATGGGGGCAATATGCGATTGGGCTGTGTCTGTGCATTTATGTCTACCTATAGATTAAGAAAATAGGTGGCACAGCTGGCAGTTTCTGCCTGGATTTTAGTTTCAGTTTTGTGGCTCAGCAGCTCTATTTCTTTGCAGATTATAGCTTGTGTACGCTCCTGACTTCTGTGCTGTTGATTCAGAACTGCTGCTGGGAATAGACTGAACCTTCTGGGTAGGGAGAACGTGTTTAGACGAGTACACCAACCGGACTGAAAGAAGTTGCAGAGCAAGTGCTTGCGTGTGTGTGTGCGTGCACAGGTATGAACATACGCTGTGCTTAATTGGTTTGTTGTAATTGCCACTTTCACCATGAGAGCTAACTTAAAATACAGATACAATTATAAAAGTCAAAGTAGGGGATTGCAAAAAAGGATTGCAACCACTATTTTTTTCTGTTAGCAGACCAGCAGAATTTTTTCCTGTATGTAAGTGCCCACACCTGTTCTAAAGAACTGGTTAATATTGAAGGTTTAATTCTAGGTCATAGTCTGAGGGTAGTAGACTTTGTACTTTATGAAGGGAAATGTAATTGCTAGGTAGAATTCGTAAAGAAGGGCTCATGAAAAATGTCCCAAAGAGGAGCAACTTTAAAAGCCCAAAGGATCACCCCTGTGAGAAGTTGTTATAGCATGATTGGCGTGGGGGTGGCAGAAGTAGTTAAGATTGGAAGTGGAAACCCCTCCACAAAAAGTACAAATTTCTGTAGCATGGAAATTAGTTTTGGTAGTTGGTTTAGCAAGATGCTGGTAGTGATGGGTACCTTTGACATTATATCTCTGCCAGTAGAACAAGGGGCATTCTGCCAGTTTTTTAAGTGTCTTCATTCATTACTCTTGAAGAACAGTATTTCTCCTGTGCCTCCAGGTCCATTTTAACAGTAAGTGAACCTGGTGTAAGAGAGTAATTCCAGAAAGTAATATTTACAGGTGTGTCTCTTATTCATTATTTGTGCTGATCATGTGGATCAAATCTCTGGTTATCCAGCAATTCCTGTTTGCCTTGGCTTGAGTCTTTCGCCCTTTGCTTATGACAGTCAATCAGATATGCTTATGACAGCTTATCCAATACAAATCTCTTCTTTTTCATGTTTTCCTACCATCTGGGGTACAAGTGGGTTGTGAGTACAGAACACCACCTGGCTATAATTGCTGAAATTGGCTTGGGTTTCCTATTTGAGAAGCGGATGCAATTCTAAGCTGTTAGATAAAGAACTTATTTATCACCAATGAGACAGGTTGAGGAGTTTTGGCAATTCATGTAGCCTAGTCTCTGCTGAGATGTCTGAGTCAACGTGGAAGGCAATCCAGAGAACAGGTTGGTGAGCAAGGCAACTACTCTCCTGTCTGGTTCTGCTGCACAGACCATTGCAAACTGAACTCTTCTAAGATGAAACACTTTCAGACCAGGGATATGACCAGACTAGCCATTAATTGTCATAACAGTCAACCTAAGATGTGAATACATTTGTGGAAAGGAGAATTTTTCTCTTGGTGGACCTCTGAGGTGTTCTGCAGCCGGTACTGTGACACCAGGTCCTCAAAAGTGATGGGAAAGAAGAGTGATCATCCTGTGGAGAAGGCTCTCAGCCCTTGCAATTAGTCCTAACTGAGGCTATGCTTAGGCTTAGGTTAACAACGTGTACAACAAATTGTTGAACATCTGCAGGTAGTAATTGATGGGAGAACTGTAGTACAAGGCACTGCACTAGTTTGGAACCAAAGCAAGACAGCGGCAGTGAACTGTGGCATGCAAAGCTCTGTGTCCCCTCAGGGATTCTGGTGCTTCAGTTGGCCTACCTGCAGTGAAATCCATACTGATTCATCTTCACACCTTCAGCCTCAGCATGCCTACACCTGCTGTCATTATAGAGTCCCACTGTAACATGCTAGAGAAGTGAACTGGTGATGTGCAGCCCCAGTTAAAGTGGGTAAGCATGGCATACATTGTATAAAACAGTGGCTTAAATGATTCTGACTCTTCCCATCCTCAGCTATACCCATCTTCTGCTACAGACAGAAGGGGAGACATAATGTCAGGTTTTGGAATTGCTTGCCTTGCTATTATAAGATAGGACACCTCGTAATTGGAAAATCTGTGCTAACAAAATTAGCAGTAGGTATAACTTTTTAGTCTGTAGAGTTTCTCTTTGCCACGATGAAGAATTTGAACAGAAAGAAGCTTTTCCAGCTGCAATTTTTCTTGTTTGGATAAGAAGTCTGCTTTGAAGGACTTCCTCCACCTTCATCCAGAGGGTGATTAAAGAAAGAGATAACATCATAGTGTTGTAACAGGGTAATTCTAATTGTCCCACTCAGGCCAAGAGAAGAATATGGTGTGTAGATTATCTGTAGTATTAGTTGAGTGACTGAGCTACACCTCATTATCACTTTTTATCTCGCAAGCATAAAATTGTACTTTGTGCTGACATTGCGCTCTTCCAATAGCAACAGCTGACTTTAATGTGTAATGACATCCTCCTCCTTTTTCCTCTTTGTCCTCTAAACCTCCTCCTCCTGTAAAGGATTCAAACACACTGCCTGGATGGTCAGAAAGCTTTCTTTCATGGGAGTTAGGGAAACTCAGAGGCCTTTGTGGATAGCTGTGAAGAACATATTGCTGAGTCTGTGTAGTGGGTTAGATAACCATCCCTTCCCTCTTGTAGGTTTCAAGTTCACCACACACAATGTCTCAGGCATGGCTTGTGTGTTCCAGTTGCTGCGCATTTTTGTAAATGACTGAGTGTGCAGAACAGAGGTTCAGCTTGAATAAGGCACTTCAAATTTGTACCCTATTTGGTTGGGAGTAGGAATCGCATCATTGTTCATGGGCTGTTCCCTGCCAAATGATTCAGTGAGCGCAGTGGGCAGAGCTGTCATCTTCTAGCTTGGGAAAGTGGAGTCTTGTCCCTTCTTGTCCCTTCCCTTGCTTGTGGTGGGAGGAACTGCAGATGTCCCTTTGTATCCTGGTCTTAAGCATGTGGGTAGGAGTGTGAAAAAAATGGGGGGTGACTTCTCTACCAGGGAAAAGTCACCTGTTATAGTGACTTGTGCGTATGTTATAGTTTTCTTATGTTTATTTTTATATATATATTTATATATACACGAGAAAACCTGTTATAGAAAGATTTTAGCACCTAGGGAGCAATAGCTGCCAGGTACCATCAGTATGGTCTGTCCTGAAGAATTGGGAATGCAGGTATGAAAAGGAGAGACTTCTTAAGGCTCAGGTTCATGGCAAGTAAACTGGTCTCGCAGGAAAACTTGTGCATCCTGCTAAACTCCTTAAGCTATGATCAAAAATATTTTTTTTTTTTTTTGCTTGTGGTGGGTAGACAGGCTAGAAATGAGGTCCATGTAGAAACAGAGGTACCGGGTATGTGGACGCTTAAACGCGCAGAACCTTTGGTGCCTTTTCTTTACTGGATTGTTCCAGCGCAGTAAATTACATGTGTTTTGTGTGAGCACTGAAAGTCAGCAATGTACAGCGAAGCATAAACAGCAGGGTGTTGATGCTTCTAACGACTTTACTATATCTGTAATTATTGCTTCCTCTCTCTGATTGTTGTCGTGTGTTGCTTTCAAAGTGATCACATCAGATTTGTTCTCCAACTTTGCAACAGCTGCTTTTTTGCACAATAATTTTTTTTGGTGCTCTTTTTAGATGTTAAAAGTAAGTGATTGAAATGAAGATTAGTCTGAAGTGTCTGCGCTTTAAAGGATGTGAAGCTGTATTTGTGCTTAAGCTGCAAATAAAATAGAGTACTGCATTTTCATTGCCTATGCAAATACAATGCAAATGGCAGGCAAAACAGGACACTGAAACATCCATTTCAGTAATGAAAGCACTTCAGTTTATTGGGGTCACAAATGTTTTTATGAATGGAGTTACCTCAAAATGCTGTGTGTGCTTTTGAAGCTTTCCTATTTTTTTTTTTTGTATGCATGAGATTCTCCAGCTAAGTTTCACTTTTTACAGAGAAGAAATAATGAGACATATTTTTAAGATCTTGTGTCTTTTTTTCTTTTTAAGAGATGAGAATGTTGCTATACAGGAATTGCTTATTAAATTTGTGAGTTGCTTCTTTCTGTGGGTGAGAGTGGTGAAGCTGCTCCAGGTTGAGAGGGCTGTTCTGCACGATTTATGTGTTTTGTTAATATAAAAGTCATATGCTATGCTAATATTTTGTTTTTCAAGTTGTTGTGAAAAGATGAAGTTCTCAGGCACAAGGTGCCTCTTTGCATTTCTTGCGCCTTGGCCATCAATCCTTTTCTAGAGAAATCCAAGTATTTCTCTCCGTTTTGCTGCTTCTCGTCTTGAAAAGCAGACTCTGGAGAGCTGTGGTCCCTCGAGGTGACGTGGTTCAATCCTTTTTGGCAGTGCTGGTTTCCTGACCGCCCCGTTATCACTCTGCCTCGGGATCTGCTTTTGAGCAGACTCAGAATCCGAAGGTGCAAAGGTCCATTCATCCGTACCGAATTTCCTATGGCATTTGGTTCCTCTGTGTTACTGACAGACCGGCTTGCTGGTTGGTGAGCGAGGAGGAGGATGATGCCCGGATGGTCTTCGTCCCATGTTCAAAAGCAAAACGCGTGAGATTTGTTGTCTAAATGTTAGTGACTGGTGAGCGGAACGGTATCTTTCCTAGAACAGCGTTCGCTGCGTCTCGCGCCCCTCGACAGAGCGCTCACCAGCTCTGGCTGCCTCGCTGTATCACTTTGTTTCTTTTTCTTTTTCCTTTTTCTTTTTCCTTTTTCTTTTTCCTTTTTCTTTTTCCTTTTTCTTTTTCCTTTTTCTTTTTCCTTTTTCTTTTTCCTTTTTCTTTTTCCTTTTTCTTTTTCCTTTTTCTT
>WHYT01016146.1:122534-141272 GCA_009806455.1 Tetrax tetrax
TTTTTTTTTTTTTTTTTTTTTTTTTTTTTTTTTTTTCTTTGGGTAGGGGAGGGGGACAGCCATCCTGCGAGCCAGCTTTCAGTGGGATATTTGGCATAAATATTATTTTAAAGCTTCCGACTCCCAGCGCCCACCTCGTGCTGGAAAAATAATTTGGGGGGTTTACTTATATATATAATATTTTTAATAATCCTAAAAGCTCGGCGCAGAGTGGCGGGGAAGGGAAGGCGGTCGCGGCCCTGCGTGCGGGGGCCCGCGGGCGCCCAGACGCTCGGATTGGGGGCACCGGTCTGGCTCTCGCGTGTCTCCAGCTCCCGATGCTCCGTGCGCGGGGGCCTGGATGCCCCGGGGCCTCCCCCACCCGCGGCACGGTTTCTCCTCCGGTGACCGCGTTCCCCGGGGGAGGAGGTCAGAGGAGAAGCGGGGCCGCCCCCCGGGGCTCCGGCCTGGCCCCAGGGGTCGCGCCGGGCCACGCCGCCGCTACCGGAACCCCCGGCCCCGCCCCCGGCCCCGCCCGACCAATGGCGGCGGGCGGGGCGGGGCGGGGCCAGTGCGCGCGGGCGGTGCGGGGCCGGGGCAGCGGCGGCGCGCGGCGGGACGGCGGCCGGGAGGGCCGGGCCGGGCCCTCGGCGCTGAGGTGAGGCGAGGCGCGGCGCGGCCTTTCTTTCCCTTCCCTTCCCTTCCCTTCCCTTCCCTTGCATTCCCTTCCCCGCGGGCCGGGAGTTCAGGGGGCTCCGGGCGGGCCCCGGGAGCGAGGCCGCCGGCGAACGGCGGTCCGGTCCGGTCCGGCCCGCCTGCGCGTCGGGCTCTTTCGCCGCCCGCGGTCACTGTCGTGCGCTGAGGCCTCCAACGGAGGCTTTCGCGTAGGAGCCCGGCCCGGTCCTGCCTGCGCCGCCGGAGAGCCTGCGGCCCTCGCTCCTGCAGCCCTGAGGGCAGGAGGCTCTGGCTGGCGGGGGCTGGGGGGCGCCTTCCCCCCCGTGCTGCCGGGGGCCCGGCCCGGGGGGCTTCGCCGTTTCCTTCTCAAAGCGGGGGTGTTTCAGCACCTGCGCCCCTGCCCGTCCCCTCTGCATCCCCCTTCCTGTGAGAGACCCCCGGCGCCCAGCGTGGGGGTGCTGCTGGGCCGCCCTGCGCATTCCCTGGGATCAGCTAAGGAAGCGCTCCTGGAGCCCCACTCGTCTGGCAGGGACCAGCTGCGGTTCTCCTCCACCCTCCCTGCGCATCGTGCTCCTTCCAGGCAAACGTGTGGTCGGTGCTACCGGCCGCACGAGAGAGCCGTGAGACCCCTTCGTGACTGTGAGGAAGGACGGTGTCACTCCGTGACGGAAGTGAGGGGTCCGGGTTGCGGGGAGAGGCGTCTCCAGGTGTGGCTGGGCACTCGTGGTCATCATCCCTCTTGGTTGCAGTTGGATTCCTGATGGATCAGTTGGTACCACTTTGATGTGGTGGCTGTTGTCTGGTGAAAAAGGTAAAAGAGGAAAGTTTGCTTCTGGTGGACTGAAGGGACCTGATTTGCGGACTCCTGCTGAGAGCACATCCTTGCTGCTCTGTGTGCAGGTTGTGGGGATCCCTTCCTACAGAAGACACCAGTCACCCTGCTCACACTGGGGAGCTGGGAAACTGGCATTACTTCAGCCTTCTGCATAGGTGAGGGACGGAGCATTGTAGTGACTGTTACTGACCAAAAGACACTGTACTCAGAGGATTTTCTTTGAAAGCCCCCGTGGTATCTTCCTCAGGCGTGTCCTTGGGTGTAAGCTGCCTTTCCAGATTTGTTGCTAGCTGAAAAATGCTGTCTTGCTTCTGGAAAATAAGTTTATTCCACCCAAGTAGTAGATAAAATTCATTGTGACTTTGAAGCTATTTCAAAAAGGCAACAAAAAGTAAATAGCTACCTAAATTTCATAAGTTTTGTTCCTGGCTGCTCCTTCAGGCTCACTTGGGGCTGAGAGCGAGAGTCATTCTGTCGCAGGGAGCTGATTTAGCTTTGATGCCTCGTCACTGTTTATAGGAAATTATCAGGATAAGCACTCAATGCAAAGAAGTTCAGGGTGGGTGAATGCAGGGAAGACTTTTTTTTTTCTTAGAACCGCTAATATTGCGGTAACATTGCATTTTAGTTTTGGATTGGTGAGGAGGTAAATGAGACCTTGTTCTGGCTCGCCTGGGGTGGGAGGCTCTCAGCGCAGTTGGACGCTTTCTCTGCTCTGCCCACAGAATCTCTGTTTCTTTCTGGTCCTTGTCTCAGGCTTCACTCTCTCATTTTCCTTCGCCTTTCAGTTAGACAGCCCCTTTAGCTGAAACGCTTCCTAAATCATGGCACGATGTCTTTTGTTAAGAAATGTCATATGTAGTCAGCTTACACAAAGCATGACATGTAACTATAATTGGTGGTGAAACTAGAAATAGTGCTTGGCTTGGTTAATACTCCTCACGCTTCTGGGTTTTGAGGCAGTTGGAGCAGGCCAGGCTATCTGGATTTTTAGTAATTGTGCTGGCATTAGTAGCACGCACTGGGAGGGGACTGGATGTGGCATGGGGAGATGCTCACAACTGCCACGCAGCGGGCGGGGCCCTGCTTTTCTAGGGAAATGTGACTTGCTTCTGCACATTCTGTTTTCTGCCTAGGTACTTGTTAGGCCTCAGAAGTCTGAATGTGTTCTGGCTGGGGTCTGTGTGCTGGCTGGGGTCTAGTCTAGCGGTAAATGTTCTTAGGAGTATGTAATCAGCAAAACGTGAGGCCAAGCCCCATTGAATTTACTTTTCCTATTAACACCTGTGAGGAAGGACTTTGACATCTGCAGTTTCTGACATGACTTTAAGTCTCTCTTGGCTGGTAACCAAAGCCAGTAAAAGTGCCCAGGAGCTCCTCGTTTAGTCCAGAGTTTAGTAGCCTGCCTGCCTTGCATTCAGGAGCTGGCTGGCTTCAGCTGAAGGGGAGCCTGCCGAAGCCTCTCCACTACAGGGCTTCTCCATGCACTGCCTCGGCTGTCACCACCCACGTCCTTTTCCTTTTGAGTAACTGCAGTGTCTGTCCCTTCCAGTAGCTGGTTATTCAGAATAGGATGAATGTGTTTGTGGAGTGCTAATTTTAAGAGCAATTATCTAATAAATAACCTCGTGAGGAGTATAGCTGATTCTGGGTGACTTCAGTTGCTTGTAAGCTGCTGAATGGCAGTAGCCAAATCTTCCCATGTGGTTCAGTTGTAAGGGACACGGTATCTCGGGGATATAGATGACACTGAGCTGCGGTTTCTCTTCAGGTTAGCAGAGGTGTAACCTGTGATAAGTTCGTCTATACAGGGGCCTGCAAGTATTAAAAAAAAACCCATAATGTTGAAAGCCACAGTTCTGCAAACCAGGAAGATATTTGACCAATCTCAATGTATGCAAGGCTTAAAACTCAAAAACCCCAATAATTTTTAATGACATGTAAGGCTGGCTCCATTTAACTTCACGGAGTGGACTGCCTACCTACTCAGAGCATAGAGGGACAAAGGAATGTTTTAATGATCTGCCTCTCTCCTTTTGAGACAAAACACGTTTATTACAAAACAATAATCCAACTTTTCCTTGAACGTGGTGGCCATGCGAAGGCTGTCCCAGCGTCAGTGTCCACATACTTTTGATTGTTTGGACGTAGCGTGGTATTTAGGAAATGCGACCAAAAGCACCGAGAAGCCTCTCTGTTTCCGTGTGCATTTCTGCTGAGCGCCTTGCACGTTGCTGCCAAATACTTCGTGCCAGCAGTCAGCATGGGGCAGTGGCTTTGTTGGATGTACTGCATCCCGAGTGTGTATCCCTCACATTCACATAGACCCCACTGCAATCCCCCTGCAAATATTGCCGCTGCTCCCGTGGCATGGGAGAGCCAGGGAGAGGCACACAGATTTATTTTATTTTCTTTTTTTTCTCCCATGTCAAATTAGAGATTTACTGTGCAACAATTGCCACCAAACCATGACATAAGTCGGCCTACCTGAGCTGGCATAATGTCTGTAATTGAGAATTTTTGCCCACTGACTTAACCTGGGTACAGTGCAGGTTTGCTAATGAGGTGATGAACTGTTATCTGCGGCAGAAATCTGCGTTATGAAGGCTCGGAGCTGCCAGCATTGGTTGGAGTAGTTACAGTTTTGCATGAATCATCATTTTGGAGGATGAAGAAAGTTAATTGTTCCTGTTATCTCGGGGTGCGGTCTGACAGCGTAGCAAAGTCAATGGGATGGCTAGGTAGCCGTGAAAGGCAGAGTCCTGCCTTACCCTCCACTGCCTGCTCCAGGTGGCTTTTCTTGTGCTGTTAGCAGTGCTCATGCTGTGGGTGACCTGGTTTGGGGAGCTAAATAGTCAGAAAAATTAAGCCGAAGTTAAAATGTTGGTGTGTTAGGAGGGCAGAGGGCACAGATTTGAGTGTTCTGTTTCCTAACTGTGGTTTTGAATAGTTATTTTTTTGCTGCTTCTTTTTCTTCCCAGCAGCTGGATTTTTGACCTGAGTTTTATCACCTTTATTACTGGTTTTGATAGCGGGAGAAGAGCATTAAATAGGACTTCGTGTGTGATCGTGCTTCAGTGGGTAGTGTTTTCATACAAGAGATCTGTGGAAAACTATCTTTCAGGCTGTAATCCTCTATTTTTTTCCAGGTTTCTTTACTCTCTGCTCGCTGTTGAAAGATGGGAGAAATAGAAGGAACATACAGAGTCCTGCAGACTCCTGGCTCTCGTTTGGGCGTCCAGAAGACCGCAGGAGTGAGTACCTTGGAGCCGGGACAGAACCTTTCTACTGCAATGGCATCATCGCCTGCCAAAACGCACGAGCGGGATCTGCCGATCAAAATAAAGATGTTGGACAACACGGTGGAAGTGCTTGACATTGAGGTAAGAGAGCTTTACACCTGATTTCAAGAACACTCAGCCTCCGACAATGTAAAGCTCACAGGATGGGCTACTGTACCGAGCTGAATAAAGATTCCTGTAGTGATTTTACCTGCTTACAAGTAGTTAAATGAGTAGCACATCTTGTCTTTTAAAATCTTTAAAGTTTAACAGATGTTTTGTGTTCTTAACAGACCTTAAATACAAACAGATTCTATAACAAGACACTTTAACTGTTATTTGCTTTGGGGAAACACCAAGTATCTTCTGCCAAACTGTTCCTGCTTCCTGAGCTGCATGCAGCTTTGTTGATTTGGTAGTTGGGAGGGCAGAAGGGCTTCTTTTCAGTTACTACTTTTTATTAATTATTTAGTGATTTGTTTCCTCTTCAAGTAAACTTGCTCCTATTTGAAATTGTTCACTTGTTGCCACGCTTTGGGAGGGAGGCACCAGAGGGGTAGCAATGTTTCTGAAAATTTGTATTTGAAAGTGTGCTTGCTTACCAGTTGGGGAAATCTGTCTTAAGAAATACAAACCGTGCTCAAATTGGGGTGCGTCTGGTTTTACACAATCAAAACCTTTTGTTCTTCAAATGCTTGTTTCATTCTCAGTATTAACCTCAGACTTTAATTTTAGCTTGCCTAAACATCTGTTGTTAGAAAACAGCTCTGTTCTAGTGAAGATATTCAGCTATCAGATATTCGTGTCAAATTGACTTTATAATTAGCACTTGTAGCCTTAGTTTGTTGCATTGACTTAAACAGGTTTTTCCAAATAGAGTGAAAAAGATGTCTGTGGAGCTCTAAGGAATTAGTGGCTTTTGATGATGTCTACAGACTGCTGTCCAGCTATTCAACTCTCAGACATGAAATATGTTTGTTTTTTTTTTTTTGTTAAGGTTGAGGCTGTGCCTATATCCTCCCAGCTGACCACCTGACGACACAGCAAACTCTTCCATCCCTCATTTACTGCATAGAGCACAAAAGACTCTTAATCTCCTGTGTATTAGCATAGATGCTTTCCTTTTCTTCCTCATCATATTTGTACCAACTCTGTCTGCTTTCTTCATGCTAATCATCCACTTTCCTCAGTAACCTTGCCATCTTTATCTTTTTAACTCTTATCTGACTTTCTGACACGTCAAAGCCTGCTTTATTGTCTTTGATCTACTGCTGAAGGGAAATCCTTTGACTATGCTCGCCTCTGACAGCCTCAGAATCCTTTTTCACCTTCAGGCTCACTGATGCTCGAGTGGCCCTGCGGTCTCATCCCGGAGCTCTTCACGAGCTTCTCCGCTGTTCTCTGACCTCTAAGCACCCTCGCTTGGTTTCCCCTCGGTTCTCGTTTACAGCGCTCCGTTGTTAGTTGTTCCACCGAACGCAAATTCCGCTGTGGCTTAGTTCTTTACTATGTCTCAACTCTTGACTGTCCCTCAGTTCTGAATAAAGCCAAACTTTGCCTGATGAAACTTAGGTTTGATATTTATGAGTCAGCATCAAGCTTCACATGTAAAAAACACAAATTCCTCACACTATTTTTTTGACTGCTTTGAGTCATACTCCGGCCTCACCTGTCTGACCAATAAGAGTTTCTATTCACCTCTGATTCCTCCATCTCCTTTAGTGGGCCATCTCTCACAGGTGTGCTGCACAGTTTCTAGGACAGGTCTGTTTAACGAAACAGCTGAAACTCATCCCACCCAGGACCACCTTGTTTAACACCTTTGTTGTTGTGATGGCCTTCTTGTTGGCTTTAGCCTCTCCAGCCTTGCTGGGTATGTACCCATTTCGCATGTTGCAGTAAGTCAGTCTGCTCAGTTGCTGTTCCTAGCAGCTGCTACTGCCTGACCATTTTTTGCATCACTCCAGTGGCTCCATTTCTTTGTAGCTTCAAACGTAGGTTGCTTATTTCTGCTTTCAGTTTCCTTCAGGGCTCCACCTGTAGTCTCCTGCAAGAAGGAACTTGCCTCTGTCCCCTAACTGGGCTGCAATGCAGTACCGTTGTTGTTTTTTTTCCCATCATGACGAGAGGTTTCTATAATTAGGAGCTATCTTAGTTTTTTCTTTTTACCTGGAAAGCTCTCTCTGTTTACAGCATCGACAGAAACACTTGAATTTGGCCAACTCCATGCTGGGGCCATAGTTAATATTGTACTATTATTCTTTACGATGTCAGTTGGAACTCAACAACTTAACTTTTGCATGATGTTGTAAGCAGCGAGGAGAAGGGGTCATCCTTTGTTCATCTGTAGAGCATTGAGCACAAAAAGGTCCATAGTCAGCAACTGTAGCATTAGAGTGCTGGTAATACACCGCCTAACTTCCCTTTCATTTTTGTCTCAATGAGGTAGCAAGTTACAGCAAAGAGGGATGGGGTGTTAAATTGTAACCTTCTGCCTCCTAATGTGTTCAGTGGACTCGTGGGGTAGCAGTAACTGCTGACTGCTGTTTGTGATGGAAAACTGAAATTTTTCACTTGGGGATTGAGGGCAAGAATTAGGAAAAGTCAGCCACGTTTGCTGAATAGGTGGTGTGAGCTAGCACAGATGTGTTTTTTTAAAAAAAAGCAGTGAGAAATTAATGATTAAGCAGCTGTCCTAGAGGGATTGAGGCTCTGATTGCAGTGCCACTTGTCCACTCCTCTTTGCTTTTGCAATTTTTTTTACTGGATGTGGAAATGAGAGGGAGTGTTGTCTTCACTACCTGCTTCATGGGGTTTGTGTTTATTAGTTCAGGTCAGCAATAATTTTTCAGTGTAGTGGGACACTGAGGTTTTTCTCACAGGTGCTGTTAGCACTGCCTTCTAATGGTGGTGTAGCTTATGCAAAAGGCGTTTTTTGCCCTCTTCAAATAATTTCCCCTTGTATCTTTAAGAACTATAGCAAATATTTTTCTACTGAGAGAAGTGATATGTTGGTGGAAGAGACTGGTTGGGCGCAGGGGTCAGCTTCTGGAGAGGTGACTTGTCTTCATCGCATGGTGGGTAAGCTGATGCAGGACCCCTGTGTAATGCCTAAAATAAGCCACATCAGCAATTTTAACTGCACAGGATAAACAGAGTAGCCACAATAATGATTTAATCCATCCTTGTTATTCCCTCCTTTCTTCAAGAGGCATTTAAAATACTTATCTCCTGGCAGGTGTTGGTGGATACTCTGGTTCAGTAGCTCTTCCTTATCACTTGGGTTTTTTAACTCGCCAAAGAGCAAGAAAAGAAACTGACAGATCGGCATAACGGATGGGATAAGCACAAAATAGGAAAGGATAGTCTTTCCTTCATGGTATTGTATCTAGAACAGTGTGTGAAAAGTTCAGTATAGCTACAATCCTCTGCCTTTTGTCTAAAATCCACTGTCTGTCTGCTCTCACCATCTGTACTGTAAGGTTTTCTTTCTAGTTGTAAATTTTATTAATCAGTGAGAGGGAGCTGTTCTTTAAAGTATGCTGGGGCAGAGCTCCTCTGCAGGGAATCTTTTGACTGTTAGGGGATGGAGAAATGCTCAAATGTTTTCTAGAGTTTAAAAACCTGAAAATTGTCTCTTTATGGTTTCTCCTTTCCCTCCCAAAACAGAAAGGAGAATGAAACATATCCATCCAAAGCTGGGCTGGAATAATAATAACTTGCATGAATTGTGGGGGTGGTTTTGTTTGTTTTTTTTTTTTTTTTCTCCTTTTGACAGTTGGCTTGTTTAGTCAGTTTAAATCTTGCATATGCCACGTCACGGTGTACCTGTCCTCTTGCCTCCAAGCTAAGTCTGCCCAAATGGGTGGTTTTGCAGACTGCTAGATGAATGATTGGAAAATTCAATTTAATTCAGACCGTGAGCACACTTCAAAGTAATCAGGGTTTTACAATAGAAGTTCTGCCAGCTTTCCCGATTTTTTTAAGAGATTAAACTTGGAGGCCTTTGATCAGCAGAAAGATACGGCAGACTCCTAAGTAGAAGGGCCCAGGCTGGATTTAATTCGTAAAAATGACCACTTGATGAAACTATACTTGTCTGGTGGTGGTTATGGAAGACAATAAAATGTGCTGCAACAAAGGACAACTTAGGCTACAGGAATTTAGGGTATAGGAAGTTGTGTTTTGTACTTGCTGAAAGCTCGTGTTGATTTGTGATAGAGTTGGAAGTGGAGTGTATTACAAGAGCTGAGTGCAGCGTGTGCACCTGGGTTAGAGGAAACAAGGGGTCTTTTTGCATGGCGTAGTTGGAGGAAGAGTGGTACTAATGGTGGTGAAAGTCTGGTGCTCTCTTAAAACCCCAGCAAGTGAAATAGCAGGTTCAGTCAACGGGAAAGGGGTCAGACTTGCCACAGCTCCCAGCTGCATTCTCCAACACAGTACCTTTTTTGGGGGTCTGTAGGCAGGCAGACTGTAAGGTCTGCCTCTCTGACCCAGTTTTCTCTTTGCACTAGCTTGTAAGGCATTTAATGGAATTACTCCTATAATATGGTGTTTAATATTTGGTGTGTTTATTCTTCCTTGTGTAGGAAATACATATGCTTGCCTTCTTACATGAATTATGCTCTATGCTATGAGGAAGTGCCCTGGAAAAAGAAATACAGATTATTATGCTTGAAGTTTACCAGACTCTGGGGAAAACTTGGCACCTTTTCAATTGTATGTACTTCCTCTGTTCTCCTTGAACATAAAATAACATTTGGGAGTGAAAAATGCTTATACGTTATATTATAGTTGAATTTTCTCAGTTTTCACCTACTGGAGAATGAATCTTGTAGAACTGTTAGAGCCATCATAAAATCATAGCACAGTTCCTAGCACTCAGCAAAACCAGGTGAGTCTGCCTGCCTGTTCTAGTCAATGGAAAACTTAAACTGGAATTTTTTCTTTCATGCTATTCTTGTCAGGTAGCTGTGAGCACACAAGTCTGTTCTTTCTTTTTAAAATATATTTAAGTAACTTGCTTCTCGACAAAATATGTTAATAGTATGAGTTAGCTTTATGTTGGTTTGAATTTGCCTTAGGCTTCAACTAACTTGTGCTGGGATTTCAATTGTGTCCTGCAGTCTCAGCATGCTCTGAAGTCAAATATTGTTTAAGACTTTCTCTGTGGCTCAGCCTAGTGCAAGCGTTCTTGTGCCTTGGAGCGTGAAGCTGGGCCTTAGGAAAAATGCTTTTTCATTTTGTTGGGATTTTTCCTGCTTTTAGCATTCCTACCAGGCTTGTTGTTTTCCTTGTGCATGACTCAGTTTCTTGCAGGTGGTTGTATCTTTTCTTATTTTCTTACTAAGTACGTGAAAGCAGGAGTGTGTTCCGCATCCCTCCAGCACTGTGCGGTGTGTCCCTCTGCTTCAGGCACCGGTGGGCTGCCTGGGAGGGAAGCGCTCCACGACTCTGCCACTCATAAGAACAGGCTAGTCAAATAAGATTACAGTTTTTCCCCTTTGTATTTTCTTATTAGGTATTGTCCTCTCACTGCTTATGTCTGTTTTGGAGTTTACTGATGTACCCGGTGAAACTGACTGTTATATTACCGCAAAATTTAAGAGGCTTATTCTATCCTAAGTTGAAAACAGCTACTTGATGATTACTCTGTCTGATAGTGATACTGTCTTTGCTGGCCACCCAACCCATTCCTTGGTTTATTTAAATTTGCAAATTGCATTATTAAAAGTGCAAAATTACTTTCCATCCCTATGTTTAGAATAGAATAGCTGTGTTCAGTTATTCTGCTTTCTGTGCAGTTTGCAGGCATCTGTAATTGAAAAGGTGTTATGAGAACTGCACCTCTTCAGATGCCCATTGTTTCTGACCAACCGCTGGGGCCCACGGCTGTGACTCGCTGCAGTCAAGGACCCGGAAATCAGGAGCTGGGCTAGGACCAGAGGAGGTTTTTGGGGTGGTGGAGGAAGCAGTCTGGCAGCTTGTACGTGCCTCGTGACTTTCCATGGTTTGGAGAGAGTGTTTTCAGCTTGTGCACACTATGAAGTGCTGCTTATCAGTAACTTCTTATGGTAACGTTACTGCTCCTAAGAACGTTGCTGTGGCTGAAGCAGAAATTATGCAGCTTCAAATGCTGTTCTTGACAGTTCTAAGTAAGAAATATACGTCTGTTAAAAATGGAGAGCCTGTTGTGGGCACTGAAAAACATTTAGTCTGAAATGATTTTTCAGAGAGGCTGTCCTTACTGCGGGCCACGGTGAACCCCAAGTGCATCGCCAGCGTTTCGGCACCGCGGCTGCTGCGGCGGGACGGGGCAGCCTGCTATCGGCTCTCCGGCAGAGCCAGGCTCTGACACGAGCCGCCCTCCTGCCTTTCCCTTTGCCTGCTTAGGCCTTCCTTTCATAAAGGCTTTTTTCGCTCCGTGCTGTAAAAGTATTAACAGCTTAAATATGTGGGAAGTGGGAGGACAGGCTGCTTCTGAATCCTATTAAGTGCTGTGCTGAAGGAATCGAGATGCTGTGTTAGTCAGCTCAGTGTTTTTCTTCCCCGGCCAGGAAGAAATAGTCAAAATTCCAGAAAGAATCATAGCCAGATGTTTGTCATTGCTTCGGTTTGACTCTCCTAAATATGGCAAATAAGCTGCCTTAGGACTTATTTTTGTCTGACCTCAGAAGAGAAAGTTAGTAATTCACTATTTAAAATTCAAACTTATTACAGGGTTTAAAAAGAAAGTAATTGAAGCTTTGCAATTTTTATACTAGTGGATTCTATTGCATATTTTTTAAACCTGTTATTTTGTGTTTGGGGGCTTGACTTTTTTGATGCTGTGTAGGAAAGTGGTATTGGGTGGGGAAAGGTAAAAAACCACAATCATTTTATTGACGGACGTTTGGGGTGTATCGTTCTTATGATTATTATTTTTTTTATTTTTAAGGAAGATGTGAACTTAAATTGTGTTATAAAACCAATTTACTACTTTACAGTTCTCTTGACATTGCGTGCCCCATTGTGTAAGAAGAAAGTTGAGTTATACTGCACCAAAGGAGAAACAATCTGAATATTCCTGTACAAAAAGATTATTATATGCACATACTGTAACTTAAAACACAAACTATTTAGTCCAGCGGAGATCAAGTGTTATCACAGTCCTTGAAATATGACTGCAGTAGGTTGAGTTCATAACTTTGTATGGCTGCGGTAGGCTGTAGTGAGTGTGCTGCACCACGTGAAGTGCGTAGATGAAAAACTCCTATTGTAGGGGTTCAGAAGAGTGAGTTGAGGAAGAGTAAGAGCACCACATTTATGTGGATTAACACTGAGCTGGTGTAAAGCTGAACTCTTTTTAAGCTCTCTTTTATTTATTGTAAGCATACTGAGAACTTTCTGCCTGGATGAGATCTAATAAAATAAACCAAGGCATAACTTAATGGTGTTGGCATACGTGCAGTAGTACAATTCTTGCCCTTAATTCCTTTTGCGTGCCTTCTGAACTAACTCATATACAACCATGTAAAGAAAAAGCTGTCACTTGTTAACTTCCTTACTAATTCCAATAATGTGTTGTCATCACTAATAAAGGGAATACTGTAAGTTTCTTAAACACTTCTGCAGAATACGGATGTTAATTTCTTCTTTCATAAGCTAGTGACAAATGCTAGCGAAAATCAGCTGAAATTAGTCTTATGCCATTCTGTCAAAATAGGTAAGAAATGCTGTATTCAAAAAAATCTGTAGTTGTCTGGAAGGCTCCTCTGGATGTGGGTGACGTTCAAAGTTGGGTCCACAGATGGATAATTATATAGAGCCTGAAAGGGAAGAAAAAAAACAAACCCAAGAAACAACCCACAGTCAGCTAAAGTCAGCTACAGAAATGCAGTGTGCTAAGAGGCAGTTCAGAGAAATTTTAGGTTAGTGTCCCCTGAAAAAAGGGACTTGATATTGAGCTAGGATGGTGTCACCTGGTACATCTGTACCCGGCTGTGTTCAGAGAAACACACAGCCTTGTAAGCGTGCATTTAAATAATCAGGGTTGCAAAAGCATACTTGTGTGCAATCTGTTTCTCCTTGAAACAAAACACATTTCTGGCAAGGACAACATTGCCTTCTTGTGTAAGAGGGAGACCATATAAATTGAATATTTAAAAAACTGTATTGTGGTGATGATACCTAGTGTGAAAGATTTACTTTTTAAGGCTGTAATGTTGGATATGGAGGGGGGAAGACCTCTCTATCTGACATCTCTGCTACCCAAGCTGCTCTTCTCCTCTGGTCAACCCTGGCAGAAGGCTTGGGTGCAGCACTTGGTGGATCTTGAGCACAAAATGTGAGTAGTAGAATACCCATATTGGTTTAAATAAAAAGGGAAAGAGGGCTTCGTGGAGACTCTGTGTTAGAGCTATCTGACACGTGCTTCAACTGAAATGATGACAAGTGTTGTTGTGTCCCTTAGTCTGCTTTACAGGCAACTAGCCTGAAGCCAAAGGTGTAGGAACGACTCCTGCTAGAAAGGGGGAAGTTGACAAAGCTTTGGTCTTATCTAATCTGGCCCGTAGGTATTTATTAACCCATCGCCATGGTATTGAAGCTCTGCTCAAAGTACAGTGGGGAGTGATGGTAGGACAGCTGGTACAATTTCAGTTTTGCACAAAATGAAATATAGTTTTGGACTTTCCTGTAAAAATACCCTAATTTGTGTAAAGAATCTTTCATGATGGTTTTATTTCCTTAACGTTTTAAACTATTTCCTTCAGGCAGGCTTTCTCAAGTGATGTGCAAACTTGGAGAGCTGTAACGCCTCGTAAGGAAAGCCCAGATCTAATCTGGTTGATGTGAGCACGGATGATGATTTTGAGGCAAATGCATAATTAATGGAGAAAGACTAGCAATTTCAGTAATGTTTTTTTTTATGGACAAAGGGAAGCAAAGTAATATATGTGTTTAAAATGACTTAAAACCATAGAGTTTTATTTATATACATAAACACACATCTGAAATGATGCTGTGTGAGTTCCCAGAATACCTCCAGTCTAAATGCATGAAGTGGCCAGGCACGTTCGAGGGAGTGGTGTAGGGAGGTGCAGTGGTTTGCACAAGTGTGTAGGGTCTAGTAGTGAAGTTTGGGGGTTGAAACTGAGCATTTCACTGCCATCATCTTCGTTGCTGCGTGGGATCAGCCACCCCAGTGCAGCTGCTTTCCATAGTACTGTCACTGTTGTCGTCTGAATGTTTAATTATTAGCAAGCATCAGCTCTGGTGCCAAACTGGCAAGCAGCTGCGTCCTGCAAAACTCTTTCCAGTGATTTTCTCCAGGGTTTTAATCTGAGTGACTTACCTCTTCCCCAAGTACCCTAGAGCAGTGTATGAAGCAGAAGTATTGAGGGATGCATTTTTGTATTTTTCTCTCCAGGTAATGAAAGCAACTCAGTTTCTGCTCGATGCCCAGTAATTTTTATGTGGGTCTTCCATGCGCTGTTTGTTTATAGCGCTTGGGGACCACGTGCTGGCTGAATGCTTAACTGTGGTGCCATTTTGTTTTCCTCTGAGCACAGTGTGTTTTATTTCGAGTGCTCCAGGTATTTCAGCACGAGAGCAGTTTTGGAACTTGGGACCGTTTCTTGTCTCTACATGCTGCTTTCCTAGGTATACATTTCCCAATGTCATTCGCATAATTCCCTCCCTCTCGGGGATCTTTTCCCATGTCAACAAATGACTGTTTTCCTACTTTCGGGCATCCAGCAAGTCTAGTCACTCTGGAAAAGCATGTTTGTTGGGTAGAGCTGGTTCATTTGGCAGTGAAGTGCTTTAACACTGCTTGAACCTTTAAATGATCACAGGTTTTCAAGCTAACCTTAATTAAATGAGCCAGAGGCTTACATTTCTAGAGTAATTTGTCTGGCTGTGCATTCTGTTTGAAAAAAAAAACAAAACAAAAAATCCAACAAAACCGAAAACAAACCCCCAAAAAACAACCAAAAAAACCCACAACAAACCCAAACACTGAAATCTTAAGACAAAAAAAATCTTGGGTAGGAGTCTTAGTTTTTTTTTTTTTTTTTTAAAAAAAAAACAAAACAAAAACAAAAACTTGAAAAATTATACCCAATATGCAGGGTAATAATGTAATTTAAAGTAGCTCAGGAATTTGTATTTGGTTTTGCAGCTTCCATATTTGAGTAAATTGGATGTCAATGTCATGTAGAAATAGTGACACACAATATTTTTAAAAAGCAGTATATTTCCAAGGTGAAAGGGTACACTGTCTGAATTTGTAGAGAAGTTACGGAATTGTTTTCAGGGTGGTGATGTATTCCCGAAGTTCAGTCTTTGACCGCGAAATAAGAAACGCCAGCGGCTGCGGCTCGGGGCGGAGGTGGATGTCCAGGTTCCTCTGATGATGACGCAGTGACGGTGCAGGCTGCAGGCGTGGGAAACAAGATCTGGCTGTGGGCTCACGGAGGGTTTGGCTTTCTTGGGGAGAGCGAGGAGGTGCCAGGGGTTCTCCCAGCGCCGTATAGGGAGGTTGCTGCTGCAGTGGGAGACCTCTGGCACGCTGGCAGCTAGACTGTGCTCTCTCGAGTGGAAAAAAAAAGTATTAAAAAAAAAATAATAAATCATACTAATGACTAGGTTAGAAAATTAGAAGAGGTTTCACGCACCTTCCGTGTGTGCTGGGTGGACTCCTGTAGCTCTTGACCCGATTCTGGAAGAAGTCAGGATTGTCATCTTCAGTAAGGGGCAGGCAGGGGCTGCAGGGGTGCGCGGCAGCAGGAGGGACCTTGTAGGAGAGAGGAGAGAGTCAAGTCCCCTGACTCCACAGAGCACCCAGCGCTCTGCAGGTTGTTAAGTGCACTGCAAGCTCTGTTTGGCGCTGTCTCAGTAAAATAACCTGTAGTTGGGAACTGTCAGTATATAGAAGTGAACAAAACAAATACATGGATTTAAAAGATGTTTTTCTTCACAAAGTATTAAAAGAAAAATTGAAATAATTGAAGCTGAAAGTTGTTGTTAAATGTTCAGATAATCAAAATGAAATACTATTTAAGGAGTATCTGGCTGAGCACGTGAAACTAGAGAGTGATACATCTGTTGACCAGGTATTCATTTTGCGGGGAGGCAGGGGCCGTTTTCGTTCGAGGTACTTGTTCCAATCCAAACTGAAAAAACTAATAAAGTACTGAGAAAGACAACAGTTGGGTTTTTTGTGTGTGGTTTTTTTTGTTTGTTTGTTTATTTGGTTGGTTTTTGGTGGTGTTTTTTTTACTTTTCCAGTCTGGGGATTAAAAACTAGATATGGAGCTGAAAGTTTCCTTGTTTTAGCCATGAAAACAAAAAGTTAATGAATGGTATTCCTTGCCGTCTTGTATTATTTCCTTCTTTCTAATAAATGTGGTTTAAACATCCACCCCGTATTCATAAATGCAGTTTTTGTTTATATATGGCATTAATGATAGTTATTAATATGGAGTTTTGAAGGCATTTTTTATGTATCACGCTGCATTTGGCCAGAGATCTAACAGATTATAAGAGGGCTGCAGATAAACAGAGCTATAAACTCACTGAGATGTTTGTATATTTCTGGTTAAGAA
Organism: Tetrax tetrax; assembly: GCA_009806455.1. Taxonomy (NCBI): domain Eukaryota; kingdom Metazoa; phylum Chordata; class Aves; order Otidiformes; family Otididae; genus Tetrax; species Tetrax tetrax. The sequence goes on from WHYT01016146.1 coordinate 138,893, forward strand.
AGGAAATAGCAAGTCTGCTGTAACTGCTGTGTTTAGTTGCTGATTGCCATTTTTTTTTAACTCACCAAAAGATAAGTCACTTTTTCATTAGGAAGACCACTAAAGCGCACCAAAAAATAGAAAAAAAGCAAAGTCCATGAATGGTGAAGAGGTCTTTATTTAAATTAATCCTGTTTACTTTTCATGGCTGCGCTTCTCTTGGCCGCTTACGGGGCGCTCCGTGTTGGCCACGTGTCAGTGATGATGTCAAATATAAACTTCTTCCTCTCTGCAGATGCACTGTTTACTGGAGGATTTGCTCTCCCAACGGTTGCAGATTTCTGTAACACAAAATCCAAGGTCAACTGGTGTTTGCTGAACTTAGGGGCCAGTGGCTCCTCCAGCTCTGGCTACACAAGAGTTTCCATTCTGTACCTCTGCTTTATAATTCTCTGCTCCAAACTCTTGACTTTTAGACTGATTTTTTGGTAAATCCCCCTCCATCCTAACTGCTGCCAAGAGTGGATTTCATTTTTGGAAAGTTTGAGCAAGAGCAGTTTGTCCATTATGGAATATGAGAATACTACTCATAATGAAAATACTTTGTTTTTTTTTTTTTATTTATTTTTAAGTTAACATATGAGGAAGCAGAAAGTTAAGATGTTCTGGAAGACATGTTTAGGAGCTGCAGAGGAAGAATTGGTTTTGATAATTCTGAACTATGGTCTACTGAAAATCATAGGCTATGTGTTCCTAGTTTGTTTTCCTGTCTTCCTAAGCTAAACCGTTATAGCAGAGGGAGGATCTGCCACATAGGGAGTGATTTTTACCTCTCGGTTTCTGCTCCTGCCTGGTGCTGAGCCTGGGCTAAAGGCATCACCGCTCCTGCGTGCGGGCAGGGCATTGCCACGCAGGGCTGCTGGCAGCGTAGGGCCCTCCGTAGCGTCATCGCCTGCCAGGACACCCGGCTTGCACGGCTCCAAGGGGTCTCTACAAATCGATTTGAGAAAATCTACTGTACTGAGCAGTCTGCTGCTGACGACTTGTTAAATAGTCTGTAGTACAGTTAGAGCTGGGTCGCTAGGAAAGGCTTTTGTTAGCTGCCTATTTAATTTTTTTTACCCTGTTTTTTTCCTTCTTTTTTAAAAAAATATGAAATAATTCACTAATTCAGTAATATCAGTAGTTGTTGTCTTGGCAGCATATAAAGAGTAATTGAGATTTTGGAATGGAAAGTATGCCGTGTTGTGAGTTTGTATTGAAAACAGGACCTTTCTGAAAGGCATTCATGCAGCTTCTTGCCCTGACATCAAAATTACAGTAATTAAGTAATTACTTAAAAGATTTTGCTTTGTGCTGCTTCTAGGCAGATTATACAATGACATGGAGCTACCCGCTACATAACTTTCATTTCTGTCAGCTTCAAAATGTTAAAGCAGCTTTTGGCAAAGGATGGTTGTAAATGTAACAATCGATTTAGGGAACTAAATATCTCTAAGATGAGTTTTCCCCCATTTGAAACAGAGTAATAAAAGATTGTGTTCTGTCTCAAGCTTTTGTAACCTATTTTTATTTAAAAATAAAATAAAATTAATACTGTTCTTTTAAAATGTGACATTGTTGCTTTATACTTTGAAGGAAGTACTATGAAATGATATTCAACTTAGAATGAGATTTTTGTTAACTTGTTATTGTAACTTACACTCAAAATTAGAGTTGATAGCCCAGTTAAAATAATTTGGGGGTCACAGGACATGTCCTGGCCAATGACTTCTGGAGGTTAATAGATCTAGCCATGAGGAGGCAGGCTGGCGCGGCCCATCTTCTGCAGATCAGACTGTATGAGGTGTCGGTCAGGGTATTGCTGCATCCCCACAAATATTCCTGGCTAAAAAGTTTTCCTTTCTGGAACCTGTGGTGCTTGTGAACAGCAGGCGTACAATAATAATAAATCCATTTATATCTTAAAAAAAAAAAAAAGTCATATTTAAGGAGGGTTTTTTTTCTGTTGCTATTTTAAGATTTATTCACAAGTACATGGCAAGCAATGTATTTCATTTGAGTTAAAAACTGCATTTTCAAAATGCAGTTCTCCAGGAGCATGTGTCCTGTGGCAAACAGTCTATAACATGCCTGTAGACAGAAGAGCAAGAAGTTATTTACTGAAAATGTGGTTTACTGTTACCTGTGTTATGACAACAATCATATTTTGTTGTTATCATTAAAAACCAAACTTCATACCCACAGAGTTTTCTGCAAGCACAGATTTTGGTTAAAAAAAAAAAATCAGTTGTGTTCTTACAAAGAAAATGCCATCTTAGACATCTCAAAGCTTGTTCAGAAAAGAGGAGAGTGCTCCTTCTCCCCATATTGCATTACCTGCGTCATCTCCCAACCAGGC
>WHYT01016146.1:141292-174187 GCA_009806455.1 Tetrax tetrax
GTAACTTACACTCAAAATTAGAGTTGATAGCCCAGTTAAAATAATTTGGGGGTCACAGGACATGTCCTGGCCAATGACTTCTGGAGGTTAATAGATCTAGCCATGAGGAGGCAGGCTGGCGCGGCCAATCTTCTGCAGATCAGACTGTATGAGGTGTCGGTCAGGGTATTGCTGCATCCCCACAAATATTCCTGGCTAAAAAGTTTTCCTTTCTGGAACCTGTGGTGCTTGTGAACAGCAGACGTACAATAATAATAATAAATCCATTTATACCTTAAAAAAAAAAAAAAAGTCATATTTAAGGAGGGGTTTTTTTCTGTTACTATTTTAAGATTTATTCACAAGTGCAAGGCAAGCAATGTATTTCATTTGAGTTAAAAACTGCATTTTCAAAATGCAGTTCTTCAGGAGCATGTGTCCTGTGGCAAATGGTCTATAACATGCCTGTAGACAGAAGAGCAAGAAGTTATTTACTGAAAATGTGGTTTACTGTTACCTGTGTTATGACAACAATCATATTTTGTTGTCATCATTAAAAACCAAACTTCATACCCACAGAGTTTTCTGCAAGCACAAATTTTGGTTAAAAAAAAAAAAATCAGTTGTGTTCTTACGAAGAAAATGCCATCTTAGACATCTCAAAGCTTGTTCAGAAAAGAGGAGAGTGCTCCTTCTCCCCATATTGCATTACCTGCGTCATCTCCCAACCAGGCATCCACTGAAGTGACGAAGAACTCGATCATTTCTCCTGACTTGCAGTTTTATTTGGGGGTTTCAGCACTGGTGACCTGATCCAGCATGATACCAAGAAATGTTTTGAAGGAGTAGTGTTTGTGCCAGGTGAATTCGCCTTACCTGTGCTTCACACCCGTGGTTGCCCTTGTAGGTAACATGGCTTGTGAAAGCACGAGTGGGGACAAGCCGATCTCGTATCGTCCTCTGTTCTTCCATTTCTGAACTTTCCTCCTTGGTTATAGTGTTGGATTCAGTCAGCTCCGTTCACATCAATGCGATTACCAAAGCTATTTCAGATTTACAGTACTGCAGAACTGGCACACTCTTTCTCAATAAAGCTTGGGGTTTTTTTAAGTGGTACAGAGGTATTTAGCTAAATTGCACAGTTCTAAAAACATCCACAGTTAATCTCTTTTTCCCGTAAGAAGCACTTACTCTTGAATTTTTGTGCTTCTCAGTAATGTGAAACAATTTTCCCAACTTGCACCATCTTTTTTACTTTTTTAAACCTTCTTTATTTTAAACCTATTATTTATTTTAACCATTCATTCTGTGAGATATTTTCACTTGCACTTTATTAAATTATTCTAATTCTATGTACTAATTTACTATAATACCTACTACTTTTAAATGATACACCATTCTGAGTTTAAAGAGTCAATTACAGAATTGTGTGCCTGCTTTCATGGGAAAGTCATAGAGTCTTCCAACTTTTCCAAATAAACAAGACCTCAGTGGCATGACTGCATGACCTGGCTGACCAGAGCGATGCCGGACCTTGTCACCGCAGTTGCAGGATTAGTTCCGTGGTCCAAGGCAGAACATGGATATCGGTGGCCGTGCCACCTCCTTCCACAGCCTATGCCTGCCTCCCTGCTACCTTTTGTGTGTTGCTGGAAGAGGTACCGAGGGATGTGAGGGATTCATTTCATAGACTGATGTACAGGTTCATAAATGCTGGTTTTTTTTTGTTATGGCTGCTACAGTCATGCAATAGTAGATGCTGAGAGCAAGCTCCTATTTTTTAATGAGCAGAGGCAAGCGTAGTTGTTTTGGGTGTGCTGTGAAAGTTTCCCGTTTTCTCCTGTAGTACCATGGCTGCTTTCCGCCAATGTTTGCTTTGTGGCTTTGCACCTAACTTGGCTGTGAAAAGGGCTGGTGAGGGGGTTTCTTGAGGGATTCCTCGCAGATGACTTTACATAGAAGGTGTGGTGCGAGAGGAGGATGCTTGGGTTCCCACTAATTATTTCTTAATTAACAGAATAAATACCATCACCTTGGGTTTACTGAACACTGTTGTAAGAAAAAAAGTTAGGATTTTTCAGAGATGTTCCTTTGCAGAAAGTGAGCTGTAGTTCTGTCAGCAAAGGCGTTGCATGTGCTGCGACGAGCAGCTTCTGCTGAGTGGCTGCGATCCCGGTCTGCCTGCCCCGTGAAACCCTGCTTGCACAACTTTTGCTTTCCATCGGCGCTGGCTGGGGCTTCCTAGGTGAGAGGTTAATCCTCGCTGGGTGCAAACCGCCCTGCGCCAACCTTCCTCGGCTGCCTTGGATTCGCTTAGAGCATCTGCACACATTTCCAAGTTGTGCCGGTGTGAAAGTTGCACGTGGCTGTGTGATCCCTGGTGAGAGCCACCCTATCCAGCTACACAAACAAATGGGGTTTGTTTATTGAAGGAGCTGCAAATAGTTTGCAGCTGATCTCCTCTGGTCTTGTAGCTGACCCCGCTTTGAGCGGGAGGTTGGATGTAGATGACCTCCAGCGGCCCCTTCCAGCTTGAGTTCCTCTGGTTCTGTGAAACATTTTTGTATGGAGCTGTGCCTGTATATTGGATGTTTGTGTGTTATGGTGACAAAAGTAATGTGAAAAATCTTTGAGATATTCTTCTACAGTTTCTAAAGATGCTGTAATTTTTTCTAATTTGCTGTAACCTTACTAATCTTCATGTTACTGTATTTTTCTTTTTTCCTTAGTCAAAGTACTATGGCCAGACATTATTGTCAGAAGTTTACAAGCATCTGAATTTGATTGAATCGGATTACTTTGGGATTGAGTTCCAGAACATCCAATCATACTGGGTACGTACAGTTCCCTGACGAATTCGGTATAATAAAAAGGTTGGGTGAATGCAGTTGCTTGAGTGTCAAAGGTTTCAAAGTCTTCTGTAGGATTCTCTCTCTGATTCTCTCTGATTGGCTTAGCCCACCAGAACAATGACTAATAAAGCAGAGGGGAGGAATCGGATTCTACTTCTTGTTAAATGTCAAGAAATGTATAAAGCAGTTAAATAGTTGCGGATGTTCCCACTTTCAGGGACATAAATAAAATCCTTTTTCCCTCTGAAAGGGGGATATCAACTCAAAGTGTAGTCTGTGGAGCACTTACAAAATCGTATTACGTGTATAGTTTTGGTAGTCTTCATATTTGTCTTCAGTTAACTAGGTCTTTGGTTATTTTTCCTGAAGAGTCATTATGAATCTCTTTCTAATAAATATAAACCTCAGCAGACATACAGACCTGCACGCTTTTTAAATCATTGATCTGGATAAATACTGAAAGTGTGACTGAGAACACAGAGAATGCTAATGGCACTAATACCCACTGCTCTTGAGCCAAGGAACTACTGTAGAGCTTGTTTAGTTTCTCTTCCTTCTGCAAAGCGTCTGAAGTGCTTCTGCATCTAATAAGGTTCTTAAAAGCCTCATCTCTCTCTCAGACACAGAAGTCACTATAAAGGACCAAACATAATTGTCTTGTTGTAATTTTTTTGTTTGGAGAGGTAAAAAAAAAAAAAATTTGAGCATCCAGAATATGTTGCATTAGTTTTATGGATACTGTTTTTACTAGAACAATAGTCTTTCTTTCAAAATATTCTTGTCAAAAGAGAAAAAATAGTGGGAAATTAATATCGAGTAAAAATCCTCAGCTAGGTAAGTAAGAGAGATGGGCAAACCATGGAAAAGATAAAAAGTTGGACTTTGTCATGTTCTCCAGACTTCTGTAATTCTGTAGCCTGGCTTCTGTCTGCAGTTGTGTGTTTTGGCGTGATGTTTGTCTTCTCAGCCGTGATGGTGTGCTTTTGCTGACTTGACTCTTCTTCTGTCCAGATGACTTCTAAGCACGGATCAGTGTTTTCTCTGTTGGTACATAATAAATGTCAATTCAAATAGATGAGTCCATTTTTTTTAAAAAACAAAGGAATTATTGCATTACTGCAGTGAAGAAAAGCGTACTCATAAATTACTGCTTTATTTGAATTTACTTTTGATGTTTTCATATTGTATTCAAATGTGCAAGTCAGTTTGTAAATTTTTTTCTTTCATTTCAGATTTGGCTGGAACCTATGAAACCTGTTATTAAACAAGTTCGGAGTAAGTAGTTTTGAAAAAGGAAGTTTTCCTTCATTTGCATCTGCTTTATGTGGGTAGCTTTCACAATTACTACTTGATTTACTGGTTATTCTTCCCTGAAAATTGTACTTGGTAGGGGTGATAGTGCTTCCTGTTTGAGCATGTGAACCTGCCTTTTTTAATATGTAATATGTAGTGGGTGGAATGGAAACTGACTGAAAGTATGACTCTTTCTCTGTGATAAGTATCTAGATAGATTGAGTCAACTGGTGTTAAGTTTAAGTGAAATATAACATTTGCTGTTTGTGAGCTTTTGTGAGTTGTGTTGCTTTATAGTAGAAGGAAAATGGAATATTCTGGCTTTTTGCACCTGTTGCGTGGGAGGGGGTAGCGTCTGCAGTCGTGAGATCCAGCCTGAGAGCTGATACACCTTTCAGAAGGGCTGCGAAAAGCTGCACTCAGAGCTTACTGACACCAGGGAATTTCAGCAGGGTGGAAATTCCCATCTCATTCTCAAAACCTCTCTCCAGTGTGCTCAGGAGCATCTTCGCTAAGAGAGCAGAGGTGGAGAGGTAGGGATCTCCCACCTGGTGGGCGGCTGCAGCTTCAGAGTTCCCTTCGCTTTGGTTGTGACATTTGTTTCTGCTCTTTGGTCAGCAGGATATTGCAATAGCAATGCTGTCTTTGCTTTATGCTACTCTGAGAAGTAATGTGAGATACACTCTAAAGGCTAAAAATAATTGAAGAATACACTAGGCTAGTTCTGAAAGATTAGATCAGTCATTTTTTTCCCTTAAAACGGGATTAAGCTGTTTGCTTGTTTTCTGCTTCTGATTGCAAAGGCTTTGTGGAAGAGCAAGAGCAGGAGGGTATGGTGAATTCCTACTCCTTTCAAAATCTTAATTGAAAAATGCTGAAAATTAGTACTGGGAGGTAGTTTTAGTTACTCTTCTGCCTAAAACTAATTGCCGGAAAATAAGAAGTCACCAGTTCTAGCTAGATGTTTTAACTTTTGCAACATCGGTTTTTAAGCAGAAGAGCTAAACCAGCTATAAGAGAAGGCTTCTTTAGGAGGATATATAATACTTTCAGTATTAAAAAAAAAAAAAAAAAAAAAATTGGAGTGCTGTCATTTTATATACTCCATGTACTTAGACTTGATTTGTTTTTCCAGTGCTCCTGACTGGAAAGAATTATGTCTTAGTCAAAAGATTTAGTAGACCACAGGTTTGCAATGCCACTGGGTTACTCCTTCTGTGTCCTCTTCTATACCATACAACTGGGGAAACTTGGCCTTAGGCTTGAGGCTGATGGCTGTGTGTTCCCTGATGATGCATATATTCTTCTCAAATGGTTTAAAACCATGGGGATGTGCTAAAATTTATGGCTGCTCTGCTGCTTGGTGGTCTACCACCCATGTTATGTTGCCAGAGACACCAAAAGATTTATTTTAAAATTTTTTGAATCTTAAACTGTCACCAGTCAGTTGTCTGGCACATGGTCAAGTTCTGAAATAAATTTTAAATTTATAAAGTTTGATAGCTCGGGTGAGAGCTCTTTTCTTGTTTTTATGCTAGCTGAATGTCTTCCTGGCATTCTGCTGTTTTTAAAGTTGAAATGAGATGTGACTGTAGAAAGCCTTGAAAACATTTACAATTAAAACATTACTTACGTGTATGGTAATTTAAGCTGTTCTTCCATTGAATTCAGTAGCTGACATATGATCCACAGGAGCATCTTCCTAAGAACTCCTTTGACAGTCCTGCTGAATACAAAGCCTTAAGAGGAGAATTAATTTAACTATTTGATGAGGTGCACATTGGAGAAGCAAGGGACTAAGTAAGCTGCAATAATGGGAAGACAGCTGACACTACAGTTACGCGAGGCACTAGCCACATCTGCCGTGGCTTCAGCCCCCGCACTCCCTGGCCACGCCGGGGCTGCCCTTCCCTGCTGCCCCTCTGCCTGGGGCCCTCTGCGTGTCCCTGCGCCGTGTCTGCCTGCTGGGTGTTTCCCAAGGGAAAGCAGAATTCTGTAAGGATGAGGTTTGGTGAGTGTGCTCATACTGTTAAGAAATTCCTGAACTTGGCGTGGATGGAGGATCTTTTCTTATATTCTCACTTTAAGAGCTTTTGTTGAGTTTCTTTTTTGTTGTTTTCTTTTGGGATTCGGTTTTTTGGTTGTTTTTTTTGTAACTTTTAGTCCAGCAGCAGGGGAATGTTAGCTATTATCATGGACTTTAAGGTAACATAGCTCGAATATACAGCTACATAAGGTAGTAGTGCTCGAGTTTATGTGGATGGTGGTTGCTGTGTAGTTGTAAGCGTGCAGTTCTGAGTCTTTGACATGCTCTCTAAAACCAAAATATCTAGATTATTAACATTCACTTCAAATTAGTCTTCACTAATGACCTATTGTGAGATATGTAGAACTTCGTGTTGTATGGCAAGTATTTTACTTTTTATTAATTTCAAATGAATGCAGTCAGTTTTACTACCAAACCACTCCAGAAGGCAAGAAGTTTAGATTCAAATTTTCGACTTACAGGCGTGTGCTATCAGGTTGGCATTTGGGTACCTTCTCTGAGGTGTTGCTGGTTTTATATAGTGTTGTGTTCACCATACCTGCATGAGTAATTTTTCCTGACTTTTTTTTTTTGTTGTTGTTGTTTTTCTTGGTTTTGCTCAGATTTGGATTTTTACAATAAATTCTGCATCTTGGTTAAGACTAACCCAGTGTTTCTTTTCCTAATTAGAATGGGACTTATTTGTAGAGGAAAGGCAAGATTAAAAAAAACAGAGGAGTAGTTGTGCTGCAGAAGCAAATATGCAGTATTATGTTTTTAATTTTGAATGTTTATTGTCATTTAATGTTAGCGATGCTTGGAACACTGCCAAAATTGCTCCTGCCGCAGTACTTTCAGGTTGTTTGGCATGAGTAACGTGCAAGTCTGTTCTTAACCTTGTGAAAGTTTCCAAGGACTTGCAGTATTTTCAGAAATTTGGTGTAAAGTTTTGGTCTTTTTACCACAGTCGTTAAAACTATTTATTTTCCTCACTTGGTGCATCTGAAGAACTATAAAATCCTTAGTATGGTTTTACTCCCTGCCAAATGTGAGCTTTGTGTATCATTATAGGCTGTTATTTCCAGCCTCCTTTCATGTCTAGACACCACATTGTAATAAGGAGGAGGATTTTAGTTTTTTGGTTTACCGAAGCTTTGGTAATTCTGGGATTGGAGACTGGGAGCTACTCTCCTGACAGCTCTGAGAGTTAGTTCTCCCAGCTGCTTGGCAGAAAGCAAAGTTTATTATTCCCCCGTTAGCAAACGAGAGGGTGAGTGAGCGGAGGAATGTTTGTTGTATGGGAATTGTGTATTCTGAATGGAAGAAATCAGTGTACTTTGGGGTTGATGGGGTTAAGTTGGACTTCATCAAATTTTAAGAGATCTTGTTGTTTAAAATAAGTTAAAGCAGACTGGTTTGTCCTTATTTTATTTTATTTTTATTTGGTTAAGCTTGCTTTGAAACAGCAGTGGCATGCAGAGTCCCAGGGTGGCTGGGACTGGAAGGCACCTCTGGAGGTCACACGTCAGCAGGGCTGGCTTTGAGGTTCAGTCGGGTCACAAAATATGTGGATATCCACGTGTCGCTGAGGATGGGCTGTGGCACAGCAAGCGATTGTGGTACCCTGTAATACTCCTCTGAAAGCACTGGTGAAACAGGGGATTGTGGACATGGAGTCAGAGGGTTCAGTAGGCTGAGGTGTGATGCTGAAACTGAACACGGTCCAGTCGCAATTGGGTTTTCTTGTTGTAAAATGTTACACAGAGCATTATGGGCTATTCCGTATACTTAAGATTCTATTCAGGTTTAAGCATTAAATTAGTTTTCTTCCTGTTGTTGAGATTAACAAGAGCAGCGTTAAAAATGGGAAGAAATGGGTATTAACAAGCATGCCAGGAGCAGCCTGCAAATGCACTTTTATCTCCGTGGGCAGCCAGCTGGGACCAGCTGGGCTTGTGGATTCAGCTCCACGACAGCTCTGATGATGGTGGCTGGTGTTGGGGCAGCCCGTGGGATGCTGGTGGTGGTGGCGGCTGGTGTTGGGACAGCCCGTGGGGTGTGTCCCCACCTCCTCCCCTTCTGGGAACCTCTTGTTGGGTCATCTGTGATGCCCTTGTATGCAGTCAGGTAGTTGCTTTGGGGTGTTATAGCTTTCATGTTGCACAGAACTACTTTTACAGCATTCAAGCTGCAGACTTGCCTTGGAGGTAGTGTAGATGGTTTTCAGAGGAACTGTCTGCTCTATCTCTGCTGACACGGTCAATCTCTACCCCGTGGGCCCACTACAGATAGCTGTCAAGCTGAAAGGTGGCTAGACTTCGTGTGTGTTGTATTTCTGTGCATGTTGGAAAACAGAATATGCATGTGCTTATGAAGAATAAGAGTTTTTTGTGAAATTACTAACTTTTCTTATAGGACCAAAGACTACAATGCTTCGTCTAGCAGTAAAGTTTTTCCCTCCAGACCCGGGTCAGTTGCAAGAGGAATATACTAGGTAAAGTATTTTTTTGAAAAATTTTATTTGTATTACCTACTGAAATAGTAGGAAGGTAAGAGTAGGAGGACATTGCATCTGTTTCCAAACAAAGCTTACATTGAAGATGAGTGAAAGCACTTTTCATTCATGTCACAGTTTTAGCAGATGCATGTTGACAGATGAATGCTGTCAGAAAAAATATTTTTCAAAACAGAAGAGAGTACAGGTTAGGGCTTGCCAAAAATCATGGTGTCAAAAAGGGTGTAGGGGAAATACTAAAGTTTATAAACAGTATCTATATAAAATAATCAGTGCGCATTTTAATAAATGATTTCTTATTTAATAAATGACTTTAATAAATGATTTCTTATTTAAACTTCCAAAGTCCACACTTTAAGTATTCTACAACTAGCTAACATGCTTTACTGTTCGCGTTTTTCACCCGTGCTTATCATGAGTTCCTTTCCCAATTCTATTATTGTATGTTTTGCAGGCAGCTTTTTACTTAGACGAAACTATTAAACAACTCTCTTTAACAACTGATTTGGGAAATGATTTAGTTAAATGAGAGTAGCGGTGTAAGGAAAAGAAGTTTAATTTCTTACTGTCTTTGTAGGCTGCTGACATTATAGTCCTGGAAAATACAACTACTGAGTAAATTAATTGAGTGCTAGCAGAAATGCTCGTTATTTTTCCTAATAAGATATTGGAATCAGTGACGTTTTCTCATCCTTGTTCTAATAGATAAAATCACTTTGAAGTGATTAAGTTTCATTCATTAAGTTTCTTTCCAGCTAAAAATTACAGCTGCTCTGTTAGTTTACAAATCAAACTTGTTAAAAGCGTGATTTTCCTTCTTCCTTGTCCCTGTGTGTTCATTTATGTTGATAAATTGCACTGGATTAGTCATGGGTTGTTTGGTTTGATTTGACTGTCCTTGGTAGTAAGGCTTCTGTGTTATCTTGGTTTTGGAAAGAAGAATTAGGAGATGCTGGTTTTATAAAATACTGCTCAGTTGGCTTACTTTTCTTTCACAAGTTGAGGTGGTACTTGTAACTCCGGTGCTTGTAACTCTCTCAGGTACCTGTTTGCGTTGCAAATCAAGAGAGACCTGGCAGAGGAACGGCTGACCTGCAGCGACAATACGGCTGCTCTTCTGGTCTCTCACCTTCTGCAGTGTGAGTATCTCGACTGTGGGGACATCAGGGGATGTTGCCATTGCTAACCAGAGTTACATAGCGTACAGAAGCTTTTGGTAACTAAAAGCATTTTTTTATTTTGTGGTATTTGCTTCTCTACACACAGTAAACCCATTGATTTTGACCACTGGGATTATGATCAGGGCTAGCTGTGGTGAGGAACAGCTGCTGCTTTTGTGCAAGATAACTTTGGCTTCATGCAGACTGTACAAAACCAAGCCCCTTGCGTGTTGTCTGTTTTCCCTGGCTCTGCAAACTGCGTCTCCAGCACTCCTCATCTTCCAGACAGCTGCTCCCATCTGCCTCCGTGCTTCCTGGGCTTCGTTTCTCAGTTACCCTGTGGCTGGGGGATATGACTGTATAGAGACTGGGCTGAAATAAAACTAGAAACATGCCAGAACAAGTTTGACAGTGAAGAGTTGTCAGCAGCTTTCCACATTGCTGGGAGTGCGAATGGAAATGGGAAGCAATTGATTTGGAAGCTCTCCATGTAGCTGCTCTACGCATCTAAGGCCTAAAACCAAGACCTTTAAGACGAGCAGGTTGAAAAATTTGAATGAATTCAGACATCAAATTAGTTTGAGCAGCAGCCAAATCATACAGTGTTTACAGATCTCTGACATGAGCTGCAGGAATGGATTTTGTGCCTCTTTGCTGGCTTGAAACAAAAGCTGTTAAATGATACCTCTTCACACGTGCGCTGGTAAATAGTTATTAGTCATGTAATTCTGCATGGTAATACAGTAATACAATTATAATAATATTAGTTATGGTGATTTTATTGGAAGAGCAAATCTGTCTTGTGTGTGTGCCATCAGTGAGTGACACAGGTAAAATTTGCTCATGATTTCCCGTGTAAGTTCTGCACCCCACAGTGCCGTGTGGAGCTGGTGGGCAAACCTCAGCATCTGCCTTGCTTAGCTTGCTTCTGCCCTGCTAGAAAACTGGAAGTGAGAAAGAATGAGATTATTTTTAACATAAATTATTTTACAAAAGTGCCTTTCAAATTTTTTTTTTCTTGATGTTCTGTGTACTGGTTTGATTTTAAACAGGATATTGCTGCGTTCTTTTTAACAGCAGCTGCCTTGGATGAGACTATTAGTTCACTTAGTGCACTCTGCTTTCTGTGACAGTAGTTGATAGATGCTATGGGGAAGCCCTCAGAAACAGAGCAAGCATATGGTGATACTTCCTTTGCTGCATACCTCCAGTAATCTTTGTGTTTGGCCTTTCTAACTCAAAAGTTTACTCTGCATCTCTTTGTTTAGTTGTCGTTGATGAACTTCACTTGCGTACATTTTGTCTCACTTTTGAATTTGCTTGTATTTTTGGCATCCTTCCATAAAAATGAGCTTCCCAGCTCAGTTTTTTTGGGAGTTTTGTAGGATAACATGTATCCTTCTGTCTTTTTAAAACTTTTGCATTTTAATTTAATATTGTAACTTCATATTTTATTATCAGAAAAAGTAAATAACTTTTTAAAAAATATTTCTTCAACTTGTAATTTTTATATACATCTGCCGTATGTTCTGCCTGCCTCATGCTTTTCTTTTCCAAGCAAAAACCTTGACAATTCCTAAAATTTAATTTGCCCTCTTCCCAAGAAGACTTGTCCATAACTATCTCACATATATTTAGAAAAATTAAATTGAAGTATGCTGGTTTGGTATGAGATATCTGTGAGGAAGAAATGTTTAGACCACCTCACGGGTCTTTTACAAGTCTCATGTTTGACCATAAAGAAGTCTAAATTTTCAAAACTATATTCAAACACTGCTATAAAATCCCCTGGAATTCTACTTTGGATAAATTTGAGGTTTTTGTAAAATTAAGCTGGATACAAAGTATAATGCACAAATTTGAAGTGCTTAAAGGAAAATACATTCTAGTTCTTGGGGTCTCTCTAATTTCTTGCCAAGTATTTTCTGGCATTATTCTTTTTCCATTGTTTCTTCTTATTCTAACGTTGTTTTGTTTTCTGTAACAGCTGAAATAGGGGATTTTGATGAATCTGAGGATCGAGAACACCTTAAAAAAACCCAGTATTTGCCAAACCAGGAGAGAATTGAAGGAAAGATTCTGGAATTCCACAGGAAGCATGTGTAAGTAAGGATTAGTGTGTACCCCTAACATGTACCCCTGGGGAGCAGATGGTCTTGCTTGCTGGAGGTTGAGTGTGGTAGGGTGATGTTAAGAGTGTATAAGTTAAACACCATTTACCTCTAACAAGAAAAGTTGGATGTAGCAATAGTTACATAGTTAAGACAGAGTTGTTGGGCAGTAGTTTTTCTCAAGTGATTTTTTTGATGTACCTTTAATAACATACCAAAGAAAGCTATCATGAGCTTGTAATAATGGTTTTAGGCAAAAACATTCTTCACAATTTCCAGTCTACAAAGTTTAAGTTCAGCTTGCCATCAAATGCATAGGTCTTGCTTTTGTCTAAATAATTACAAATCAATTGCATTTTACTCATTCTGTATCATTAAGCATAAAGGAAATGGCAAAGGATGGAGGGAGTGGAGGAGAAATAACTTTCATCAGAATTTGTGCAATACTTTATCTTACAGCTGGCGTATTTTTGACATAAGGAAAGTTTATTAGGGACAAAGAAACTATTTGCCACAAATATAAAAATAATTCCAACACACAATCAGGAACCGGAGAAATGAATGCTTTATTATTTGAAATGCCCACTTCTCCCACCATTCACATTCTGTGTACAGTAAGGTCGTGTGTTTTGCGGTCGAATATGGCTGGTCTTGAAATGTGAAGACCTAGTCTCTGCAGTGTAAAATATTTTGATAAGTAAGAAGATTTGGAGCAGACAGTCAACATGAAAGAGAAGTCAATCTACAGGGTGGTTGTGTTGGTTTTTTAACACCTCCAGGGATGGTTACTCCACCGCTTCCCTGGGCAGCCTGTTCCAGTGTCTGGTCACTCTTTCAGTAAATAATTTTTTCCTAATATCCAACCTAAACCTCCCCTGCCACAACTTGAGGCCATTTCCTCTCATCCTGTCACTCGTTACTTGGGAGAAGAGACCAACAGCTGCCTCCCTACAGCCTCCTTTCAGGTAGTTGGACAGAGTGGTAAGGCCTCCCCTCAGCCTCCTCTTCTCCAGACTAAGCAATCCCAGTTCCCTCAGCCGCTCCTCATAAGACTTGTTCTCCAGACCCTTCATCAACTTCTCTGTATGCCCTCCAGCAACTCAATGTCCTTTTTTTTACTGAGGGGCCCAAAACTGAACACAGTGTTCGAGGTGTGGCCTTGCCAGTGCCAAGTACAGGGGCACTAGAAAGGCACTTTGCACATTATTAGAAACTCAGTCCCTGAGAATTTTAATAATTAGCTATTTGCTTTTTATGATCACTCATTTTCAGTTGTACTGAATTATTGATATTGATAGAATTTCAACTTTGTTGATTCTTGATGAAAGCAGATGTTTTGCTTTTTTTCTGCTTTTGAACCTTTGAGGTGCATGTGGAAATGATGAAGGAACAAACTCAATGTTGTTTTGAAGTAATTTTGAAGTAAATTAAACTGTATGGTAGGATTCTTCACCTTGGGAGAAGGTAGCTGAGGGAGGCAAGCCATTAATTGCATAGAAATTTTTAATTAGTTTTCTCTTGTCAAAAGAAAAGTGCTGAAACAATTAGGCAGTAACTTCAAAGCAAATTAAAAGAAAAGAAGGAACATCATTTTCATACAGCTTGTAACGACATTGTGAAACTGCAAGATGCTGTGGAGTCTAAAGCTGCAAATGGCTTCATGAAAGGTTTTATGGCATCATACATGTTGGCATTTAAGATGAAATGTGTGATTTTGTAATTCCAGGATAAGTACATCCAGACCATGCACAGAACAGTCCTTTGTTAATCATGTGTCTGGATCCAACTGAGTTGCTTCTGCTTGTGGGGAATTTTCTTGGTTTACTTTTCTTGATGGAAAGGTCGTGAGTGTCTTCTGAGTGAGTCAGGGACTGGTAATTTTATTAATTAGGGTTGAGCTTTATTTCAAACAAGTTACTTGTAATCATTCTTTACAGTAAGGAAAGTTTGTGTTTTTGCCTGTCAGGAAGAAGTCAGAGGAAGGTTAATAGGAAAAGATTCCTTGCTTCATAAATGTACTTTTCATTAGCTTAATGAGAATTGAATCTAATACAACCATGTTATTAAAATTATTACTAATCTTGTTTTAAAGCATTGTTTTAGAAGTGTGCATTCAGACCATGGTAAGATTAAAAGGTGATGCATGTGGTTGGGAAAGGTTACAAGCGAATGTTAGCGATACCTGAGTACTTTGGACACATGTTTTAAATCCTCTGCGCCTTTGGAAAAATTTTTATTAGAGAGATGTAATTTTGGAAGCACTGCAATCCTAAAAATAGCTATGACTTCTGTACATGTCTCTTCTCTCGTTCCTTACCCAGAGAGTGTTGCCCACCTTTTTCCATTTTTAGTAGGAGCTGTGAAGGTCTCGTGTTTTCCCAGAGTTTAGACATATTTTTTCCTTGATTTTATTCCAAGGAACAAGCAGGAGCATGGACCTTGGGCATTTGTTTCCTTCCTGGCATTGTGCAGTGCGGTTAAATGGACAGAATGCTTCTCTTTCTTATCATCTTTGTACACCGTATTTTTATTTTTACGTTTTATTTTCGTATTTTATTTCCTTCAGTTGACCTTATTATTCCCTCACCTTTAGCAGACTGATATTTTCTTCCACTGATGATTGCTTTGACAGAGACTTCTCATATAAACAGAGCCTCCAGGAAAATAAATATTTCTGGCAGGATGTCTCCTCTCGAAATCACTACTGCATTGTTGTCTTTCTGCCTCAGTTTTCCTTCCTTGCAGCCCTTGCTTTGCCTAGAACACCCTTACTCTTAGGTTTCTATGTCATACCAAGCCAGGAGTATCCATTTGGCTTTCAAAGGCTGGAGCTGCAGCAGGACGCCTTCCAGCGCCGCGCTGGGAGAGCAGGAGGATACTGAGGTGCTCAGTCTCTTTGGATGATGCTATGGAGTGTCTCTTCAGATTATAAAGTTGTTTTGGTTTATTTTTAATTGCTTCACTGTAGCTATTAGAGCTGGTAGAAGAACATAAAGCTGAATGAAACAGAATCTGTGTGTCCAATCCATTCTGTATCAAAAGAAGAGTCCAGGTTGGACGGGGCTCTGAGCAACCTGATCTGGTTGGAGATGTCCCTGCTCCTCGCAGGGGGTTTGGACTGGATGGGCTTTAAAGGTCCCTTCCAACCCAAAGCATTCTGTGATTCTGAGAGAAAGTTGTATTTAGAAATATGGGAATTGAAAGATTGTATTATATTAAATATCCTTTATTTTTTTCATTCACTTTTACAAATACTTTCTTTTATTTTCACAAATACAGAAATATGGTTTTGATATTTAACTTTGCAGATGTAGTAACAGTAAACAGGATGAGTGATATTTTTGGGACAGCACATTACTTAGTCGCTTCAGCAAGAGCCTGAGTTAACTTTACTTATTTTATTTCTATAGTTTATTTAAAAAAGCAGTTTATATTTTGAAGATGTGGTGGTGCTGCTGTTAAATCCTGGCACCCCAGACACTCAAAATGCTGTGTTTACTGCCTTCCTGAAAGTAGCGTGAGTAGAACGCTTGCTGTGAGGTGAGTGTGGTCCAGAATGAAACATGACATAATTTACTTGCATTCACATGGCTGCAGGGATTTTTTTTTTTGTGTGTACATACATAAGTCAGGAGAGAAATAGATTATTTGATGTATATTTATGTTAATCTCTCATGTCCTTTCACAACTTGCTAGCTTAGTTGTCCATGATTTAAATTGTTTTTGAAAATTCATAAACTGTTTTATAATAAAAAAACCTATGATTTTAGGATGCTGCATAGTCTAAACAATTTCTACACATGCAGCGTTTTGATACTTAATCTTTAAAATTCTATATTAGTCACTGGTTTTAAATGATTTGTAAATCACCTGACATTTAACAGCATTTATTTTGAATCGATTGCCCTGATTGCCACCTGAATGTTGTAATTAACAGACCACCCATATTTCTCTAGGTGGATGTATGTAAGGAACCTTTACTCTAAAACCTATTGCGTTGACAGCAGCTTTTGCAGGGAAATACTTGTAAAAGATAGTCTGTTGGTCCATTGACCTGGGGAAGACTAAGTAGATTTATCTGCTTAATGGATGAACAAAATTAGAGCAGATTGTGTTCGGGCTGGTCTGTGCAGCTTAGTCTGCAGCAAACATCTGAGGGTAATTACCCTGAAACTGCTTCTCATTTGTAATCGTTTGTGGTGCAGCATGAGCTGCCCGGCATCGCTCCTGGCTTTCCCCACTCAAGGCTCTCCCTTCTTTGGTAGGTTGTGTGCATGAGAATACAGGTTGTTTTGTTTTGTTTTTTTTTAAATTAAATTCTTTCTGAGATGCACTGTGCTTTAGATCATATCTGATGGAATGTAAAATAGCTGTCAGTGGTTGTTTACGAAGAATTCTTAGTACTAGGTAGCTCAGATTTTTCTAGTTGCCATTTTATCCTCATTTTTGTTTCGCTTCCCTTCCAACCCCCCTTCCCAAACTCCGGCAACCTTAGCATCCTCAGCATCCTCTTTCAAAGACAAAGTACCACTTTCATGCTTAATGTCGCTCTATTCAATAGAATTATCGCAGGAATTAGTGTGGGTGGGAGTTACACACTGTGCTCCTAGAGTGTAACTCAGGAAGCTGTGGCCAAAATTAATATTTATAATCTACCTTTTTTGTCTTGTATCTGTTTAATAAACAGGAACCATGGTACTTCAGATATTTTGACGCGGTTAAGGTGTCTATGGAAGGAATGCTAGTAACGCTTAAAACCAATATAAAAACACTTCTTCCAGCATCGCTCATTTTGGTAAAGGGAAGAGAAATCTGCTTTGCCAGTTTAAGCTCTTAGACACAACTAGTGCATGTGGTGGTAACACTGCTAGAAATCTAACTCTTGATGTAGTTTGCCATTGCTTTTGGCATTTGAAATCAGATTTTTTTTTTCCTTTGTGTTTATTCTTTGCAAGCATTGACTTGCAGGATGTTTTTATACATACACAGTCATATAATACTGATGTTTGGGTATGATTGGAATTATAGACTGAACTTATAAAGTTAGGAACTTCACTGAATCCCTGCTCCAGTTGGGGGAAAAAAAAAAAAATTGGATTTCCTGTTGTAGTGTTTTAGATTATTTTTTTTTCCCTCTAGAATGAATAAGGCAATAGAAAACTGTTGAAATCCTATCGTTGAATGTATGTGCGTTCAGGCTTACTTTCTCAGTGCATTTTTGTGTATGTGTTTGTTTTAGTCTAAGGAGCATTTTACTAAGAATCAAAGCAGCATTGTTTCTTCTAACAACTTCCATTTTAAAAATGTTAGCCTACTACGTAAGTTTCATAATTGCACTCTGAATTTTAGAGACAGTTCCTACATGCAGTTAATAAGTATTGTCGTCATCCCTGTTTCTGATAAATTCGGATGCAATAATCATTCACTTTAATATTCTCAATTTATATTGAAAAGAAATCTGTATGGAGAAAAAAAGTTGTATAATTTAAAACATGACTATAAGTACGTAGAAGGAGGTATTTTTAAGGAGCATGCCCAGAAAGGCAAGTCAGGGTAGCAGGAGAATTTGTTTAGTGCTGATGTTGTGGTTGGCACTACCTAGTACGTGAAAATAGATCATGCCACAAATAGTTTATCATCTATTTTAATGAAATGACATACAGATTTATGGAAGGAAAGCCATTTCTTGGAAAACAGGATTTAAAAAATTTGTCTGTGTGCAGGAATCTAATCTGGTTTCAGCACTAGTTGGTTGTAAATAGAATAATCATAAATTTTTACCCTCTTTGTCTTCCTTGTACCATTACATTTATGGTAATGGATCTTGCACATTGCAGGAACAATTCAATCAATGTGCTGGCAGAGGTGGCTCACACAGCACTTACTTGGAAGTAACATGACATCTATTATTTGTAATAATTTTCGTCAGGGATGCGGGGTCACTCTGTAGCGCTGTGGCTGAGGCAGCCTCACCAGGCCTTGTGCCCGGGCAGGGCCTGCGCTGCTCGTGTTTCCCTGTTAGCGCAGGAGGAGGGTCTCCTGTGTTAGCTGGTTCTCCTGGACCCTGTTTGTGCCTGAAATTGGCCGGTAGCATTGACTTGCAGGACGTTTTTAGCTCAGAGACTACCTCAGTCAGACAACAGGCCTGTGTTTGCCATAAGGACTTTTTTACTTTGCAGTATTGCTTGCTTGGACTTTGTGCTCTCTCAGAAAGTAGGTGTTCTGTGTGTGTACATCTTCCTCCTGTTTTCAGGGTCATTTCAACAGCAGATCATACTTCAAAAACCATTTTAAAAATCCTTCTCTGGATTCCTTGTCAAGGAGGAAATCCTATGGCCAGATGGGGAAGGCAGTGCACCTAGTACTAGATAGTACTAGTGTAGTAATTCCGAGGCAGGCCCGAAAGCTTGCCGCAAAGGGGTTGTTCTGCTGCGGTATTGGCTTTGTGTCTGTCGTGCTGGCTGTGCAGCTCTTTCGTCTCTCACTTCTCACCTGGTTAATATTGCTCTGTGTAAAAGCAAGCAGAGGAAGGAGCATCGTGGACTGAATTCTGATGTGTACAACTTTATTGTTTCTAAACTGAAGAAAGTGTGAACTAGCTAACATTTGTTTCAGTGCCTCTGTCTATGGGATACGTTTTAGGTCAGTCATCTGCTGTTGCATATTACAAAAGTTCCCGTGTGATACTTAATTTGGAGTGAAACTGCCCAACCAAATGAGACAGGAAATTCTCATTTAGTGCTAGAGTTAAGTCTTAAGTGCATTAGCCATGTTGGCAATATTGTAGAATCAGATTATTCTTAAAACTTTATTTGTTTTCCCTCCCAATAGGGGTCAAACTCCTGCTGAATCAGACTTTCAAGTGCTTGAAATTGCTCGGAAACTGGAGATGTATGGCATTAGATTTCACCTCGCCTCTGACCGTGAGGGCACCAAAATTAACCTAGCTGTCTCACACATGGGTGTGCTGGTATTCCAGGTGAGATGGGGAGAGCGGGTTGGGTGTGTGTGTGTTTGTCTTTCCATTAGCACATCTTGGGAGTAAGCCTCTCATTTTAACTTCAGGTGTCTCTGATTTTAAAACCTAGCATATTTTTATGGTCAATGGAATGTGATTTAGGGCCTCAAAATATTGTTTGGTGCAGTTTGGCCTTGTTGGTGCAGAGAGAAGAGTACCAAAACCAACAGTGACACTGAAGTAGAAGGGTTTTTCTTTGGCTGAAAGTTACATATGTATTCGGAGAAAACAATCAATTCATTTGGTACAGCCCTGAAGCAGGTCTGTAATCCTGGAATTTTAGTTCAGTTTCCCTTGTATTAAATGTTACAGTGTATTTTTTCTGGGATAACTTTACTCTTAGTGTATAGAACTGCTGTCTCATTGAAGTGATCGGACCAATTAGAATTACTACTTTTGTTATATTAAATAAGTGACTCTGGTTAGAATTCTGTTTATGAATGCCATTGTATTCGTTTCCTCCTCCCAAAACACAGCTGACCTACTGAAATATTTCCATTTAGGCACTCATTTTCCATTCATTTTATGCCTTACCTATTCTTTTGTTGCTGCGGGGCACCTTCTCTTTGGAGATGCATCATCCCCCGTAGTCCTGCAGTTCCTCTTGGTCCTCCCCAGTGACCTCTCAGCTTTTGAGGTTTCCATCATTTCAGCTCATGTGGGTCTTTCTCGTGAAGTACCATTTTTCATCTCCCTTTGCTTATAGAGGGTGACAGGAGAATTGATGTGCTAGTGAGTGCTAAGGGGATCCTCCCCCGAAGCTTTGGGAGTCAGTGGTATGGGGAGGGCTGATGCAGGGCAGCAAGGTGAAGGCAGAGCCTGGTTTTAGCCAAATAAGCAGGCTTGTGAGCGAGAGAGCTTGGCAGGATTCCTCATGCACATGGCAAATACTCTCTCAGTATGTTGTACTGCCAAATTAGAAAAATCGGAAAAATTGACTCGAGGAGTATGTCTAGAGTTCTGTGCAGAGGAAAAGGAAAGTGCATTAAATAAAATTAAGCAGTTATCTTACTTGTACCATAAATATTGTGAATATCAGTGGGATTGGAACGTTTCTTTCCCATTTGATTTTCTAGGTTTTCATACAGTTTTCTAGTGTTTGCGCAGAGACAGGCAGACGTTGCACACTCGTAGCTATCCCTCTACTGAAATATATAATTGTTTAAGGGAGTGTTCCAACACAATGGGTTGGGGGAGTGGTGTTTGTGCATATGCACATGTCTATATGTTATACCTACAACAGAATTTTGTTTGCTGCTCTTCTGAAACTTTTGCCAACTTTTGACTGTTGTTATTTTAATTCAGGGCAATACGAAAATCAATACCTTCAACTGGTCAAAGGTCCGTAAATTAAGTTTCAAGAGGAAAAGATTCCTTATTAAACTCCACCCAGAGGTCAGTGTAAGTTTTAATGTAATAGTAGGCTGGTCAGTGTTGAAAAAAATACGTATACTTAATTTTATTATGAAAAATTCTGGAGTTTGTAATTTTACAAAACAACTTCAGTGGGGTAGACTTGGCTTCCTCATTCATGTACAAATCTTTCCTTTCTCGACCCATGCCTATCGTCTTAGATTTTTAGATTTTGTATATCAGCCTCAGCTTCTCCTTGACGTAGGCATACAAGTGTGTAAATGTAAGACAGAAAAAAAAAAAAAAAAAGCCAAGTAGTTGATCATCCTGTCTGAGTTCTTTCACTCTGAAAAAGTTATATTTAGTATTTCCCTTGGATATAAATGGAGGTTAACACTCTTGTGAACTCTCTGATCTGTTGTTGTGAAAGTAAACTAAGGTAACTTAAGCTTTGAAATAGTAAATCTGGTAGAGTCCCTTGATTCAAACGAGAGTAACCTGATACACCTCAGGAAGAATAGGTGACTGGGATTATATTGTTGGAGCTCGATTTTAAGGACCGTGTGGTTACACTTGCTACAGCCTTATCTTTTCTATATGTCTGTATAGCAGAAGTGTTATTTTTCATGCTTGACTGATTTACAGTAGATATTTTTGATTGCAGATGTCATCAAGTTGTTGCTTCTGCACTGGATGAGTAGATTACATTCAACATAGGGTTGTATTAAAATGGGAGAAAAAAAGTGTTTGGTCATAATATAGCTATGTCCATCAAGTAAATGTGAAGGAGGATACACTGTCTGCATGTGTAGTAATGTGTCTCACCCTCAGAAATTTCATGTGATGATTGTACTCTGACATACACAGTATTTTCTAGTCTCTAACTCTCAGGAAATAAAACAATCATCAGAACTTCTAAGGAAAAAGTCTTTTAAAATCACTACTATTTCACATAAATATGTTAATTTCTTCCGAATTACTAACTCTATGATCCATATTTCATAAGGTGGATTGTATTGAGCATGTTTCTAAAGTCAAGTGCATTTTAAACATTTTTACAGTTTCAAGGTAAACAAATATTTTTGAAAGCTATTAAATGATTTAAACTGCATTCAGAATCACTTCCGTGTTTTAAGCCATATGAAAAGTGATTGATGCAAAATACTGCATCTCACTGGAGTTCAGCCTTTATGTTGGCACCTAGTTGTACTTTCCATTTCTCCTCCGTTGCAACTTTATTTATGTGCTACTTAACTTTTGTGTTTTGTTCTCAGGGCCCATATCAAGATACGTTGGAGTTTCTTTTGGGAAGTAGGGATGAGTGTAAAAACTTCTGGAAAATCTGTGTTGAATATCACACATTCTTTAGGCTCTTTGATCAGCCGAAGCCAAAGGCTAAAGCAGTGTTCTTCACCAGAGGGTCATCATTCAGATACAGGTAGGGAGAAACATAACACATCTATTAAAGCTGGATTCCTTATTTCTTAGAAAATGAGATCAAAAGGAGAAAGTATTCTAAAGTCATTCCATCTATAATTCTCATCCACTGCCTTTCATAACGTTTGTACTTTTGTGGGTTCACAGTGGACGAACACAGAAGCAACTAGTGGATTATATTAAGGACAGTGGGATGAAGAAAACCCCATATGAAAGGTAAGTACAAATAATTTTGTAAGGTGAAATGTAGCTCAGACTTTCATGATGCCCTTAATTCCTAAATTTTAGTGTTTTTAAATGATACTTGAAGGCATGGTCATTTATTGACTTCTCAGTTACTAAGGTCTACCTCAAATTTAAGGTAGGTGAACTAATTTTTAAGAAATCATAATTTTATGATGATTTAAGAAGCTTAGGAAAGTTTCAATGTCACATTTTAATGTTTGTGGACAATATGTGAATTAGCCATCTGAAAGTTCAGCATGTTTTGAAGATTCACTGAAATTAGTGAGGACTGGTCAGTATGTCACTGTAGCTACGCAAATAGCCAGTGGCAGAGCACATAATTGAACTTGGGGTCTGCAAGTTTGAAAATGTGACCTTAAGTACTCATTCATTTCTAAACATATAAATAAATAAATTAAGAATGTGCATTTTAATTAGAAGATGGTTATTTACTTGACTATGAAAGCATCCTGTCTGCATATGGGAAACTCCTCATAGACTTTCATCATAGGATCATAGGAACTGAATAGGAATTTTTTAAAGTTTGCATTAATCTGTTATTAATAAATATTTTTAATTTCTTGGACTCCAGTTGAGCTCCAAGAAAGACTAATTTTCTAGTAAATTATTGACATAAATGATTGACTTAAAAGGAATCTGAGTGTGATGCAGGATACCGCTTTTTGGAGTGTAAGATACAGAATTTTATATGCCATAAATTATATGGTTGATTGAATTGTAAGTTGTTTGTAAAATTGTTACAGATTAACTCATTCCATTTTTGAAGCCATTCATTTATAGATGTTTATACTGATGACAAAGAAAGAAGTTAAATTAATTGTTCTATTTAGTCTAGTCTTCTGCCCCAACTTGCTCTTCAGCTCTCCTGCAGTGGTATGAATGATTTGGATCCGGCTTTATTCCTTTTTCTATATGTTTCTTACTCCTGTCTTGTTTAATTTGCCACTCTTGTGACTTTTAAAATCTTGAACTGATTCACAAAACATGGTAAAATACAGCTTGAGATGTTTCTGTTGGCTTCTAGAATGGAAATAGCTGAATGGGGAAGGGAGAAAGCTGATTCATGTCTTGGGAACTCACAGAATGCTCTCTTTTCTGCAGGAGGCACAGCAAAGTCAGAGCATCCACTCGCGCTTCGAACACTGACATGCCAAAACAGGTCAGTTCTGCAGCACTCTCAATGTTGCTGTCAGGGAAGCTAACAAACAGCTTTCTGAGACGATGGTGAAGGAAAGGTGATCTGAGTGAACTATTTGTCTGGAATTGCTTTCACTGATCTTTATCCCTGATGCGCAGTTTTTCTTCTTTTTGCGGGTGGTATCAGTTTTGATAGTTGTAGTCAATGGAGTCTCAAGTGAGTAACATTTTCCTTTTCAGACTTCAGCTTAACTGAAAAGAAAATGTCACACTTTCTAGTATGTTACTTTTTCAGAGGATTAGTTTGTCTTCAGGTACTATCTAACTGTTTTCTGTGGAAGTCTTGAGTTCGTTGTATAGATGCCTTCTGCAGTCAGTGGCAAGAAACGAGTGTTTCACCGTATGGGCTGCTTTAGATGCGAGGAGTTAAGGAAGCACCACAGAATTTTGCTGTCTCCATTTTGTGTTATTTTCCCTTGTGGATGCTTTTTCGGCAGAGGCTCTAAAGTACATGGATTTAACTTCCCACTTGTCAGAATTCAGGAAAAAAAAGAGCTTGCCTCATTTGAAGCATGTAATCCTTCTGCATCAGGAACTGGAAGTTGTGTTTGTTTTTATGTATTATAAAAATCTTTTTATCTGTTGTGTTTCTACTTTTTTTCCTCTTAGAGTGTCCCATTCACTGAGGGCCTGAGAACCCCAGGGTCTCCTGCCTCAGCAGCTGCCTCCTTCCACTCAGTTCACTCATCGGCCACTCCGGCTCCTATCCTGCCCATCTTTGCAGAAACTAGCCCTTCCTCTTTGGACCACCGAGCGTCATACACAAGGATTCCAGAAAAAAACACAGCAGCACCAGCAGAAGAAGTGGGAAGGAAACTGATGCAGCAGCCTGGATCTCCCATGCTCCAAGGTGTTGGGTTTGGTAGTGTTGCAGGAAACTGTAACCCTGCTTGTCCTGTTGTTGAGAGTGGTTGCGGTTTAGATCTAGATGTAGAGAAGAGGAGTAAGGAGAGCAGGGTCACTGGTTGTAAAAATGACAATGATGAGGATGACTTTACCACAGGTGTTTTCATTGCTGAACAAGAGCATCAGCACAGCAGTCGGGGTGCCCCTCTTTTCACATTGACAAATTCGCAGTTGCAGGTGTCAGAGGAATTTATTGATGATGACCCAGCAGAAATTTCCTTTTTTGCTGGGGGCTCTGAGGCATTTTCATATGTGTACAGTGGTTTAGAGTTAAAGGGCTCTGATTTTTCTAAGCATATGTCAGAGTCACCTGGCTTAACTACTGATGCCCTTCAGCAAAATACAGTCTCTTCTCAGTCAAGCCCTGACAGGTACTCAACTGAAGCGGTAGATATGAATATGGAAGATGAGTTTGAATTTGAAGAAGGGAGTGATTTCAATGGCAATGAGAGACCATCAGATACCTCGGAGCTGTTTGAGGTGAAGGCCCAAGCAAGCAGAATGCAAAGCCTCCTGAGCCCATCCGAAACAAGTTCACTCATCAACAACCGCTCCGAGAGCAGCTCCCTCAATAATTTACCACTGAACGGTACGTCCTCCCTGCACGCATACAGCTCCGCAAACCATTCAGAGGCCAGTTCCATGGTGAACTTCCCTGCCTACTCAGTCCGCTCTGAGTCCAGCTCAGCCTTTCAGTTCACAGACATTATTGACCAACTGGAACAGCTGAGCTATCCGCCTACCACCACGGAAGACTCCAGCAGCACAGACACGGACTCCTGGGACTCCGAAACTGCTGCGCCAGTGGATGTAAACCTTTTTTTTAGTAACCCTTTTGCTCAAGCCACCGGTGATAACTTTGCTTTTGACTTTCAGAATAATTTAAAAAATCTCACACAAGAAGACTGGACAGAGAAGGCACATGTCAATTGATTGATTCTTGATTTTTGTGATGGATCTCTCTATGCTGTTCCAGCTTAGAAGTCAAAAGGATGTGATGTCAGTCACTTTAAGCAAGAAAACTCTAATCCAGTGGCTGAATTTTAAATCACATATGTAGTTGATTTTTTTATTTTTTTTTTCCCCATGTACCTCTTCAGTTTCCCTCAAAGCATCCTTTGGTGCTGCATTATCTGCATCACACTGCGTCAGGAATGTGTTATAATAGGCTACGATGTTCACAAAATACTGCATTTAGGAAAAACCACTGATTTCAGAGAAGTATCATCAGCTGGCTCATGCAGACATCACAAATTACAGTATTTTGAAGGATTTCTTTGGCTATAAACATGTCTGTCAGTCTGATATAATATGCTCTTCCTCCAGCACCCAAATGCAACAGTCACTTTTGCACATGCTTGTTAACAAGCAGCCGCATCCAGTAAATTAGCTGTTTTCTTGCGCTGCAGCGAGAGTCCTCATTTTGAGTTTGTTTCCCCAATCAAAAAAATAGACAATCTTCAAATCAACTATGAAGGAAAGTTTTAAAATATAAACCTATGCAATATGTCTGAAGTATACTTCGAAGAATAAATAATCTATGTGGTAGGTTAGAAGAGGGAATGTGTACGCAATCAAATGAAAATAGCAGTCACCAAAATTGCTTGTGAAGACAATCGTATTTTCTGACTGCAAAGTGCCTTCAGCAGTCCGGCAACAAGCAAGTACCCATCTGCTTTGCAGCAGTTTGGAGGTGTATGCATAGACTGTAAAAGCACTTAATCTCCATTGCATTTTGTCTCACTTTCGTTATTTTATCACTCTACATAAAAATGCTTACAAATCAATTCATAAAGTGTCCTTTATCTGTGGAAGATGGGTGTTAGTAAACCCAGTGATAGCTTTAACTTTTTCTTTAAAATATGGGCTGTATTCAGAAAAATGCCGTAATCTTTCTGAGAAATGGAGACATTAGGAGGAGTGAATACTGTAGACAACAGTTAGAGCTCCACTGCTTTTATACTTTTATAAATATTTTTTTTTTTTTAGTCTGGTGACTTTGATGTGGGACTTGATCTGTAAGTTTGAAAGTATAATTGAAAAGATGGTTACTGAACTGATCACATCTAATTTAGCAACATCTATTGAGGTGAAACAGTGGAAGTTATGAAGCGTCCTTCCTGTCTGCCAACCTGATGGATTAGGGGGGTGAAATTCTGAGCTTCAGCTCATGATAGCATTTTTCAGACTATTTTGCTTTTCTATGAGCAAGAATGGGAAATACGTAACACCTGACCAAAACTCTGTGATGGAAAGCATCTTCTTCAGTCATTTGTTTTTGGGGTTCCCTGTTGCCCAGTTTTCAGTCCTTTGCCAAGAGAGTGCAGTACTAGCACAACCAGTGCCTCCAAAATAAGCAGCTCAGTTACAACCTTATGCTCGATATTATGCATATCAGTTTTCTTAAATGTGTTCTCGACATATTGTTAGAAGACCTTCATTCTTTACTCAAACAGTTAAAAAATACTCTTACTTCTCAAAATTCTGATAACTGAAACTTTGAGGGAATTCTGCTCAACATATGGTAGAACACAAGGAGGTAAAACCACCTTTAGTCACCCATCTCTTCCAGTTTAGTTTTCACTGAGGTATGATTATTCTTCACAGCACTTGCTTTTATATTGTGGTTACTGTGTATGAGTGGAATCACTTGTTCCGTGAGAAACCTGTCACTTTTGCCAGTGGCACAGAAAATCAAAGCACATTTAGAACAAACTGTTAGTTTGGACCCACAGGAATGTACAGTAGTTTGCTCTTTTTTTTTTTTTTTTTTTTTTTTTTGTTTATAAGTGCTATATATTTTTTTCCTCCTGTTGAATGTGTGCCCTGGCTGTTCATGTGACTTTATTTTCATACCTGTGGAGATGATGTCATGAATGTGTAATGTGACATTTCTAAATAGGCACTTGGAGGAAGTTTTCAGTTGTGTCAAAAGCCAGTCCCTTTAAGTATGTTTGTAGGTTATTTGTCTGATTTCCTTCCCACAACTAACTACATTATGTAACTTAAAAGAGAAAAACAGAAAGAAGACAGAATGGTGTCTGCAAAATCTCTTACAGGTGGTAGAGTCAGGGACAAGTATGGAGAAGAAGTTTTAGAGAAAGGCTGGTAATTTCTTTGATCTTTTAAAAAAATAATCAGGATTCAGATATTTACGTATAACCGTGTCTGCCTCCATTTCAGGTTCTGTGCCTCAATCACAAGCATTCTCTCTAAATGTGTTAGAACTGCTTAATATGGGAATAAGTCCAACTAAATTATATAGATTTTCAAAAGATCTTGGGAAAAAGATGCCTATATTTTCAATAAACACACTTGGGTATCTTGAGAGAAGGCTTGCCAACACATTTTCTTGCACTACAGTAAGTTTGAAAAGGCATCTTCAATGTTTTTCCTTTTGTATTTTGCAGCTATGCACATCTTCTATTGGCAATTTTAAACCTCAGGGATTTAAAAATAAAAGAAAAAAGTAGTAAGAGTCTTAATGTAATGCCCCTTTTGTTTTCTAAAGGAATGAGAGTGACTAGGATCTTTAGCTTAGAGCAAGGTGGATCCACAGGTGAGGACAGAGTGGTGAGGTGGGGGGAGCTTTGACCGGGTACGGAGCCATTCAGAATAAGGTTTTGGTTACGGGCATCACCAGGAACACTGATCCTTCACATCATCTAACTCCTCTGTATACCTGGATTTGGGATTCTTGCACAAAGATAATGCTGGTCAGCACCTGTAAGCCAATATCCCTTGCCAGGACTGCGCACCGTGGTGTACTTGTGGGTTGTGTGAGAGGTCAGTGCTGCTGCCTGTGCCCCTGCCACTCGCTAGTTATAGCGGTGCTGTCGCCAGTTGATAACATCTAGCTGTCGTGGTTTCTTTCTCATGATTTTCAAAGCTGTATGGCTTCTGAGGATATAGTTGCATGCTTAGCTCTGTTTTATTCATGGTTTCACAGTTAGACTCAAAAGAGGAGAAAATGTGGTTCGTAAGTAGAGTTTTTACTATAGCAAGAAAGCTGTGAGAAAAGGTTCTTCATCATTTCCTCCAGAGGAATGAGTTCAGATTTGCTTTCCAATAGAGATGGAGAGAAAAACAGCCTGCTTTCAAGGGAACAGGATGACTCCGTGCTTCACGGTGAACTCGAGCAGCAATTGCAAGATACTTTAGTGCAGTAGAGACATGCCAGCCATCCTCTTCTGCCCCAGCTGTCTCCTGAGGTGGCAGGAGAAGGAGAGAGAAGGGAAGACTTTCCATACTCTGTCCATATTGTTTGTCTTTGGGTAGCGTAAGGGAATTGGTGAACTTTGGTGCGGTGTGGTTATGTCCAGAGTACCAGCGATGCTGCTAAGCTTCTGTTGTTACTCCTTGTGATTTGTTTTGTTTCCTTTTCACAGTGTTGATACTGCTAAAACTTAGGTCCTGGTACTGATTTCTGTTTTTTTTTCCTCCTGAATACACAAGTTTTCTTTTCAAGAAGATAATTTAGTGTGCTGGCAGGTGTGGAGTTGGTGCCAGCTACCTAACTGAGAGAGCTGGGACCCTTGCAGACCCCGAGCAGTGAAAGCTGCTGCAGCAATTGCATGGCATGAAAAAGGGAGGATATTACATAGGAAAAACCAGAAGATCTTTGTTGAGTATCCCATGTGCACTCACCTTGAGAAGAAAACGTTTGAGGAGCTGTGGTAGGAGCAGATGAAAGCCTAGGTGCAAACCCTCACTTGTCCGTGGCAAGTGAGTGGTCATCCTCTCCTCCCCCTGACACTGTCAGTTCTGCAGGTACGTTCTTTCACGTTTGCTTTCTGCCCCCATCTGTGGGAGACTGTCGAGGACGTATACAGGTACGTGTATTTCTAGTTGAAATACAGGTTTTAGTGCTGTGTTTTTCCAGTACGGAGAACCACTGGGGTTTCCAGGTTTGTTCTGCTCCAGACTGTCCATCCACCAGCTGCTGCAGCGGTCACTCAGCGAAGGGAACATGCCGGAGCCATCGCTCCAGCTCCTCGGTGAAATAGGGCTGTTTTCCATCCTTCCTCTTCTCTGTTTTCTTATTTTAGCAAATAACATGCAGCTGTAGGAAATATGTCAATGTTAGTGGCTTTTCAAAAGGAGTTTGACTGATGGATTTAGCTCTCTTGTGGTACTCAACTTGCGCGTTGCAGTGCGACTAAAAGACACTAGGAAGTGTGTGTCTTGGGTGGGTAGTTTAATCTGTACCTGTAGTCCTGTATGTGTGTAGTTACAGCCATTCTACGCTTAAACACATTTATTAAATGTAAAGCACTACATCAGAACATTTTTTTATCTTCGTGTATGCAGTTACTGGAACTCTTAATTTGCACAAAACACAGGTCATAGAATGTTCTCTGACCTATACACCACCTGGTTAAACTTTGGTAAACCTTACTAGCCTGTGTTATCTGTTGTGTGTAGACTTTATAATTTTAGAGTACTCATTCATTATACAAGTAATAGATGCTGTATATTTCCCAGGACTTATCATATTTTATCATATGATGGAATAGGGTGATATATTGATCTACTCTCAACTTTCACTTTAATTTCCAGTGAATTTCAGAGTTGCTGGATAATACCAAGTATTGATCCACTTTTTCCTGTGTATATTTGTATTGTGGTTATAGGTGATTTTGTTGAAGGGTTGGTTTTTTTTCTGATTGATGCCTTTGTTTTGGTTTGGTGTTGGCTTTTTGTTTAGGTTTTTTTTTTTGTGGTGTTAGATTTTGTTTAGTTGAAAGTCTTGATAAGGGTAAGATTTCATGAAGACACTAATAAAAGTCATTATAATTTTATGCTTTTTGGTGCAAACCTGTCGGTAAGTCATTCCCATTATTGTCATTTTGCAAAAAGTTCTAAGCCATAATTTTCAGGTATTGATTGAATGAATGATACAGTTATCAGTGTAGCCTTTTAGCTCTCATAACCTGTAGTTTTCAGTAGATCTTACATTGCACTTGTCACAGATGCTATGTGTATATGTATGGGCATACATATACACCCTCTATATGAATATGGGGAGACCTTACAGTTCCAAACACCTATCATAAAATCCACTTCATTTGTTGTCTGCTTGTGGGCTACCATAGGATTAGTCCACAGGTGAGCTGTAGCTTTGCAGGTTTCAGATTTGGAGCATGGTTGATTGAACCTGGTTTGTGGGGAAGATGTTGCTATAAATTTTCCAGAGTCACAATATGCTGCTGTTGCTCGGATGGCAGCTGAGAGCATGGCTTGCAACAGCCCTGCAGATTGGTAAGAAACACAAGATGCCCTTTTATCAACCCATACAGAAAAACACGTGCCTTGGTTAGAGTGACTCCCAAATTAAATAGGTGCTACTCTTTTCAGGAAAGGATTACGTTAAGAAAACAAAGGGCTGGAATTTCTTAATTGATCTCTTGAACTTTATCTTTTATATGGTAAATATTTTATTGAATTACATGTTGGGATTTTTAATACCTTTGTGTCTGTTCAAATTGCCGGTTATGAACCTACAGATTTGTACTAATTCATAATTTTAATTGTTTATGCAATAAAACGAGGAAAACTTTGATATAAATGACAATGTGGGCTTTTTAGCTTTATTTTCCATTACCCTTGTGTTTGAAGTAGAATAAATATTTCTTCTACTAGCCAAGGCATCTTAGAGCTTTATTACCAGGTTTCTCCAGGCAGTTTTCCTCCTGTACCCCTTTGCTGAAATTAGAGCACAGCTGGGGCAACTATTGGTGTGTAGTTTTCAGATTACTATTTTGTGGAGACCTTTTGCTTGGGATACAAATGGGACTAAAAGTTCAGATCTCATTATAGGAATTGTGTTTTTTGTAGAAGCATTTTCTTTCAAGCTGGGTATGTCCCTTGAACCCTCTCCTGTATATTTGTTTTAATTAGAAGCCTTGCCTTTATTGTAAACATAGAGTATCGAGGCAATTGTGTATTTTCTAGGTTGAAAGTTCTCCTTCAGGAGTCTGTGACCAATGTCTGGGTAAATCCTCTTTTCCTGAATCACATAAACATTTGATAAAAAAAAAAGTCAGTGCTACTTACGTAAGTGAACTGAGCAGGTTTCTGGGATAGTTTGAATTGACGGTTTTTTTCAAATTATTCTCCATATTATGTTTGCTGAGTTATAAAACAATGAAAACACCTGTTCCAAAAAACTGTGCTTTTCAGCAAAGAGGAATTGTTGGACGGAATTGACTCTGACTTCCTTTCAGACATGAGATTTTAGAACATAGCATGCTGTATCACTTTATTACAGTGGTTGAATTTTATTAACTTTGCTTTGGTTGATTTTGTTGCAAAGTTAAACCAATTTTACATAGACTTAAGGAAAATACGTACCTGACATAAATAAGCGATTTAGGGTGAAACCTTGACTGTTCATTTCAGCGATGCTTCAAACAGAGGATGGTGCAAAGTCATAGTTTTAGCACAGATTGGTCAAAGCTGTCAGTACAGCACAAAGGGATTTCTGTTTAGCGCTGGGACAGTATAAAAGTTTACAATCTGCAGTCTGTAACAACAGATACATATTCTTTCTTGCCTGCAAAATAGCATAGCCTTTACAAGGAGGGGAGGGTGGCAGAGGAAGGGCGGTGTTTTCAGATCCTGGTCACAGCTGTAAAACCGGGACCAACGTTAGGACTGTCCCGCAGTATTGCGTCTCTGTGTAACTTCACAGGTGCACATGGTTTCACTGGGGCACGTGCCAAGTGCTGTAAACATGCTCTAACTTTTAATTTGATCTGTACCCATGTGAGGATAAGAAACAAAGAAATCTTTGAATTTAAAGTCTCTTAGATAATATTTTTAGGCTCTTAAATAATATTTTTCAAGATTCTCTACCTCCCAACTATCCCTCATTATTTTAAAGGGATGGTTTGCAGGGGGAAAATGTATTAGTTGTGACGTTTTGAAATAAGGAAGATTGGGAGTATTCCAGGATTTCAGTTGTAGTACAATAGCTTGCAGAGCACTTTCACATTAGAATTAATAATTTGGTCTGTGCGGGCGGTGGGTTCAGCAGGGGCTCTGAGTGGGCTCCCATTATCGTCTGCTCAGCCACTGCAGGGCTTTAGCCTAAAAAGAATCTGTTTGAAGCAGTAGTAGTAATAATAATGATAATAAAGTTACGTCTTTAAAGGGAATCACAAAGTGAAATGCAAGCGGCGCTCCCTTCTGATAAGGAGTCGCATTGCTAACATGTCAGCCTCACGTAGCTTTTAGTACATCCAGAATGCTCTTTGGTATTGAGTTGCTATCTTTATTGTCTGTCTTGAAATGTTTTAGGCATTCAAGCATAAAGCTTACAGAACCAGTACTTGCATTTTATTTTTGTCAAGCTTTGCACTGAAACGTGGGTTTGTGTGTAGAGTTTGAACTTAGATTAAAGAATGGAAGTATCCTTGGAAAAGTAACTGAGAAGTGATGCTTGCTATCTTATTAAGCTTTTATCTCAGTGTAAACCAAATGAAGTCTGCTTCTACTTAAACTTTTAGTAAAAGCTAGTCTATATTAATATAATTAGCAAAATCTGTATTTTAATAAACTTGCCTAGTCCCCTGGTGGGAGCTTATCTATTTAAAATTGTATTAATCTGAGAGGAAAGCCCACAGAGTTGTGAGCTGTGTGCTTCTCTTTTTCTGAAACAGCAGATAGCCAGTGATCTTGGTAATGTAAGGTATGACAGATCCTAGATTTGATATTTCAGATCTGAAAAGCAGACTCTTATCTTTTCATTTAGCATCACCATGGCTGCAGTGATTATTTTTTTTTTTTTTTTTTTTTTTT